>OY755241.1:92508372-92807279 GCA_963576725.1 Azorinus chamasolen | reverse complement strand
ATTGAGCACTGCTAACATATGGCGCAATCATGATCAGACAGCTGTCTCTGCACTGTCTGTAGGAATTGTCATGACCAAAATTTCTCTTGTTCATGTGCCATTATTAAAACTCATTATATTGATATTTATCGTCGACTTATTTCTTACATGAATATTTATGGAGTAAAAGATTAAACCTGTTGGTATACTGTCAATGAGTGTTTTCTGCTATTCGTTCATTCCCTTACTATTACCTTCTGTTTTCTCTCTTGTTCACATTTGTTGTTTAGATGTGTCTCCTCTCTCGTGTGTGTTTGCATTGTCTGTCTTTTCATCCAGTTTTCTTTGAGAATTCTTGTCGTAAAGCATATCCAGTGAAACCTGTCTACAGTGGCCATTGGAATACAGTAAGTTTAATTCTGGAGGTTTAAACCCATTATAACATAAATATTCATGTGAGAAATCAATATTAATTATAGAGTTTTTGTAATACAATATGAATATCGGTACTTTGCCCATGACAGAAATTGTAGAATCAGATTTTATTATTTCATAAGCAAAAGGTAGACCCTGATCACACAGGAGCGTCTGATCTGTGTCTACTCTGTTTGTTAATGCGCTGAAAGGAGTTATCTATGGACTGGTGGTAGCTTAAGACAGGATGAAAGTTATGCAGAAAGCTCCTCTAGAAGCTTTCTGCATTACTTTCACCTGCATGAAGCACCCACCTGCTGTTATACACCTCCATGTGTATTATGTGGTTGCTACAGGCAGGTTCCCTGTAATTTGATGTCTGTGTTGAATGGACACATCCTAATTATTCATTGAATCTGTATATTCAGTTAAACCCCGCTAAATGCTAGATGTAGGTGGTAGCTTAATGCTGAACAAAAGTAATGCAGAAAGCTCCTCTAGGAGCTTTCTGCATCACTTTTGTCCTGCATTAAGCAACCACCTGCTTATAAAGGACAGCTATTCGTATTCTTTAAATGGTCGCATTAGAGGGGTTCTACTGTATATATATGTAAATACATGTATGACTGAACCCTTTACCTCATAAATAGTCATGTAAAAATGAATGACTATGAAATTAATGAGTTGTCATAATGGTATATGAAAAGGGGAAATTTTTTACCATGGCAGAAACTGTAGAATCAGATTTGTAGCATTTCATCAGCAAAAAATACAGACCCTGGTCAGACAGCACCTACAGGAAATGTCTAATCTGGGTCAACTCTTTTTGCAAAGGTGTTAAAGGACGTATCTGTGAGGTAAAAGGTCCACTGATTTTTATGATCTATCTATTCCCCTGTGTATCCTTTATTTTGTATAATACATGTATAAGTTCTTTACACATTGTCAGAGTAAAAATCTTGAAGAAGACAGCTGTCTTGTCCTGTTTTATGCACATTCACTTTATGATTTGGAAGTGGAAGAGCTAATCCTTTACCTGATGAATATTCATAAATCATGCATATGTGTGTGTGTGTGTGTCTATGTGTGCACACGGGTGTGCGTATACAGTGTGCGTGTATCTCCTATATTACTGGAGGTGGGAATGTCAAATATGTTGTGTGAGTACATCTTGGGATGGTGGAGTGTCCCATAGTTTTCAGGTCACTGTGACCTTGACCTCGGATCTCAGTTATAGAAAAACCTTGTCTGGAGCATATCTTATTTTTAGCTCACCTGAGCTAAAGGCTCAATGTGAGCTATTGCGACTCCCGTCATCCGTCTGTCCGTTCACTTTTATTTCAAATGACTTCTCCTAAACCACTGGGAGGATTTCAACTAAATTTCACAGAAATGTACCTTAGGGTGTCCTCTATCAAGTTTGCTCAAATCATGACCCCCGGGCAAAAATGGCTCTGCCCCACTACTTTTAAAGTTGTTTTTTGAAATCTTTAAAAATCTTCTCTGAAACAGAATTTCTAGAGCTTTGATATTTGGTATATATAGCATTATCTAATGGTCCTTTACCAAGTTTGTTCAAATGATGATTCCCGGGCCGAAAATGGCCCTGCCCCGGGGCTTGTAATTTTTACATAGACTTATATAGGAAAACCTTTAAAAATATTTTTGTCTGAAACCACATAATCTCTATAAGATATTTGGTATGAAGCATCACCTAATATACCACTACCAAGTTTGTTCAAATAATGACCTCTGGGCCAAAAATGGTCTCACCCTGGGGCTTTAGACATCTTAACATCAGAAAGGTTTCGCCCTTAGCAATTTCCTCACAGTTATTTCCCTTGTCTCATCAGCATAGCCATATGGGACAAGGGGAGATAACTGCATTGGAGGTTTATTACAAATTCTAGTACCTCCTGAATAGTTATTCTATTTATAACTATTTATAATGAAATATGGAAGGTGGATCAGTGTAGCTGTTTAAGAAGGCATAGAAACAGATCTATCAAATTCCATCAGCAAACAGAGCAGACCCTGATCCTATAGGAGCTGCCTTATCTGGGTCTACTGTGTTTGCTGATGCGTGAAAACAAGTTTATATGAGGGAAATTAAGGGTTAAATAGACTTCTTCACATCAGAAACTACATTTAAAAGGTTACAGCACTAGGCAGCATTGCGAAAATGGCGAAACTATGATTACCTATGCAAACCGTTTGGATCCAGATGAGACGTTTTATTATGCGAGTCATGTAATATAGTCTTTATTAATTGCATTTAGTTGAAATTTAGGTGTTTAATAAAGACTTTTCTCCTTGCTATTAATTTTATTAATTTGATTTTTTAAACAAATAATGCCTTAAGTTCATCAAAATTATTGTCAATTAATAATTAATGTTACTCAAAAACTGAGTAACTCTTCTCAATTTCAATTATTAAAAAAACTAATGACCCGTTTAATTGACTTATCAGATATTCACACCTAGAGCTAGAATTAATTCTAAACACCTATTAACCCTTTCCCTGTTTGCTTTGACAAAAATTGATCTGGGTCTACAGTTTGCTAATGCATAAAAACACGTTATTTCCATAAAGAGAAGTTTTAGCTTTGATAAAAACTGTAAAATCAAATCTATATCTTGTCAAATGCAAACAGAGCAGACCCTGGTCAGACAGCTTCTATAGGAGCCGTCTGATCTGGTCTACTCCCCCATTGATAATGGAGAGACATATTGTTTGGTCTAGTTGTCCGTCTGTCTGTCTGTCACACTGGTGTCCGCTCCATATCTCTCACAAATATGGAAGGATTTCAAACTGCTTTGGCACAAATGTTTAACTCAACAAGACGATGTGCAGAGCGTTCGATTCAGGCACGTGAGTCAAGGTCACAGGTCAAGGTCAAATGGTTTTAGCCACACCCTTCGTGTCCACTCCACATCTCTGAAATCCTTGGAAGGATTTCAAAATGCTATGGCACAAATGTTCTCCATAACAAGGTGATGTGCAGACAGCAGGATTCAGGCACATACTTCAAAGGTCAAGGTCATAATTCAAGGTCATGATCACAATTCAAGGTCAATTATTCACACTTTCTTGTCCGGACGATAACTCCTAATGCCATTTGATTGAAACTTCATACATTGACGGAGCATGATTACTGGAAGTGTCATGTATAAGGGCCATAACTTCAATACTTTTGGAGTTATTGCCCTTTGTTACATTTGCTTTTTCGATCAATAACTCCTGCTCTACTGATGTTATTGAAATGACATTTCATGTATGGAAAGAGCATGATGGAAGGAAGTGTTATGCATAAGTATCATAACTCTGGCTTCAATAATATTGGAGTTATTGCCTCCAATTTTCTGCAGAGTTATGGGACATGGAAATTTTGTCTGCAAGGTTTCTCCAAAAACTATAATTGGATATTCAATAAATTTCATAGGATTTCATGCCTAGTTGTACATATATATTATCTCTGTTCCTGTTTGATGATATTCTGCAGAGTTATGGGACTTTGAAATTTTTACATGGAAAAGTTTGTCCGCGGAGTTTCCCCAAAAATCTTTTATCAGATTTTCATGAATCTTAATAGGATTGATCAGCACCATGCCTAGTTGTGCATAGTTTATTCCTTTTTTGGTTCGATGATTTTCTGCAGAGTTATAGGACTTTGGAAAATTTTGTCCATGTGCTGGGGGAGACATCAGTTTTTGTATAAAAAACAATTCTAGTTTTTAATGCCTAATAACACATTATTTCTGTAAAGAGAAGTTTTTGCTTTGACAAAAACTGTAGAATCAGATCTATATTGTGTCAAAAGCAAACAGAGCAGACCCTGATCAGACGGCTTCTGTAGGAACTGTCTGATCTGGGTCTACTCTGTTTGCTAATGTGTAAAAACAGGTTTATATGAGGGAAAGGGTTAAACTATTTTTATCTCACCAGAGCACAAAGTGCTCAGGGTGAGCTTTTGTGATCGCCTGATGTCCGTCGGCGTGTGTTGTGCGTCGCTCGTCAACAATTTGAACCTTTAAAATTCTTCTCCTCTGAATCTAAAGGGGCCTCAGCTTCCATCTTTGGCACATAGCATCATCTGTAGGTCCTCTACAATAGTTATATAAATTATGCTCCTGTGGTCAAAATTGGCTACACCCCAGGGTGGCCAGTTTTCTAGCAAACTTGAAGCTGACTGCACTTTTAAGCATCTTATCTTTACTCATAAACAGGTCATCAGGCGATCACAAAAGCTCACCCAGAGCACAAAAGTGCTTTGGAGAGCTAAAAACAACCCGCAAAGCAGGAAATACTATATGGGATTTAAAGACAACTGCAAGAATTATTTGGGATTCAAAGACAACTGCAAGAATTATATCTTTCGAAAAGTCTTTAATAAAGGTGCAAAATTTAACATAACATTTTACATCAATGACAACAGCGTGAAGAAAGTCCAGGCCAAATATATTGTGTAAAATACAAATATACTGTGTAGGATACATAGATGAGCGACAAAATTTATACCTTTTTCAAAATAACAAACCTCAACAAGAAGTCAAATACAAAAAATAATTTCTACCTGCAGATGGTATTATACAGATCTGATCCGACATGTTTGTTCCAAAAACTCCCTTGAAAATAAGGTCTTTCAAAAATTAAGTTAATGAATACTAATTCATACAAAAATGATCATGAGGGAGAGTGTTGATACTAGAAAAATCTCGTCTCTTCACTGTGCCATTATAGATACAAGGGAAATCTCGTCTCTTCACAGTGCCGTTATAGATACAAGTTTTTCCTTCATTGTTTTATTTTCTGCAAGTACACTATATAAATGTAATCCGCTTCTTATTTAATTATTTATTGACATTTAGGGTCTTGGTTTACACTGCTGATCTTGCCACCTGATACATGTTAGGCAGCCATTTTACGCTTGCGTTAAACCTCGCTTGTATCAACTGAAAGGCCTTTACCAAAGACATCTGTTTTTCAAAGATAAATTGCATTGCATTTGTATTTCAGAAATTATAGCAATGTTAAAGTTTGCTAAAAACGGCAAAGTCCTTGATCTTGACCGGATTTCATGTATCCTTGCATTAAGTGAAAGGCCTTCACCCAAGCTATCTGCATACCAAATATGAATGGTCTAGCTTAAGTTATTCAGAAGTTATAAGCAATGTAAGTTTTGTTATCAACATCATGCCGCCCACCAGAATGATTGGTTTTCGCCAAAGCTCCTATGGCCTTCATCATCACAATGACAGTAAACTGTTTATAGATCCAAATTTGCTAAATTCTGGCTAAATTTCAGTATGTATCTAATAAACATGGTTAGAAATAATACACATAGTGATGTCACAATCTTTTCAAGGTTAACTCTTTGTGGAAAATGTGAGGGTCTGCAGTTTGTCATTAAAATCATCTGGCTGGGTGATCTAGCTGGGTGATCTAGCAGGTAATCTAGCTGGGTGATCTAGCTGGGTGATCTAGCTGGTGATCTAGCTGGGTGATTTAGCTGAGTGATCTAGCGGGTGATCTAGCTGGGTGATCTAGCTGGGCGACTAGTTTGATTTTGAGATACAGCTTAACCCTTTACTCTATGAATATCCATGTAAGAAATAATGACACCATGAACATTAATTAGACTAATTGCTATAATAGCACATGGAAGGAGGAAGTGTTGGCAATGACAGAAACAGTACGTCATCATAATTTATATCATTAGCAAACACAGCAAACTCTGATCATATGGCTCCAATAGGACAGCTGATCTTCGTCTACTCTGTTTGCAAAGGCATATGAAATAAATGCTTAATGAATAAACATGGAGGTTATAAATGCAGGTAGTTGCTTGACCCTTCCATAGATAAACCTTACGTATTTGCAAACAGAGTAGACCAAGAGCAGATGACTTTTTAACCCTTACTCTAGGAATACTCATGTAAGATATAGGATCTTACATAAGTGTTCATTACAATTATTTTTTTTAAATGAGTTTACTATAATGATATGACACGAGCATTAGCAAGTGTAATATTCATCATAGTAAACAATTTTCATGAAAACAATTTGTAATGAACACAAATGTAAGATTCTTTTTATCACATAACCCTTAAAAAGTGCCATAGAAAGTGAAACCAACTAAATCTGAAGGCTGCTTCGGCCATTGTGTACAGCGTAGTACTGCCAGAATCAAACTGCTCATTTGCATAAACAAGAGGGCCAGAATGGCCCTGAAGTGCTCACCAGACAATCGGAGGAGATTTTCAAAGTTTTCACTATATGTTTCCATAGAAAACTAACCGGCCCTGGGGCTGGGCCAATTTTGACCCATAGGGCACAATTTATATAACTCTTGTAGAGGACCTGAACATGATGCTATGTGCCAATACTGAAACACAGACACACACACACAGACACACACACAGACACACATGGATAGTTTGATTACTCCATGCCACCAAAACAAGCTTTGTGGCATAAAAAGGATTTTTTGGCTGTGACAGAAACAGGAGCTGTCTGATCTGTGTCTGCTCTGTTTGCAAAGTTTCCAAATGTCCTCCATATCAGAGAAAGGGTTAAGGCAGGTGGTAGCTTAAAACCTGACAAATGGGGCTTTTTGTATTACTTTTCAACCACATTTACCCTTGCTCTATAGATATGTCTGTAGGAGCCTTTGGATCAGGGTCTGACTGTTAGCTTATGAAATACAAGTAATATCGAGGAGATTCAAGTTTCTACCAATACCAAACTTTCCTGTCTGCATCTGCCATTGTAACAGCTAATCAAATTAATATTCATGATGTCATTATTTCTCTTATAAATATTCACGAAAATAAAGGGTAAAGTAATCATCTGCTTTTAATGTTCCCTATGTTGTTAATGATAAATGTTCCCTATGTTAATGATAAATGTTGCCCTAAATAAATAAAGGATCTTTCATGAGTGTTCAATACATATTGTTTTTATGAAACGAGTTTACTATAATAATATGACACAAGCTTTAGCGAGTAGTAAACGAGTTTCATGAAAACAATTTGTAATGAACACGAATGTAAGATTCTTTTTATCACATAAGCCTTAAAACGCCATTGAAAATAAAACAGGCTATAGCTGACGGCTGTTTCGGCCTTTGCAGGGTAGTAATAGAACGGATAGCGTACATGGAGCGCTACGATTGGCTAACACTTAAATGAGCGCTACGATTGGCTAATGATTGCTTATTTTGCATAAAAAATGCACTAGTGCATTTCTGCGAAATACAGCACTCTGTTATAGCACTCCCACAAGGCAGATTATGTGATAAATAAGTTTTACTGTAAGTCACTAGTGTACTGTGAATGTCTCAATCTCTGACAAGTGTTCATCTTCAATCATAAAGTCTAGATTCTGGTGTACAGGCTCGGAAATGTTTAAAGAACTGGCAACAACCATTTCTGATTCTGGTGGCATGAAAAACACCTTTTCTTTGTTCAAGAGGCTAGGAGAAATATTGGATAAAATGCTACTATGAATTTGTTCACTGAGGTATGAATTTCCACTGGAGGTTCTAGACCTAATGTTGGCTTGCGAGTTTCCACTATGCTGCCGTGATCTTTCAAGAAGATCTGACATTCCACTCAAAGGTCTCAGGGAATCAAATGATAGCACCTGTCTTAGGCTATCTGAATTTCCACTTGACTGTCGTGAACGCACAGAACTACCACTTGAATGACGAGATTTGTCAAAGTTTCCACTGCTATGTCTTGATCTGTCAGAATACATATCTTGTTGTTTTGTACTTTCAGCAACATCAAAGGGATGTCTGCTAAACAGTAACTTATGTCTCTCGTGTTTACTTTCCTCAAAACTCTCCTTCTTTCCTTGAATGCTTGATAAGTCCTGTCTGAATTCTCCTTCAACCATCTTACCTGAGGTATCCACAGAAGTACCCTCCTTGGCAATCTTTTCTTTCAACTTTTTTGTGTTTTTTTGTTTCGATTTTAATTTTTCAATTCTTGGTTCATGGTCTTTCTTTAGGAAAGCTTGATCATTCATTTTCTTCATAACAACAGAATTCTCCACTAATATTTCTCTTTCTCTTGATGACACCTCATTTGTCTGTTCGGAAGCTTCCATCTGAGATGTAGCGTCAGCATAGAGCGGTACAAAGGGCAGAGTGACAACATTAGTATGTGGTAATATTACATGGCTTGTAGCCGTATGACCTGACTGGTCTACCACAGTTTCGAAGCTTATTTGAATTTGTGATGGAACACTAGTTGTACTTTGAGTCTGTGGATATGTCCTAAACTCACCTGTTTTTGTCTGATGACCCGATATCATGGAGCCTGCCATAGCATTGGTGTTAACACTGATCAGTCTTTGTGTATTTGTTTGTGGTTGGTTCTCTGTCAACTCCTCAACTGATTCAGTACTAGTGTGCCCACCATGAGTTGCTGTTTCACTTTCCTCAGGACCTATCCTCTTCTTGTTTTTAGACTTCAGATGCTTGAGTATCTCAAGTCTGGACAGCACAGTGTTTGGACAGTCAAAACTTAAACTTTGCTTAGTTTCCGTTGCTGATTGTTGCTTTGAAGAATCCTTTCTTGCCAACCTTGATTTATTTGGGTGGGGAGTTGTGTTTTTATTCCCAGCACTATTTCTTGTAATACTGGATACCTGTGTAACTGGTTGATCTTTGTTCATACTTGGAACTGATATGACATGAGACTGATCTGAGACGACCTGTGGTATAGCTTCAGATCTTACTATTGTCATGTTTGAGTTTTCCATACTTTCTGATAATGTCAAGTTCTCACTTGCCTCACTGCTGTGCCCATTGTTCTGTTCATGACCTTTCTGTTTCTCTACACCAGCATGAGCTGTACTGACCCCTGGGGGTATGACCTCCAGGCTTCCATTATTTATCAATTGTTGTATTGTCTCTTGATTGAGATACACAGGTATGGTTTCCGTTTCTTGCCTCGGTACTTGATTGTTGTCCACCACATTCAACTGAATCCCTGTTGAGTACTGGCTCAGATTCTGTGTTGAACAGGGAATCAGCTGAACTTCAACAGACTGGGGTTCTGATGGCTGTGTGTCTATCTGCTGCACATGGTCTGGGCTACTTAAAGACAATTGAACATTCTTTTGCACATCTTGTTGCATCATGTTTAAGGAATCAAGCAACACATTTTGTACATTCAACTGAGGTTTCTGCCCACTGGTTTGTCCAGATGGCATGATTGGTCCTGTGTGTGGTAGTATCACATTTAACTGATTTAAAGGCAGAATCATGGGTGTAAAATTTGATGCTTCTTGGAAGGTTAACTGATTATATCCAAGGGGCACTTGAACTTGATTTGTAGGCAAGGGAACCTGGTTCTGATTCAAAAGAGTCGGAAAATGAGACTGGTTCAGTGACGCAGGAAAGTCAGACTGGCTTACTATGTGCTGGGAGAGCTTGACTGGTACAGGTATGTGTGCTTGATTTGCACCCTCCTGTATGGACTGGTTCCACTGAATATTGGCAGGACTGACAATTGTTACCTGCTGCTGCTGATCCTGTGAGAACAAAACTTGTGCCTGACTGGATACCAACATTGTCTTGTTTTCTGTATCACTTGTTCGTACTAGGGTTGCTTTATTAGACCCAGTCTGGTGTTGAAGCTGAGCTGTTTCAGCTGTAGAAGCAGCACTGTTATTGTTGTGACCGGCCAGCTGCTTCAGAAGTTGTTGAACAATACCAATGTTCTGAAACAGATATAAGGAAGAGATACAAGATATGAGGACTATTGATCTATCCAGCATTTTCATTTCTCTGCCAAACCTTTTCTTTGTACTGTGTATTCATTAGAAACAACTTCCCCCTATTGTTCGTTTGTTATGTCTGTGCGTCTCTTTGTGTCTTTTATATACATATACATTTGCTGTTTGTTGTTGTGGTGCTGTTTGGGCAGTTGTGTGTTTTGTATGCGGTGTTTCCTGTATGACTCATACATGTAATTTGAGTGAAGAACATAGTTTTCCTATATGGTGTAGCTTCGATTTAATGAAATGGTCGGGACCGGAGCTTTGTTTGGTAGAAATGAAATTTTGTTGAAACAAATTTTGCCTTTTCGACGATCTCAAACATGTTACTGATTAGTTTTTCAGGAATCTTTACTGGTATTCTAAATCTGCGTATGATATAAAAAATAAACTCACTGTAACGTGTTTGTCTCAGTATTTCCAAGTGTTTGTAATTTAACTCAAAACGTGAAAGATTTGTAGCCATACAGCTGAGTCCTATCAGCAAGTGTTCAGTAAAGACAATTTGTTCCTTGAATATCTATAATTTTAATTATATTTAATATTGGCACCATTTGAGAATTCTACAGATAAGAGTTACATATCAAATTCTGTATCGATTGTATTAATTTTATAGAACCTATGATTTTTTTTTCAAAATTATGCATTGGTAATCCTACTGTCTATTTTTTATTCCTCACAAAAATAATGCTTAGAATTATCTTACCTGTCTGGATCATCATTCATGTTCAACAGTTATCACAAACAATTCAGAAAGTGTTTTCATAAGTATTGCCCTAATTACAGTACATGTACTTGATTGAATGACCGCTCTCAAAGGTATAACCCAAGGTGCAATTATCACGTTACATCTGTTTTCACACCTCGCCATGTCAATATGTAAACTAAAATGTCGGTGGCCATGGAAGGTGTGAAAATTACATTTCTGTAAATTGAATGCACTTTTCGTTGAAAATACATTAAATGGACCCGAGAATTGTTTCGTATAACTGCTTTTTTGGTACAATCGAATTCGTTATATTGGATACTAATCTATATAGAAACAAGAGGGCCATGATGGCCCTGATATTGCTCACCAGACAATCAGGAGAAGATTTTCAAAGTTTTCACTATGTTCTATAGAAAACTGGCCACCCCTGGGGTGGGGCTTTATTTCTTAGCATGACATGACTGAAATTAGCACACAGTTTGGATTCTGATCTGACGCATACCTGTATGTAACTTCATATGTGGTTTGTACATGAGTTAATTGTAAGATTGATATGCATTAACTCTTTCCTCAATAGAAACGCTTTTCTACGCCTCTGTAATAGTCACTTTATGAAACCATTGTGATAAATAGAGCATTTGCTCCATAGGTGTAAATGTTCTATTTATCACACTGGTTTCATATCTACACAATTCCGAAATTTTCCTTTTCTCTAATTAATGCTCCTTATTAGATGATTTATTCAAAGAGGTAGGATCTGAAAATAGCCTATGAGAGAATGGGTTAAAAACAGTGTGAACAAACAGACACTAATTCTGAAGCAGACAAATTTATAGAGTTTTGACCAGGAACTTTACCTCCCCCAGTGATTGCATGACACACACTCAGTATCTAGAGTCCTACAACTACAAGGAATTTGTCAGACTGATCCGGACCTGGAGTGGCCCATCCTGTAAGTGTGCTATGTGTTCATGAGTTATACCTTTCTGTGTCAACAACCAGTCTTTTGCATTGCATGAACTTTTATTTAGTTGCTTTAGTGTTGTAACTTGTAAATTACATGTTTGTTGCTTTGCGCTGTTTCTTGCTTTGCTTTATGTTTAATTGAAGTTTTTATGATTTTTGATGTGCTTATTCCTAGATGATAATACACTGTGAGGAAGTTGCTGATCAGTTCTTCCCAAATCTGATTTGGGTGGATAAATGGTTTTACTTCAATCTTAGCTGTCGCACTTTTGTGCCTTCTTTTGACTGTCAGACTCTTAGTTATACTCTTTTTTAAGGCAGTTTTTAGGCTTATGTCAAGATCAGCAACTTTCTCACACAGGTTTTAATTTTAAAACCAGGTAATCTGCAGATTGGCACATGTTAAGGGGCCAGAAATCCTGGCCCCTTGACAGGATCTTATCCTTATGTGTTCATGAGTTATACCTTTCTGTGTCAATAACCAGCCTTTTGCATTGCATGAACTTTTATTTAGTTGCTTTAGTGTTGTAACTTGTAAATTACATGTTTGTTGCTTTGCTCTATGTCTCTTGCTTTGCTTTATGTTTAATTGAAGTTTTTATGATTTTTGATGTGCTTATTCCTAGATGATAATACACTGTGAGGAAGTTGCTGATCAGTTCTTCCCAAATCTGATTTGGGTGGATAAATGGTTTTACTTCAATCATAGCTGTCGCACTTTTGTGCCTTCTTTTGACTGTCAGACTCTTAGTTATACTCTTTTTAAGGCAGTTTTTAGGCTTATGTCAAGATCAGCAACTTTCACACAGGTTTTAATTTTAAAAACAGGTAATCTGCAGATTGGCACATGTTAAGGGGCCAGAAATCCTGGCCCCTTGACAGGATCTATGAACCCAGAGTAAATCAATTAGCAGGTGCAGACAATCATATATCCAAATTGTGCACCACATTTTCGATACCTGATCTGGATCTATGCTGTCTGCACATGACCCCTTTTTACACATGACCCCTTTTTTTTTTACTTTTTTATTCTTTTCCCTATTATGCATGCACTTACATGTATACAGGTAGATGTGATATACACTGTATGCTGTATTAGGTGTATATAAAAATGCATTTCATAAAATTCTTACTTTTTTAAACTTGATAATGTACTTTTTTACAGGCTGTTAGTTAATTTTATTGTTAAGAAACTTATGTTATTATGTCGGTAAATAGCTTTTAGCTAATGTTAAATATGTTGTGAAAACAACCCGACTATAAATAAAGTTTCTTGTATCTTGTATCCTTCTAGCTCTGGGGAACCTTTATAGTGTAAAAGTCTATTTTAAAGTATAACCAACAGGGCAGGGTCAATTTTAACCTCAGAACTATGATATTAACCAATTTCAATAAGGTATACTAAGCAAATCTATACACCAAATATCTAAGCTCTGCGACATGTAGTTTTTGACAAGAAGATATTGTTTAAAGTTTTCCCCATGCCTAACCTAAGTGAACTCAGCATTCTGCTACTTGTACAGAAAACAACAGTCAGCTAGAGAAAACTGGCCACCACTGGGACTGTGGCGGGGCCAATTTTGACTCCAGGGACATAATTTATATAACTTAGAAGACCTATAGGTGATGCTATGTACCAAAGATGAAAGCTGAGAACCTTGTAGATTCAGAGGAGAAGATTTTTAAAGGTTGAAATTGTTGACGCCGCACGCCGAACATCAGGCAATCACAAAAGCTCACCCTGAGCACAAAAGTGCTCTGGTGAGCTAATTACTATCGTTAATATTCATGATGTCATTATGGCTTACATGAATATATTCATGGAGTTAAGGGTTAATATTTTGATGGCATTGTTTCTGATCAGGATGTACTATTTGTCATTCAAAATCCGCAAATTATACACTTTATACTGAATGGACAGTTACATTTAAAACTACTCAGCATTGAAAGTGTTAACCTGAGTGACATTTGCTTGGATACAGTCCAGACATCAAGTAACTTGACATCTCATCAGCATCTAAGCTGGCTGACACTTGCTTAATGGTTTCTCAAAAGCTTGTGTCATGATACTTGGTCAATAATTCCTTAAAAACTTGATCCAATCAGCAGTGGTCAATATTGCACAGATCGATACATTGTTTTTTAAAACGGGTAATGGTTACAACTAATTACAGACTAAGACTACTCTACCTGCCAGCTCTCTCCTGACGACACCTGCTGGGCTAATAACTGTAAGTTCACCTCCTGTTCATGAAGCTGTTTTTGCTTCTGTGAAATCTCTTGTTGAATAAGTGAGAGTCTCTGTTGCTGCATCTCATACTGAAACAGAGAACTATTGTACTAAAATGGAGAACTATTGAACTAAAACAGAAAAATACTGAACTGAGAACTATACTGTACTGAAACAGAGAACTACTGAACTGATACAGAGAACTAATTAATTGAAACAGAGAACTACTTCACTGAACTAGAGAATAACCAAACAGAAACAGAGAACTATTGAACTGAAACAGATAACTATTGTACTTAAGCAGAGAGCTACTGGAATGAAGCTGAGAACTAATGAACTGAACCAGATAATTATTTTTACTGAATCAGCACACTACTGAACTGAACCAGAGAACTACGGAACTGATACAGAGAACTAATTAATTGAAACTGAACTACTGGACTGAAATAGATGGCAAGTTTTGGTACATCCAACTTTGTTTGGAACTTTGTCTCAAAGTTTTGAAGATAAATAATACTAGACTGAGAATTACAGCAGAAACTATTTCTGAGCCGTGATATTCCTCTAATTGGCCATTAAAACAAAATGTCTTCAAATGCAGGTAGCTGCTTAATGTTTTACATCATGAATATTGGTATAAACAATAAATTACATCATGAATATTTATTTGCTGAATATTTATAATGGAATATAAACACAGAAGTTTTGGCCTCGAAATATACTGTAGTATCAAATCTATATAATTCCAAAAGCAAACAGAGAAGACCCTTATCAGATGCCTCCTACAGGAGCTGTATGATCTGGGTCTACTCTGAAAAGGAGTTAAAAGGCATATCTATAGAGTAAAGGGTTCAAATCTGCTGACTTTTATCATACTGTGCAAATTTAATTCAATGGAAAGTGTCTTCTTATTCAGATTCTAGTGCAGAGTTTGTCTCCATTTCTTTCATAATCAGTGTGTCGAAAAGAGTGGATCCGGATGGAATTTGGTTTCTCAACTGATCTTAAATGTGTGCAAAGATAATCATGAATTCCCCCACCAGTTCACTAAAGATTACCTTCATAAAACAATAATGATTAAAGTACATTATATGCTGCTATAGATCATTTAATGCATTTGGGAAGCTTACAGATGCTGCAGGAGCAGTCAAATTATTTGTTGCAGTCTGCTGTGATGTCGCTTCCTGTTGTGATGTCATTTCCTGTTGTGATGACATATCCTGACTTGCCAATGGAACAGTCTGATTTCCAGTCTCTAGAAATAGGACAAGACCAAGTCATAGAATTTTTATGTTTAAATTAAAAGTGCCTAAAATTACATAAATCATTTGTTTATATGCTGAAAAGAAGTATATTGCAAGAAAACTAATCAAATAAACGCTGAAAAATACAAAACTGTCATGTTTTCAATATTTGTATTTTAGCTTTGTAACTGCTCTTGGCTGATAATATATTGCTGTAAAACAGAAGTTTAAAGTATCGATGATAACGATTTATTTTGTACCACATGGGCATTTTTCGATATAATTCAGATTGACAATCTTCATAATATATTAATTCTTTGCATACTAGCATCAAATCTGTGATAACCTATGCAAACAGTTTGGATCCAGATGAGATTCTGAGTAACTCATATTCTAACAAAATTTACGGTCGTCCTGTTTTCGTACAAACTTTTACACAATATGAATCTTAACCCTTCGCTTGCTATTCGCGTCTATATACCTACCTGTAAATAGTGGAGACCCAGATGAGACAGCTCCTACAGGAGCTGTCTCATCAGGGTCTACACTATTTACAAGTTGATTGTGCAACCATTGCACTCCACAGCAGTGATTGCACAGCGAACTACTTGTACACAGTGAAGATATATGTAATTATACAACAGGGCAGGCGTACAGATGGAGAAATGTATTTTAAAATTCAACAAGTGAAGGGTTAATTTGTTACAACCCTATTAGACTAACTAAACTTTAAACATTCATGTAAAGATTTCAAAGTTTTACTACATGTAGAAAACAAGGCACCCCTAGGGCGGGGCCAATTTTGACCCCAGGGGCATTATTTATATAACTTTTGTAGAGGATCTACAGATGATGCTATGTACCAAATATGAAAGCTGAGAACCCTGTAGATTCAGAGAAGATTTTTAAAGGTTGAAATTGTTGACGCCCGACGGCGCACCCCTATGGATGACTGACATCAGGCGATCACAAAAGCTCAACCTGAGCACAAAAGTGTTCTGGTGAGCTAAAAAAGTTTCAAGAATTCAATGACTTCTTTCTTTCATACTCCACATACGGTAATAACTATATTCTCACTTCCAGTGAATAGACAAACTTTGAAAAATCCAGATGGTATAGTATGGAGTAGACAATGGTATATAACCCTTTCCCTCATATAAACGTGTTTTCACACATTTGCAAACAGAGAAGACCCAGATCAGACGGCTCCTAGAGGAGCCGTCTGATCAGGGTCTGCTCTGTTTGCTAATAGAATTTGATAGATCTGTTTTTTGCTTTCTAAATTGTCTGCAATGTTTCACCTTCCATATTTCTTTATAACTATTTTGTCCATGACTATTCAGTAGGTATTGAAATTCGGAATAAACATAGAACAGGGAAAGGGTTAACCTTCAACAGCAATTGGATCTGGCTCTGCACTATCTGCCTAAGTTTGTTGTGCTAAATGTTTTTGGTAGTAATGGTATACTTCGGGCAATTATGATATATTTTGGGAAATGTTAGTATTTTTTGGACAATTATAGTAAATGTTGGGTAATTTATGGTATATTTTGGACAGTTATGGTAAATTTTTGGTAATTTATGGTATATTTTGGACAGTTATGGTAAATTTTGGGTAATTTATGGTATACATTGGTCAATTATGGCATTTCATAACATCCTACCCGCAGCAGTCTCAGTCTGTGTGGCAGTCATCCGGCCTTTCTTGTACATCTCTTGCCAAACTTTCTTCATGCCGTGTTCGGGCGGCTCTCTAGTGCCATAGGTATCAATCATCTGATTACAAACACGACTGATTGTTGCAGGGGAGCAGCCAGTTACCATGGAGATGAACTGGTAACAATTGCAGTGAGAGGCACCTATGTTAACAAAAAACTCTCTTAACCCTTTCAACACTGAATAGAGTTGAATAGTCCATCATTGTTTATTAACCCTTTACCTGTTCAATATTCATGCAAGAAATTATATCATGAATACTAATTAGCTGATATTTTAAACTGGAATATGTATACAGGACTTTTTGGTATTGCTATGAAAGAACAAGTTACGGGAGCATTGACAGCAATGCCATAGTCCCCTACCGGCTGAACTCTTTGTGTCACAATTTAATGAAAAGCTGAACATTCATACAAAATTCTGTATCGTACTTATTGAATCACATCTGACACATAATATTCAATCAAAGATTACAAACATGGGTAGTAAGATTCATGAAACTATCCCTTGTTTTTTATGTTGTTTTTTTTAAATATTTTACCAAATAGTGTATTATAAAGTCAAAAATAAACTGGATAACTATGTATAAATCATAGAAGAGTTATGGCTGCTGCCACACAATGCCATCTAATAAGGTCAAGCAGTTGCTCTTTTGTTTTTTGCTTTTTTGTGAAATGCCAACTCCAAAGTTCAAAACCTAGGTATCCATTCGTAAAAAAATCAAGTTCAAGGACTGTAACGCGGACAAAAATTATTCAACCAGACTGAGATTTGAACTTAAGCTGTAACTCATCTAGATTTAGCTTTCTGCCAAACATAGACTTAATATCTCGAACCACTTCCAAGAAAAGGTTCGGACAATTGAAAATGTGACGAAATGTTTTTAGTTCAAGGCCCATAACTGCGGCAAACACTGTTTAGAGGTATTTACAACTTTGCAACCAGAATAGATCCGGATTAGACAGCTTACTAAAGGAGTCGGCTGATCAGCTCTGTTTCAGTTCAATAGTTCTCAGCTAAGTAGTTCTCTGTTTTCGTTCAGCAGTTCTCTGTTTGAGTTCATTAGTTCTACGTTTCATTACAATAGTTCTCTGTTTCAGATCCACAGTTCTGTTTTAGTTCAATAGTTCTCCATTTCAGTACAGTGACTCTTTTTAAAATACTGAATAAACATGTGGGTCTAGAAGAGCAGGAAATTGCTTAATGCAGGACGATACAGCAGAATCTCACTATAACGACCAAATAATGAATAAACTTGTGAGTCTAAAACAGTAGAAGGTTGCTTAATGCACCATTGAGAAAGTTTTTAAAGGAGCTTTCTGCATAACTTTCATCCTGCCTTAAGCTACTACTGGCTTAACCCTTTACTCCATGAATATTTATGTAAGAAATAATGACATCATAAATATTGATTAGAATAATTTAACAAGAGCTGCGTGCGGCGCCAACGCTCGTCTGATTTGGTGCTTATCCAGCTAATTTTAAAACAAGAGCTGTCCGCAGACAGCACGCTCCACTTTCTTTAGTTCTGGATAGTGTAGTGGAAGTCTAAGTCAGAAAGGGGAGATAACTATAGCAAAATTAATTTTAGGGTTACCTGCCCTTGTGAAATGGGTCCCCCTTGTAATAGTTAACATGTATACTAAGGTTGAACCAAATATCTTGGACAGTTTCTGAGACATGGACCTGAACATAAAACTTAACCAACAATTAAAAATCTAAGTTGAAAAAGGGGCATAATTAATTTTAGGGTTTCCTACCCTTGTGAAATGGGTTCCCCTTGTGATAGTAAAAATACATACCAAATATGAACCAAATATCTTTGATTGTTTCTGAGAAAAGGGACCTTAATAAAAAGGTTAACCAACGCCGACGCCGACGAGAGGGTCATGACAATAGCTTCACTTTTTGAAAAAGTGGAGCTAAAAAATGAAAAAAAAATAAAGGGCCATAACTCAAAAAAGTTTGAAATCAAGAGTTATGGTTCATATGTAGGGGCCTTCCCCTCAATGAGATCTACTAACGTATACAGTTTCATGTTGATACCTCTTACACTTTTCGAGTAATGAGCTACATTAAAGTTTTTGCACGCAAACAACGAGGCCAACGCCTATGACCCAGTGATCACAATAGCTCGACTTTTCTTCGAAACAGACGAGCTAAAAATGGCATTTTAACACATGAATCAAATCTTTATTATTCCATAAGCAAACAGAGCAGACCCTGATCAGATGGCTCCTATAGAAACTGATCTGATCTGGGTCTACTCTGTTTGCAAATAAGTAGAAAGGCATATTCATTGAGTAAATGGTTAAATAGCCAAAGACTTAACCCTTTCCCTGTTCTGTGTTTATTTCATTTTTCAGTACCTACTGCATATTCATGGCCAAAATAGTTATAATAAAATATGGAAGGTGAAGCATTGTAGCCATTCTAGAAAGTAAAGACACAGATCTTTCAGATTCTATTAGCAAACAGAGTAGACCCTGATCAGACGGCTCCTCTAGGAGCTGTCTGATCTGGGTCTTCTCTGTTTGCAAATGCGCGAAAACATGGTTAATTTGGGTGGTTACTGTAGACAGGTTTTACTGTACCTTGGGATCCCAACTGTTTACAGGCTATAACGAATTTATAATATTGATGGCCAGCATTCCATGAGTTACATGTATATTTACCAGCTGGGGTCAGCATTTCTGCCAACACTCGACGGGCCTCCATCTGTCCTTGCTGAGCTCTTTCTCGCCACTCCTGTAGAAGCTTACGATGGGTCAAGGCCAGCTAAAACAGGGGAAAATAATGAGCTGAAATACTTTAAA
Organism: Azorinus chamasolen; assembly: GCA_963576725.1. Taxonomy (NCBI): domain Eukaryota; kingdom Metazoa; phylum Mollusca; class Bivalvia; order Cardiida; family Solecurtidae; genus Azorinus; species Azorinus chamasolen. Next base: position 92,787,415 of record OY755241.1, on the reverse strand, counting down.
TCTGCAATCATTTATTTAATTGATATTATCCTAAGTATTTGGTGACCCAACCTCCACTCTCTACCAGTGTGTAAAGCTGAAGAAGTCAACATCACGCCATTCTGACAACTTTTAAATGGGCTGACATAGTAGCATATGGTGTAGCCTGTCTGTTAGAATACTTGTGAATATCTCTCATTTAACCCTTTGTTTGATATTCACATCAATGTGAAGACCCAGATGAGACAGCTCCTGCAGGAGCTGTCTCATCAGGGTCTGCACTATTTACAAGTTGATTGTACAACCAGTGCACTCCACAGCAGTGATTGCACAGTGAAATATGTGTACACAGTGAAGATATAATTATACAACAGGGAATGGGTAAAGAAAGAGAAATGTATTTTAAAATTCAGCAAGATAAGGGTTAATTCCTATCTTGTAAATTCTAACCTGACTGGTATTTGTAAATGTAAATGTGATATAGAATGTTTAGTAAATCAATCTTTGATAGGGGCCAAGCAGCTCCTTGAGGAGCCTGGGGCCAAGCCATTGTCAAAGCCATTAACCCATACACACTTATACACTTTTTGACGCCTCTGAAAACAGAGTAGAGTCAGATGAGAAAGCTCCTATAGGAGCTGTCTCATCTGGGTCTGTTCTGTTTGCTAATGGCATCAAGTTCTACAGTTCTTTCTTTGGTTAAAACCTTTACTCTTAAGTTCATGAAATCTTGAATAATGATGAAATGTGAAGAGGTTAACTAGCCAGACGGTACATCCATAGTGACAGAGTTAACTAGCCAGATGGTACATCCATAGTGACAGAGTTAACTAGCCAGACGGTACATCCATAGTGACAGAGTTAACTAGCCAGACGGTACATCCATAGTGACAGAGACATTGACCCACAGTCGTAACAGTAGACAGGCTATAATAATAAACAGCTGGTAGTAAGAAAATATGAGACTCAAACTGACAGATAAACCATTTACTTAACCCTTTCCCTCATACAAACGTGTTTTTATTGTACAGGAACCGTCTAATTAGGGTCTGTTCTGTTTGCTTACAAAATTAGATCAAATCCGACACCACAGTTTCTATAAATACCCACAATTAATTTTCACACTTTTCCAGACATTACGTCCATGGATTAGCCATAGAAAGTGACACTTTATCGAGTAGGGGAAACTATTTATGGGGTGTGATGTTTATTTTAGGTGTGAAATAAAATGGGTTTATTCCCATTTCGTCTACTTCCCATGTCGTCTACTGTAATTCATTCCCATTTCGTCTACTCTAAAATGTTACCCTGTTCCCGTTTTGTCTACTGTTATAATTAAGTTATATTTACTCAGTTATTTTATTAATATCATACAAGATTCAGACATTTTAGGACTTTTTAATGTGTTGTCATCAATTTTTATAAAAAGAATTATATTTAAGATGCTTTTTTGGGCAGCAGACTTAATCCACAGTAGTATTTTTGACACCTATCATTGTTAGGGGGGCTAATGCATAATCATGTTTTCTTAAGAATTACCAGGACTTATATCAGTTGGGCCATTGCAAAATCATGTTTTTCACAGTTTTCTTAAGCATTACCATGACTTACATCAGTTGGTTTTAGACCCACAAGTCTAGATGATGATCATTTTCCTTGATTGGCTGAAGTCGTTTATTGTTGGTTTTTAAAATTGCATTTTTGCATGCATTGGGTCTTAAAACTCCTACAGAAAACTATTTTGGGTTTTTATCCGGATCATTAGTTTGGGTCAAGATAAAAAACAAACAACATAACTTGATATTAAAAAGTCCTAAAATGCATGAATTTTGCCTGATGTGAAGATGGTATAATATTGATCAAAGACATAAAAATATAAGCAGTAGACATTAACAAGAGGGCCTGAAAGGCCCTGATATCGCTCACCAGACAATCAGAGAAGAGGATTTTCAAAGTTTTCACTACATGTTTCTATAGAATATTAGCCAGCCCTGGGCAGGGTCAATTTTAAACCCAGGGGCATAATTTTTATAACTTTGGTAGAGGACCTGAACATGATGCTGTGTGCCACATATGAAAGCTGAATACCTTCCAGTTTCAGGAGAAGGTTTTCAAAGTTTTCACTACATGTTTCTATAGAATATTAGCCAGCCCTGGGCAAGGTCAATTTTGACCCCAAGGGCATAATATATATAACATTTGCACAGAACCTGATCATGATGTTATGTGCTAAATATGAAAGCCGACAACTTTCCAGTTTCAGAGGAGAAGATTTTCAAAGTTTCACTATATGTTTCTATTGAAAACTGACCACCCCTGGGGCGGGGCCAATTTTGAACCCAGGGGCATAATTTATACGCTTTTTGTAGAGGACCTGAACATGATGCTATGTGCCAAATATGAAAGCTGAGAACCCTGTCGATTCAGAAGAAAAGATTTTCAAAGTTGTCACTATATGTTTCTATTCAAAACTGGCTACTCCTGGGGCGGGGCCAATTTTGACCCCAGGGCCATAATTTATATAACTTTTGTAGAGGACCTGAACATGATGCTATGTGCCAAATATGAAGGCTGAGAACCATGTAGATTCAGAGGAGAAGATTTTCAAAGTTGTCACTATGTGTTTCTAATGAAATCTGGCTACCCCTGGGGCGGGGCCAATTTTGACCCCAGGGCCATAATTTATATAACTTTTGTAGAGAACCTGAACATGATGCTATGTGCCAAATATGAAAGCTGAGAACCCTGTAGATTCAGAGGAGAAGATTTTCAAAGTTGTCACTATATGTCTCTATTCAAAACTGGCTACCCCTGGGGCGGGGCCAATTTTGACCACAGGGGCATAATTTATATAACTTTTGTAGAGGACCTGAACATGATGCTATGTGCCAAATATGAAAGCTGAGAACCTTGTAGATTCAGAGGAGAAGATTTTCAAAGTTTTACTATATATTTCAATAGAAAACAAGAGGGCCATTGGCCCTATATCGCTCACCTGAGTTACAGTAATATATTGACATTTTTCAGTGGACAACATTTCTAGCAGATGAAAGAAGCTTAGTCCACTGCTTTCACTCTTTCACTGCTGAATAAACTTGAACTGGATTCAGATCTAATACCAAGTGACTGGTTGACCAAGATCTAAACTGTTTACAACTTGTGCCATTTTTGCCTTAGCTCAAAATGCCTAAAACTGGTCTTTGAGAAATTCAAATGACGTCAATAAAGCTATGCAATTATACCTTGATCCAGGTATATAGGCAAATAAAGTGCTAGGCAGTACATAATGCCAGTTTTTGTGTGAAATGACCAATAAAAATATCTTTAAAAATCTTCTAACCCTTTCCCTCATATAAAGCTGTTTTTACGCATTAGCAAACAGAGTAGACCCAGATCAAACGACACCTATGGAATATAGATCTGATTCTACAGTTTTTATCAAAGCAAAAACTTCTCTTCACAAAAATAATGTGTTTTACGCATTAAAAATAAGAGTAGACTAGATTAGACGGCTGCTATAGAAGCTGTCTGATCAGGGTCTGCTCTGTTTGCATTTGACAAGATATAGATTTGATTTTACAGGTTTTATCAAAGCTAAAACTTCTCTTTATGGAAATAATTTTTTACGCATTAGCAAACAGAGTAGTCCCAGATAATTTTTTGTCAAAGCAAACAGGTAAGGGGTTAATAGGTGTTTAGAAATAATTCTAGCTCTAGGTGTGAATATCTGATGATAAGTCAATTAAAAGGGTCATTAGTTTTTTTTAACAATTGAAATTGAGAAGAGTTACTAATTTTTTGAGTAACATTAATTATTGATCGACAATAATTTTGATTAACTTAAAGACATTATTTTTTTTAAAAATCAAATTAAAACAAATACAATTAGTAGCAAGGAGAAAAGACATTATTAAACACCTAAATTTCAACTAAATGCAATTAAACAAGAGTTGCATAATAAAATTTGTTAGAATAAATGATCATAATGAAACTATTTTTTTCCAATCACATAAATTAACTGCAGAAACAAACATAACATTGTGCAAAGACCTGTGAAACTAAAATGTTAACGGTTTATTCCAATGTCTCCCACATTTTGGTTGACAAAATTCCAATAAGTCCCACAATCAAGCCAGACAGGTAATTCAATGGAGCATGCATTAGACTATAGTCAGTATCAATTGATTGCTTTATAGGTTGCTTGAACTGGCCTACCTATAGAAAGAGAACAAATATATGCAGAAAACTGATAATTACAGTTAATGACTCAAACAAGATGATGGAAAAAGTTGAGGGTTGAATGTAATTTAAGTATAACATGTAATTAAGTCAGATTGCTTAATTAATAGACACTTAGTATTGTTTGTAATTGTATAAATCACATAAATCACATAATCAAAGTCATATTAAAATATTGTCTTTGATGCAATCGAAAAAATAAATTCTATTAAAGTCTGTCTGATCTTGGTCTACTCTTTGCAAATGCGTGAAAACCTGTTTATTGACTGTTTCCAGCAGTTTATATCTTAAAATCCGTCTATTCTTGATGAGATGTTGAGTAATGTTATGAAGGAAAAACATATCTATTAAATTCTGTTAAATTCCATCTGATCTTGGTCTACTGTTTGCAAATGCATGAAAACACGTTTATGTGAAGGAACTTGTTAAATTATGACTGTTTCAAGCAGTTTTGATCCCGATGAGATGCTTTGTGAAAGGTTTCAATACATATGTACACGAAATCCTGAACAGTTTGATGTATTTCACATTGCTAACAGTTTGGCTCCAGATCAGACACTGCATAAGGTGGTGTGTGATTTGGATTCAAACTGTTTGTTATGTATTTAAATTTAAGAAATACCTAATAGTTTCCTTAATATTTAATATTCTAAATATGGTAACTAGCATAATGCCTATTTTTTTCCTAAAATGACAATTTTTTAGTTAATTAAAAGTATTAAAATGAATCTATTGTTGGTATTATCTAATTTAAGAAATACCTATTATTTTCCTAAATATTTAACTCTTTGCACATAATGTGGCGTCTCATGATTCTCATCATAATCATCTTGATTACCTATGCAAACAGTGTGGATCCAGATGATAATGCAGCGTCTCATCAGGATGCAAACAAGGGGGGGGGGGCATATGCATGATCATGTTTTCTTAGCTTAGGATTTCCAATATCTCCCACATCTAATTTGAGAGACATTGGTAACATCTAGCTGTATAGCACTCACACTATGGGGTTAATAGGTCAACAAATCCCTTTAATGTTTCGTCTGCAACAAAAAGTTATTGTCATCTGCTTCAATACTTAAAATAAACTTACTTTCATTTTTTTTCAAAAATATGGTTAAGATGACAAACAGTTTGGATCCTGATGAGATGCTGCATTATGCAGCCTCTCATCTGGATCCAAACTGTTTGCATAGGTAATCACAGTTTCACCACTAGCGTGCAAAGGGTTAAGAGTCATGCATTGACCTGGAGAGATTTTACTGCCCAGAGCTATAACCCTTTAACTGCAGAAAAGCCTGTTTAACCCTTAATTTCCATCATATAAACTTGTTTTCATGCATCTGCAAACAGAGTAGACCCAGATAAGGTGGCTCCTTAGGATCAGGGTCTGCTGTTTGCAAATGGAATTTGATATATCTGTTTCTATGCCTTCTAAAACAGCTACACTGTTCCACCTTCCACATTTTATTATAAGTAGTTACAAATAGAATCACTATTCTGGAAGTACTAGAATTCCAATGCAGTTATCTCCCTTTGTCCATTATGGCTATGCTGATGGGACAAGGGAAATAACTGTGAGGAATTTTTTTTAACTAGCTTCCTGATGTTAAAGTAATATAAAACCCCAGGGTGAGGCCATTTTTGGCCCAGGGGTCATTATTTGAACATATTTGGTAGTGATACATTAGGTGATGCTTCATACCAAATATCTTAGCTCTAGATTATGTGGTTTCAGAAAAAAAATTGTTAAAGGTTTCCCTATATAAGTCTATGGAAAAACTACAAGCCCCAGGGCAGGGCCATTTTTAGCCCGGGGGTCATCATTTGAACAAACTTGGTAAAGGACCATTAGATGATGCTATATCCCAAATATCAAAGCTCTAGAAATTGTGGTTTCAGAGAAGAAGATTTTTAAAGATTTAAAAAAAAAACCTTTAAAAGTAGTGGGGCGGGGCCATTTTTTGCCCGGGGGTCATGATTTTAACAAACTTGATAGAGGACACCCTAAGGTACATTTCTGTGAAATTTGGTTGAAATCCTCCCAGTGGTTTAGGAGAAGAAGTCATTTGAAATAAAAGTGAACGGACAGACGGACGGACAGACGGACAGACGGACAGACGGACAGACGGACAGACGGACAGACGGACAGACGGACAGACGGACGACGGACGACAGGCGGTCACAATAGCTCACCTTGAGCCTTCGGCTCAGGTGAGCTAACAAGGCACCCCTGGGGCGGGGCCAATTTTGACCCCAGGGGCAAAATTTATATAACTTTTGTAGAGGACCAAAAGATGATGCTATGTACCAAAGATGAAAGCTGAGAACCCTGTAGATTCAGAGGAGAAGATTTTCAAAGTTGTCACTATATGTCTCTATTCAAAACTGGCTACCCCTGGGGCGGGGCCAATTTTGACCCCAGGGGCATAATTTATATAACTTTTGTAGAGGACCTGAACATGATGCTATGTGCCAAATATGAAAGCTGAGAACCTTGTAGATTCAGAGAAGATTTTCAAAGTTTTACTATATATTTCAATAGAAAACAAGGCACCCCAGGGGCGGGGCCAATTTTGGGTTTATTCCCAGTTCGTCTACTTCCCATTTCGTCTACTGTTATTCATTCCCATTTCGTCTACTCTAAAATTTTACCCTGTTCCCATTTCGTCTACTGTTATAATTAAGTTATATTTACTCAGTTATTTTATAAATATCGTACAAGATTCAGATATTTTAGGACTTTTTAATGTGTTGTCATAATTTTTTATACTTTCTTTTAATATTTAAGATGCTTTTTTGGGCAGCAGACTTAATCCACAGTACTATATTTGACACCTATCACTGTTAAGGGGCAATTGCATAATCATGTTTTCTTAAGAATTACCATGACTTATAGCAGTTGGGCCATTACATAATCATGTTTTCACAGTTTTCTTAAGCATTACCATGAGTTACATCAGTTGGGTTTGGACCAAGATCAAAAGTTTAGATGATGATCATTTTCCTTGATTGGCTGAAGTGGTTTCTTGTTTTTTTTTAAAATTGCATTTTTGCTTGCATAAAATTTCTAAGTTAAATCTTAAAACTCCTACAGAACCTGTTTTGGGTTTTGATCCAGATCAATAGTTTGGGTCAAGATAAACCAAAACATTACACTCAAATGCATGAATTTTGCGTGATGTGAAGATAATATAATATTGATCAAAGACATAAAAATATAATTTTGTGGCAGTAGACATGAAAAATACAAGAGGGCCAGAATGGCCCTGAAGCGCTCACCAGACTATCAGAGGAGAAGATTTTCAAAGTTTTCACTATATGTTTCTATAGAAAACTAGCCGGCCCTGGGGCGGGCCAATTTTGACCCCAGGGGCATAATTTATATAACTTTTGTAGAGGACTTAGACATGATGCTATGAGCCAAATATGAAAGCTGAGCACCTTTCAGTTTCATAAGATTTTCAAAGTTTGCTCTATATGTTTCTACTGAAAACTACCCACCCCTGGGGCGGGGCCAATTTTGACCCCAGGGCCATAATTAATATAACTTTTGTAAAGGACCTGAAGATGATGATACATGAGTTCATATTATTATTCATATCTTAACTTATTTTTAACCCTTCCACTGTTCTATGTTTATTCAAAATTTCAATACCTACTGAATGTTCATGGACAAAATAGTTATAATGAAAAATAGAAAGTGTAGCCATTTAAGAAAGTAATGAAAAACATCTTTCAAATTCCATTAACAAACAGAGTAGACCCTATTTAGACAGCTGCTAAAGGAGCCGCCTGATCTGGGTCTGCTCTGTTTGCAAATGCATGAAAAGGCATTTATATGAGGGAATGGGTTAAGTAAACATATTATAAGTACATTGTATATTGTACACAAAAATGGAAATAATTTAATGCAATTTGCACTATATAATATCATAAGTAAACAGAGCAGATTGATCATATGGCTACTAAATGAGCCATCTAATCTGGGTCTACTCTGTTTGCAATGGTGCAGAAATGCATAATTTTGGAGTAAAGGGTTGTCTGTGCAATAGGCCAGATCTAAAAATATCAGCTGTCTACCCAGAAGGGAGGCATCCCAGTTGTTATCAAAAGTGCAAAGGGAGACCTAGCACAGTTTGGATTCTGATCTGACGCATATGTAACTTCAAATTACATATGTGTCAGATCAGAATCCAATATTGTACTTCATAATTGTTTTGTACAAGAGAGTTAATTGTAAGATTGACATGTATTAAAAAACAATGTGAACAATCTTAGACAAGCAGACAACAATTCTGAAACAACTATAATACTGATAAAGAATGCTACAGCATAGAACACTTGACTTGTATTCAGCTAAACTTCACAAAAGATATACTGATAAGACTCTATATTGATATCTGAGAGCTTAATGCAGGACATAGATATGCAAAGAGCATTTTGAGAATTATCCACTTAGTTTTCTCCATCTAAAATGAGTGTTTGTTATTTATTTGGCTAAACACAATTTCTACTCTACTGATTAGACTAAGGGTAAAACCACTGGAACTAGGTCAGTCTCAGTGGACTGGGTTGGAGGAGAAACCTTTAGCCGCAGTTTGTGAAGTGAAAAAGCCTATTTTAAAGTATAACCCAAAGGGCAGGACCAATTTTAACCTCAGAACTATGATATTAACAAAATTCTTAAAGGTAAACTAAGTAGATCCATACACCAAATATCTAAGCTCTGGGACATGTAGTTTTTGCCAGGAAGATACTAGTGTTTAAACAGCAGTCAGCTTCGGAAAACTTGCCACCACTAGGGCGGGGCCAATTTTGACCCCAGGGACATGATTTATATAACTTTTGTAGAGGACCTATAGATGATGCTATGTGCCAAATATCAAAGCTGAGAACCTTCCAGTTTCAGAGAAGAAGATTTTCAAAGTTTCACTATATGTTTCTATTGAAAACTTGACACCCCCAGGGTGGGGCCAATTTTGACTCCAGGGACATAATTTATATAACTTTTGTAAAGGACCTATAGGTGAAGCTATGTGCCAAAGATGAAAGCTGAGCACCCAATAGATTCAGAGGAGAAGATTTTTAAAGGTTCAAATTGTTGACGACGGACGACGAACGACGAACGACGGACGACGCACGACGCACGACGACGGACGACGGACATCAGGTGATCACAAAAGCTCACCCTGAGCACTTTGTGCTCTGGTGAGCTAATAAGCAGTAGACGAAATGGGAAAGGGTGTAGAATTAGGAGTAGACGAAATGGGAACAAAAGCCAAAATAGTAGACGAAATGGGAAGTAGACGAAATGGGAAGTAGACGAAATGGGAAGTTACCCCAATTTTGACCCCAGGGGCAAAATTTATATAACTTTTGTAGAGGACCAAAAGATGATGCTATGTACCAAAGATGAAAGCTGAGAACCCTGTAGATTCAGAGGAGAAGATTTTTAAAGGTTCAAATTGTTGACGCCCGACGACGGACGACGCACGACGGACGACGCACGACGACGGACATCAAGTGATCACAAAAGCTCACCCTGAGCACAAAAGTGCTCTGGTGAGCTAAAAATATAAGCAGTAGACGAAATGGGAAAGGATGTAAAATTAGGAGTAGATGAAATGGGAACAAATGCCAAAATAGTTGACAAAATGGGAAGGAGACGAAATGGGAAGGAGACGAAATGGGAAGTTACCATACAATGATACTTCATATTAAACACAAATCTTTTAATTTTGTTAATCTTATCCCTTCTCTTGCTGAATTTTAAAACACATTTCTCCTTCTTTGCGCATGCCCTGTTGTATAATTACATATATCGTCACTGTGTACACGTATTTCGCTGTGCAATCGCTGCTGTGGAGTGCACTGGTTGCACAATCAACTTGTAAATAGTGCAGACCCTGATGAGACAGCTCCTGCAGGAGCTGTCTCATCTGGATTTTCACTATTTACAGGTAGGTATATTGACATGAATAGCAAGCGAAGGGTTAAAACTTACTTTAACTGTCAGTGAATTTACACTATTCATAAATAAAACTATAATTTTAAAATAGGATGAGGTTAGGACCAAGACCATTAGCAAATGTAGATGTATAGTGTAGATTCAAATCAGAGGGACCATTTGGGTCCCGCCCATGAGTTGGGTCCATACAACTTTTTGACAGAACCAGAAAACTTTAGATGAATTTCATATTTAGGCAAAGTGGGTTCAGATGAAATGGGACGTTCTCGATAAGTAACATAGTACTACGTATAAATGTAGTACTTTAGAAAAAAAAAGAAATTCCACCAAAATAGAAAATTGTTTATTTATTTATTTTACTTTAATATTTGCAATACCAAAATGATGAACTTGAGTTAGACAGACATTTAACATATTTGCTAAATGCAAATTCTAAGTCCAATTGTGTGACCTTGACCTTGGATATACGTACCGGGACTGGACATGCTACTGAAGCATTGTGGTTAAATTTGAGAAGGATCAACCAAGCAGAACTTGAGTTAGAGATGTTACAGACAGACTGACAGACGGAGCCATTCCATAATACGTCCCGTTTTTTTCAAAAGGGCGTATAAAAAGGATTATCAAGTAAAGTGTTTCAACTGTATTCAGCATTAAGCTTTTACTCCATAGAGACACGTTTGAGACTCTTCAAAACCAAGTAGACCCAGATCTGAAGGCTCCTGTAGATCTACCATAGGATCAAGCTCTACTATGTTTGCTTATAGAATATCTAAGACCTGGGTCCATGCTTATAAAGCTTTTAGTTGAGTCTGAGTTTCGTTCTCGAGCTTTTGATTGGTCAGATTTGAGTTCTCAAGCTTTTGATTGGTCAGATTTGAGCTTTTGGCTAAAATCTGACAAATCAAAAGCTTGAGAACGATCTCAGGCTCAACTAAAAGCTTTATAAGCATGGACCCTGATTCTATACTACTATCTGACATAACTGTGTACTCACTTAATTTATATAAGAATATAAATTTAATTAATTAATGTTCATAACGGGAGGAGTCTGCCATGAATATTCATGAACATTTACAGATGTTTTTCTATGGCCAGTCAGATACAGTACCATTACACAGTTGTCTGAGCAGCAGGTAAGCTCCACAAAGGTATGTAGATCTGGCAGCTTCCCGAGAGCAGCCCTACCCCTGGTCCTCTGTATACGACAAGGTCTCTGCAACAAACCATACTTCAACTACATCCAAAACCCCTCTAAAACAGCCCTTGAAATGAAGTCTTATTCTGGATATTTAACCGTTTACCTGATAGACTTTGCATGCCTTTGCAAACAGAGTAGACCCAGACCACATGTCTCCTGTAAGAGCCATCTGATCAGGGTCTGCTCTGTTTGCTCTTGGCAGATATGATTCTACAAAGTTTCTATCATGCCTCTGCAAAAAGAGTAGACCCAGATCAGATGTCTCCTGTAAGAGCCATCTGATCAGAATCTGCTTGGTTTGTTCTTGGCAGATATGATTCTACAAAGTTTCTATCATGCCCCTGCAAAAAGAGTAGACCCAGACCAGATGTCTCCAGTAGAAACCGTCTGATCAGGGTTTGTGCTGTTTGCTTATGGAATTTTATAGAATTGATTCTATAGTGTTTGGTACAACTAAAATGTTTCATGTGCAAATACTATTATAAAACTCAGCAAAAAAAATATTCATGGCGTAATTATTTAAAACGTGAATATTCAACAGGGAAAGGGCTGATGCAGACGATATCTTTATACAGAGTAAAATGCTGTTTTGTGTATGAAGCAACCATGATGTTTTGTGTATGAAGCAGCCATGATGTTTTGTGTATGAAGCAGGTATGTTTTGTGTATGAGGCTGCCATGATGTTTTGTGTATGAAGCAGCAATGATGTTTTGTGTATAAAGCAGCCATGATGTTTTGTGTATGAAGCAGCCATGATATTTTGTGTATGAAGCAGCTATGTTTTGTGTATGAAGCTGCCATGACGTTTTGTGTATGAAGCAGCCATGACGTTTTGTGTATGAAGCAGTTTTGTGTATGAAGCTGCCATGATGTTTTGTGTATGAAGCAGCCATGATGTTTTGTGTATGAAGCAGTTTTGTGTATGAAGCAGCCATGCTGTTTTGTGTATGAAGCAGCCATGCTGTTTTGTGTATGAAGCAGCCATGCTGTTTTGTGTATGAGAAGCAGCCATGCTGTTTTGTGTATGAAGCAGACCTCAGTCATATTCATTGCTTAGAAAGGAAATTGCTTCCTGTTTTCATTGCTTTAACATATTTCTATTATCTTTCAGCAAGCTTTTCTAAATAACTAGTTGAACTTAAATGAAGCATGTTTTGTGACTAGATCTAGATCTGTTATTTTTATTTGTGAGAATATCTTGAATTGTGGTAGATCTAGTTTCATGCATGATATTAGTACATTAATGAGAATTATCAATGTTTCAGCTACAGTGTATTTGTACCACATTGTTTGCTGAACTTCACACCATTACGTTCAAATAGCAATAAACAATAAACAAAATAAGTAAAATAAAGCAGTAGGAAATTCACTGAAGATTCTCATACCAAATTAATGAAGGTACACGTGTAACGCGACATTGTTATGCACTATGACATATACAGGTTTTAGCCGGCCTGTTAGAGAATCTTGGAGTTTCAGAGCGATTTTGATTTCCAAGGCCCGTCGATGGCCGATGCAGATCTATGCCGAGCAAGCGAGTTGCGTTGATAATCAGTGCTACCTGATGTGATGGGTAGTAACACAGAAGCTGCATTTCATTAGAATGACATTGGTGGACTCAGCCCTCTAGTCAACTATTTTATCAACGAGTCTTTAAAAAGAGGACCTATCAACCACGCTTCTTAGTAGCGACGGGTGTGTTTACAGGGTTCCCGCTGGCGGTCGCCAATGTCGCCAATGGCGAAAATATTTATAATCTGGCGATAAAAAAATCAAGTCTGGCGAATTTTGTGGCGAAAGGAAAATAATCAGAATATGCCGAGAAATACAGACCAGTTTTTGGCCCTCTCAGTCAATTATCGCTGTTTCTTACATTTGTGTGTATTCAGCGTATCGCACATCTGGGAAAAGCCCCTTGAATACACTGGAAATCATGCGTGAAAGATGTGATTTTAACTGGTTCCCAATTTGTGCCCTACTGGTACACCTATGCAAACAGAGTATGCAGGGAACCAGTCGTGTCAAACAATGGCGACGATCTCTACAAGTTTAAGCCGTGGGTGATTTCAATAACCCTGTGGCACGTTTATTACTCAAACAAGGGAACTGACACCTAAGGCTTTGCATCAAAGAGATTAAAGAACGACAAACTAGGCATTTAATTGGCTCTTGTTTGGGATTATCACGGGCTATTTGGATCAGATCGGTCTTTGTAAGAAACAGTTACAGCATTACTCAGGCTACTGTGTTAGTTTCTCAGTTGATAATTGGGAAGTAAAATAATTCTACTATTTATCGAGTGTCCTATACATTTGTTATTATAGATGTGTTTAATGCTTTCAGTCTATTTTGTGCCCCTTTTTACCTTCTTTGTTAGTGTTTTTTAACAGATATTATTTTTAACAGATTATGAGATGTTATTCATGTAAAATAAGATTTCTGAATTATTTGTTGCAGAGAGAGTAAAACAGATTAGAAATGGTACTTACAAGTTCATTATGACATTTTTCAAATACAAGCAATTTATCTTATAAAATAATAATCTGAAATGTATACAGAACCAAAGACCTATGATAAAACATGCTTTATCATAGGACTTTGACAAAACTGAAAGGAAATAAGGGACAAATCATCCAATACTTAAATGTAAATGAGACCCATAGAAGGGTCAAAACAGTCTTTAATTATTGACATAAACAAAAAGGAAATGTAAACAAACACAAGTTGCTTCTGCTGTGGTAAACATTTTCAAGAATAAATGATGGTTTCATGACATAGAATCTGAAGGAAAACTTTGACTCTACTTTGGCTCCAACAGATCCAAATTGGCGAAACAAAATTCTTATTTGGCGCAAGTTTTTCTCATTTGGCGAAAGTGATGGCGCAAAGAAAAAAAAAGCCAGGGGAGACCCTGGTTTAGGTGGAGACGCCATCATTACTCAGCGTCTATACGAGCACGTTTAACCACATGGTTAAGGAATAGATCATGAAATCGCCGGGTTCAAGCTGTGACATCACACGATATATGTGAATGTTAAAAACCCAACTGTACTTGTGCAATAAATCTATTAAAACTTTATTATTAATAATAATTTGATGACAGTGACGCATAATATTAATTATTTCAACCGTTCAGAACCTAAAATACTGATCAGATTATCAGAATAGTAAATATCAGCTTTAAGAACGGACGTTTTAACGTTGCGTCACAGGGACTCGACGACCTCCGAAATTCAGAGTCTGGGCCAATTTCTTTGTCTAAATAGATATAATTACGGCGTAAACGCGAACACAGGACTCCATCACGGAGCCTTCTTCAGGACTAACTGTATACAGGTGGAAGGTCATAGCAAGTATTCTCGTTTATCGATGGCGCCCCTCCATGATCTCGGGTGACAATGTGGTTAGTGATGAGTATGACATCAAAGAGGAAAAAGAACATGTCAAAGACGCTTCGAGGACTAACGGTTACAAGGATTGGCCCTTCAAGGTCCCCGACAAATAGGAGGAGAGGGAGGTGGACTATGGAAAGGGGAATCACAAAGAAAGAAAGGTGACAGTTCACATACCGTATGTGCGGTGGCTGTCAGAGAGCTTACAGAAGGTTTACAGAAAACATGGAGTTCAGATCTACCAACACGCTAAGATTGCAGTTGGTTCACCCAAAATACTCTACTCCAGCTGCTAAGAAGTGTGGAGTCATTACAAGGTAAACTGTGATGACAGTGAATCAGATTATATCTGAGAGACAGCGAGGAATCTGGGAGCTAGGGTAAAGGAACACAAGAGTGTCATATGGGCCAAGCTTCAACAGTAGGGGAACATTGCAAGGAAATGGGTCACTCTATCTCATGGGATAATATCAAAGCAGTGTGCAGGAAGACAATACCACTCACCGCTGCATCAGGGAAGCACTCAAGATCATAGAGAGGACGCCATCGATAAACGAGAATGCGGGCTATGACCTTTCACTTGTATACAGGAAGGTCTTGTCGCATGATCCTTTGTGATCACGTGACCTCAGATAGTCCTGAAGAAGGCTCTGTGATGGAGTCGAAAGGTAGACCAAGCTCACTCATTGTCTCAGTAAAGTAACTAGGGCTGTCATGATACACTAACGTATTCGAATTATTCGAATATCGTTTCTGGCGGTGAGTGTATCATATTCGCTACCCAAAGAACCGAATATTGACGAATACAATTAGACATATAGGAAATTAACAAAATTAAAAGAAAAACAACATATTTTCATCAGAAATAATTGAAATATGAGCGAAACATTCCAGCTGCGAAAAGTCTTTTCGCAGTGACACCAAGGGAGATGACTCTTGATGACTTATTATGTTTACAAATCACGACACCGTGTGTTGGTCCTGTTGGATTCAACATGCTTAATAATTGTACTCTTGCATTCACTTTTTGCAGAAAAGTAGTCAAATGGTTCAAATACACGAAACAATTACCGAAAACAAGTTTGTTTTGACAGGACTAATTCTTAGTTTTTACGACAACCGCAAACTGTTGTTTCATAACAATGTCTGGGCCGAAAGAGATTTTCAGACTCCAACCAAATATAAAAGCCCCGTCTAGAATCATTTAGGGTTTCTGACGGGATCAGAAGGAAAACTAACAATGAAATCACTGTTTGTAAAGTGTGCCACCACGAAATGAAGTAATACTGCTAGTTGTTGGCTCTAGCGGTTAGTTATCAACTTATCGGAGCGCCCCAATGACTGAACGTACCCACAATTTATTGACCAAATTTATTTGAGTTCGTTCACGATTCACCAGAAATGGACGAAACCAGCAGGCTTTATCCAATTAGATACAGTGTAATGCACTGTATTTTGATGGTGCTTGAAAAGTTCTTGAATTTGAATAATTCCAATTAGTATTATTTTTATGCAGTTTACTTTTGAACAAGTGACTTTGCCAATTGAATATTTAAACTCATACTTTTCCCTTGCTTATCAGCACATGTCCAGTAGCATTTTCATTATAAGCTTAAAGATTCCTAATCCTAAATATGGACTCAGTCTGGACATGCTTTGGCTTAAGTAACTCTTATTAGCTTATGCCATAGCATGTTTATGTAACTGTATTAGTATTCGAGAATATTTATTCGTATTCGCTATACTGTATCGTGATACGTATTCGTATTCGCTACATGGGCGTATCGTTGCAGCCCTAAAAGTAACTATAACCACTACTCATTAATATTCATAATGTCATCACATTGTATTTCTTACATAAATATGCATGAGGTAATGGGTTAGCCTTACGTTTTCTGTCTTCAGTCGTTTATGGAGGAAGTTGTTGGAGTAAATCAGAATTCTCTGGGTAGCTCTTTCACACAGACCCATGTCCTCTTTCAGTTTAGACCGCTTTAACAGGACAAACTCCTCATAACGCCGTGACTTCTTGTGACCATTTCCAAGACCAATGAACCTGTGTACAATAAATCACAAAAATAACTCACCAATGAACCTGTGTTCAATAAATCACAAAAATAACTCACCAATGAACCTGTGTTCAATAAATCACAAAAATAACTCACCAATGAACCTGTGTTCAATAAATCACAAAAATAACTCACCAATGAACCTGTGTACAATAAATCACAAAAATAAGTGCCCCTTTACTTCATGAACATTCTCCTACTAAAAAGAAAAGAAGTCCACGTTCAGAATCTTAACCATTTAGCTGACAGATATAAGTCAAAATGACACGATGAATATCCATTAGCTGATAGATATAAGTCATAATGACACGATGAACATCCATTAGCTGAAGTAGAACACTGGACATTTTAGCCATGACACAAAATATATAATGTCCAAAAAGCAAACAGAGCAGACCCAGATATACAGTAAACGTGTTAAAAGTGTACATGTATCTAAAGTGTACATGTATCTATGAAGTAAGGAGTTCAATCACTTCTTAATCTACACATTTTTGCTCACTTTATTTTTTTTTTAAAAAGTCATGTACAATTTAACCATCTGCCTGTTGACTATTCATGTAATTTAACCATCTGCCTGTTGACTATTCATGTAATTTAACCATCTGCCTGTTGACTATTCATGTAATTTAACCATCTGCCTGTTGACTATTCATGCAAGAAATAATAACATCATGAAAATTAATCAGCTCAGTCTTTATAATGGTATACATGTATGTTCACAAGATTTGTAGGTATTGGTTAAAACTGTAGAGTCAGATCTGTTATAATTCCATAAGCTCACAAAGCAGACCCTTACCAGACGACTCAAGTAGGAGTTGTCAGATCTGGGTCTACTCTATTTGCAAAAGTGTTTGTATGAAGGAAAGGGTAAAGCAGGTGGCTGCTTAATGGAGGTCAAATATATAGCAAAGTGCTTCTTGGGACAATATTAACCCTTCGCTTGCTGTTCACGTCAATATACCTACCTGTAAATAGTGAAGGCCCAGATGAGACAGCTCCTGCAGGAGCTGTCTCATCAGGGTCTGCACTATTTAAAAGTTGATTGTGCAACCAGTACACACCACAGCAGTGATTGCACAGCGAAATACTTGTACACAGTGAAGATATATGTAATTATACAACAGGACATGGGTAAAGAAGGAGAAATGTGTTTTAAAATTCAGCAAGCGAAGGGTTAAGTGGATGTCTTATACAACAAGTCTAAGCAACTGTCAACGCATGCTTCACATTTTAACCCCTCAACTCATGAATATTTATATAAGAATTCACAACTTCATGAATATTCAGTAACTGAATTTGCACAGTCAGTGGCCAATGAAAAAGGGAATATTTGGTCATTTCAGAAACAGTGAAATCCGATCTATAAAATTTCATAAGCAAACTGAGGAGACTGATCCTTCGGCTCCTACAGGAGCCATCCAATATGGGTCCAACCCGTATGCAAAGTCATCAAAAGGCCTTTCTATCTTTATCTATGGAGTAAAGGGTTAAAATAAGTTTCAGCATTATTCTATGTTATAAGACCACCAAAACTATAACCTACTTCTTTGATTTAGTATTGTCTTCAATTGTATAGGCTTTTTCTTTCCTCAGATCTTCAGCTTCCTTCATCAGGGCCAGTAACTCTGGCACGGGACTATCAGTGCCATCGACACCTACAGGAGGGAAAAAATAGCAAAACTTCTCTAAAACTAGAGGTTTGTTTTTGTCACAAAAACAGATGTTTCCCCCTCCCATCCTCTTTCCAATACACAAGTGTAATATCTGTAACTCCAAACTTATCAGGGTCTAAATTTTAAGTCATCAGGGGCAATAACTCCAAAGTTATCAAGGGGAGACAATTAAAAAAAAAAAAACCACAACAACACATGCTGGTCAAAATTCCTGTGAGGTTTGGTGACTCTAGTATAAGTGGTTTCAGAGATACACGTGGCACAAAGTAAAGAGTTAAGGCATTAAAGGGTTATGGCATGAAGACAGTAAACTAAAGAGTTACGGCAGGATGACAGTAAACTAAAGGGTTACGCCAGGATGACAGCAAACTAAAGAGTTTCGGCAGGATGACAGTAAACTAAAGAGTTACGACAGGATGACAGTAAACTAATACAAAAAGCTTGTTACACATTAAGCATACGCTTATACCGACCCCAATCTTACATGTTACGTAATCAGCTTAACCTTTTACCCCAAGAATATTCATATAATGATATCATGAATATTAATTAACTGAATTTTATAATGGTAAATGAACACAATAATAAGTTTTGGCGACAACAAAAGCTGTAAAATCAGTTAGAAATTATACCACAATATCAATAGCTTCTACAAGAGCTGTCTCATCTGCAAAGGCATTTAAAGGCAAATTTATGATGTAAAGGCTTAAGAGATCCTACTGAAACAAGAGATGTTTGTAAAACATGTATACCCCCCGACCTTTGATCTAGTGACCTCAACTATAGAGGTCATCTAGCGTTCATGACTAATCACCACAGCAACTTTGAAAATCCTAAGCCAAACCACTGACCATTTATTGATCTGAAAACATTTCACAAGTTAAGGTCATGGTGACCTTGACCTTTGACCTAGTGACCTCAACAACTATAGGGGTCATCTAGTGGTCACGACCAACTACCACAGCAAGTTTGAAGATCCCGAACCAAACCATTGAGCAGTTATTAATTGGAAACCATTTCATCAGTTAAGGTCATGATGACCTTGACCTTTGACCTAGTGACCTCAAAATCAATAGGGGTCATCTAGTTGTCATGACCAACCACCACAGCAAGTTTGAAGATCCTACGCCAAACCCTTGAGCAGTTATTGATCGGAAACTATTTCACCAGTTAAGGTCATGGTGACCTTGACCTTTGACCTAGTGACCTCAAAAACAAGAGGGCTCATCTAGTGGTCATGACTAACCACCACAGCAAATTTGAAGATCCTAAGCCAAACCCTTGAGCAGTTATTGATCAGAAACCATTTTACAAGTTAAGGTCATGGTGACCTTGACCTTTGACCTAGTTACCTCAAAAACAATAGGGGTCATCCAGTTGTCATGACCAACTACCGCAGCAAGTTTGAAGATTCTAAGCCAAACCCTTGAGCAGTTATTGATCGGAAACCATTTAACCAGTTAAGACATGGTGACCTTGACCTTTGACCTAGTGACCTAAAAACAATAGGGGTAATCTAGTGGTCATTATCAACCACAACAGCAAATTTGAAGATCCTAAGCCAAACCCTTGAGCAGTTATTGATCGCAAACCATTTCACCAGTTGAGGTCATGGTGACCTTTACCTTTGACCTAATGACCTCAAAAACAATAGCGGTCATCTAGTGGTCATGACCAACTACCGCAGCAAGTTTGAAGATTCTAAGCTAAACTCTTGAGCAGTTATTGATCGGAAACCATTTAACCAGTTAAGAGCATGGTGACCTTGACCTTTGACCTAGTGACCTAAAAAACAATAGGACTCATCTAGTTGTCATGACCAACCACCTAAGCAAATTTGAAGATCCTAAGTCAAATCCTTGAGCAGTTATTGATCAGAAACCATTTTACAAGTTAAGGTCATGGTGACCTTGACCTTTGACCTAGTGACCTCAAAAACAATAGGGGTCATCCAGTGGTCATGACCAACTACCACAGCAAGTTTGAATATTCTAAGCTAAACCCTTGAGCAGTTATTGATCGGAAACCATTTAACCAGTTAAGGTCATGGTGACCTTGACCTTTGACCTAGTGACCTCAAAATCAATAGGGGTCATCTAGTGGTCATGACGAACCACCACAGCAAGTTTGAAGATCTCAAGCCAAACCCTTGAGCAGTTATTGATCGGAAACTATTTTACCATTTTAGGTCATGGTGACCTTGACCTTTGACCTAGTGACCTCAAAAACAATAGGGGTCATCTACTTGTCATGATCAACCACCACAGCAAGTTTGAAGATTCTAGGCCAAGTCGTTTATTAGTTATCGTTCGGAAACCATCGATCTACCGACCGACCGACCGACCGACCGACATGTGCAAAGCAATATACCCCCATTTTTTCAAAAGGGGGGTATAATAAAACTTTTCAAAAATGAAAACTTAAAGCAGGCCATTTTGTGGAGTATGCATCAGAGTACATTCATGGTGAGTAAATATTGTACACTTGAGTATGAAATTCAAAACAGAAATATAATTAGTGGATTTGGAAAAGACGTCACTGGGTCTACACTCTCTATAAAAATCTTGTTGACTCGTTAACCCTTTCCTCCATAAATATGCCTTTCTACACCTCTGTAATAGTCACTTCTTGAAACCATTGATAAATAGAGCATTTGCTCCTATGGAGAAAATGCTCTATTTATTACAATGGTTTCAATACTGCACAATTTTAACATTTTCCTTTTCTCTAGTAAATGCTCCTTTTCGGTAGATTTATTCAGAGGTTGGGTCTTAAAATATCCTATGAGGGAATGGGTTAATTAAAGTGTAACTGTCCATCATTCTGTATGAAAATATGTAACTTGATAAGAGGATTTGGAATGACAAAGTGTGCACACCCTGGTCACTGTTTGCAAATGCCAGTAACCCTTTGCTTATGGAATTATGTAGATCTCATTGTACAGTTTCTCTCATGGCCAAACGTTTGAAGTCATTTTTAATTCTGATGAGATGCTGATCCAAACTGTCACTGTGATTATAATTTTGAAACAAAAAGGGACGACCACTCAGCCTCAAATTTGAATCATTATTTACATTTGTTCCATTTCTCACCTTTTGATTTGATGTACTTTTGTAGACAACCACACAATTTCTTTCTGCTGACTGGACAAAACAGCCTCTCAACTGTAATACAAGAAGTTCTGTATTATACTCCGTACCTGTACAACAAAAAGTTCTGTACCATACTAAGTACCTGTACAACAAAAAGTTCTGTATTATACTAAGTACCTGTAAAACAAAACATTCTGTACCATACTAAGTACCTGTACAACAAAAAGTTCTGGGGGAAAATTTCCTAGGAAATCTCCCCCCCCCCCCCCCCCCCCCCCAATTATTTTTTTTTATTAAAAACCAATTACAGTATCAAAGACTTTTGATCCTGATGAGAAGCTGTTTTACTCTGCATATCATATGGATGCAAACAGTTTGCAGCTATAGTTAATCACTAAAGTTCAGACAAAATTTACCTCGCAGGTCATCATAATGCTGCTGAATAGACTGTGTGAATTCTCTAGCCTCTTGGAGGTACTTCTCTTGGTCCTCTTCTGTAGGAAGTATGACAGGCTTCCGAACTCGTAAGTGTGGACCGTCAAACGTAACAGCTACAAAATATGCACATGTTAACACTATGCAGGCTTGTGGTGAAACAGGTTGGATCTAGATTCAAAGTCAGGATGCAAACTGTTGGACCCTCTGAGTGTATATCAGAAGAGAAGGACAGTACACTCTCTCTATAGTGACCACTTAATTTATTAATATACAAGACCATAAAAGTAGGTGGTTGCTTAATACAGGGCAAAAGTGATACACAAAGCTCCTTTCTGAACATTCTATATCATTTTTATCCTGCACTAAGCTAGCACGTTTTAAAATTCATAATTAAAAAACGATTTTTTAGTGTTTGCTCACTGCTACACTTTCTGCTATGGCCAAAGAAAATACTGGTTTCATAAATATGGAAAAAACAGTCAAACAGGGCGAGCCACATACGAGAGGACACTGCACTAAACACCATCAAACAAGAAACGGCACTGCCACAAGACAAAACCTAATGGGACGAACATAAAGACATAAAACATTACACATGAAGCTTATTAAATAACAAAGTTGACCATAGGTCCAAAGCAAGAGTAATGCTTTGGAACGGTCAGTAGCCAAAAATGAACTGTGTTCATAAACCATTAAAAATTCAGCTAATAAATATTCTTGACATCATTATTTCTTGAAACAGAAACAAATAATTACATCTTTTATTGTTATCAGAAGCATTTCATGAATAAATTTTAAATATGATTCCAGTAAGAAATAGGACTATATAACGATCAACAATTATATTTCCGTGTAAACAAAGTCTACAGTACATTTGTATATATTTTATTGTTCAGTATTTGTCCTAAATAATCCGTCGTGCATTCCCTTCTCTCCACCAATTATTCACCATTTTGATAACCCTAACCCATTGCATGTTCACTATTCATGTAAGATTAAATAATGACACTATAAATATGTATTAGCTGATTATTTATACTGTACACAGGATGTTGTGGTATTGACAGAAACTGTAGAGTCAAATATTTTATAATTTCATACACAAACAGAGCAGACCCTGATCAGATGGCTCTTACAGAAGACATCTAATCTGGGTCTACTCTGTTTGCAAAGTCATGAAAAACATTTGTATGTGGGAAAAAGAAATCAATTAAGTAGGAAATAATGTAGACCCTAATCAAACTGCTCCATCGGTAAATAACTTCTTTATTTGCCTAAGTTTGTTTGTCCAGATATTTAGGATACTTAGACAATGAATTAAAAACATTTTTTGGACAGTAATAATTCTTTAAACAATATTTACCACAGGCATTGCACAGTACCATTTTGCGTCCTGTCATTTTATTTATGCGATTGTTTGGTAATGGTGTATGTCGAGAACGCTCTGTCTTCTTCCCAGTCTTGTGAGAAGCAGCCACATATGGTGACTTACACATATGGCAGCAGAAAGCCTCTCCTACAGAAACAAACACAGCAATATGACAGTCTATGTCAGAAAGAGACACATAGGGTGATTAACACATAGCAGTAGAAAGTCTCCCCTACTGAAACACACACACAAGTATGTCAGAAACAGCCACATAGGGTGACTTACGAATATGGCAGCAGAAAGCCTCCCCTACAGAAACAAAGTACATGTATGTCAGTTAATGTCAGCTTATATTCAACAAGTTGGTTTCCTTTTAAAAAGAAGCCAAGGAGAGGTCTGCAGCAGTTTTTTTATCAAACAAGTAACCATTTAGCAAGGGTTTGGCACCGGATCGTAAATAAGGTCCTACAAATAACTATTGTACATATCAAATAATATGTGCACTATAAATAGAACAAAGACAAAGTCTATCAAGCGCCACTGCCTAGGAGATATAATGCTTTAAAGGCATTTTACGGAAAAGGATTTGTCTGACATGCGGCATCGGCCTCTGTATGCGAAAAAACTCACTTCTGGGTTGTTGCAAGTAGTTATTTGAAAAACAAGAGGGCCATGATGGCCCTATATCGCTCACCTGGTAAAATGACGTCATGTGAGCTATCAATTTTGACCCCAGGGGCACAATTTGAACAATCTTGGTGAAGCTCAACCAGATGATGCTTTATACCAAAAAGCTCTAGGCCTTACAGTTTTTGACAAGATTATTTTTAAAGTTTTCAGTAAAACTTGGGACCCCCAGGGCAGAGCCAATTTTGATCCTAGGCGCTTAATTTGAATAATCTTGGTAAAGGTCTACTGGATGATGATATGTACCAAATATCACAGCTCTAAGCCTTTCAGTTTCGAACAAGAAGATTTTTAAAGTGTTTACTATATAATCCAATGTAAAACTTGTTACCCTCAGGGTGAGGACAATCTTGGTAAAAGTCCATCAGATGATGCTTTGTACCAAATATCACAGCACTAAGCCTTTTGGCGTGAGACAAGGAGATTTTCAAAGTTTTTACTATATATTCCTATGTAAAACATGCGATCCCCAGGGTGTGGCCGTCTTTGACCCCAGGGGCATAGTTTGAATATTAGTAAAGGTTTACCAAATAATGCTACATACCAAATTCCACAGCTCTAAGCTTTTCTGTTTCGGACAAGAAGATTTTAAATGTTTTTACTATATAATCCAATGTAAAACTGACCCCCGGGGTTGGGCCAATTTTGACCCCAGGGGCAAAATTTGAACAATTTATTTACAAGTCCACTAGATGATTCTACATACCAAATTTGGTAGCCCTAGGCCTAAATGCAGTTTTTGACAAGAAGATTTTTATTTATTTTTTTAAAAATTTGGACATTGGTTGCCATGGCAACCAGACTTCTGCATTGAATCAAATTCTTTGAATAATAATTTGAATAAACTTGGTAGAGGTCTGTTAGGAGATGCTTCATACCAAATATATAAGCTCTAGGGTATGTGGTTTCAGAGAAGATTTTTAAAGATTTTCCTATATAAGTCTATGTAAAACTATGTAAAATATAGGGCTCTTGCATTTTCAATAACGTAATAACCATTCAATTAAGAAATACAGGTATCTTTTTTTCAAAATACATATGGTAGCTTAATGCAGACTGAAAGCAATAAAGAAAGTTTCACCATCAGCTTTCTACATTGCTTTCACTCTTCATTAACCCTTTCTTCCATGAATATTCATGTAATGTAGATAATGATGTCCGGAAAATTAATTAGATTAATTTGTTAAAACAGCATATAGAGACATCGATGTTTGGTCATGGCAGAAACTGTAGAATCATATCTATATTATATCATAAGCAAACAGAGCAGACCCTGATCAGACGGCTCCTATAGGAGCCATCTGATCTGGGTCTACTCTGTTTGCAAAGGCATAGAAAGGTGTATTTATGGAGGAAAGGGTTAAGCAGCCCTGATATTGCTCACAAGAGAAGATTTTCAAAGTTTTAACTATATGTTTCATAGAAAACTGGCCAATTTTGTCCCCAGGGGCATAATTTATATAACTTTTGAAGAGGACCTAAACATGATGCTTTTTGCCAGATATGAAAGCTGAGAACCTTCAAGTTTCAGGGAAGATTTTTCAAAGTTTTCACTGACTATATGTTTCTATTGAAAACTGGCCACGTTTGACCCTGGGGGCATAATTTATATAACTTTTGTAGAGGACCTGAACATGATGCTATGTGCCAAATATGAAAGCTGAGAACCCTGTTGATTCAGTAAAGAAGAATTTCATAGTTTTCACTATATGTTTCTATTGCAAACTGGCCACCCCTGGGGCGGGGCCAATTTGACCACAGGGCCATAATTGATCACTTTTGTAAAGGACCTGAACATGATGTTATGTGCCAAATATGAATGATGAGAACCTTCTAGTTTCAGAGG
Organism: Azorinus chamasolen; assembly: GCA_963576725.1. NCBI lineage: Eukaryota > Metazoa > Mollusca > Bivalvia > Cardiida > Solecurtidae > Azorinus > Azorinus chamasolen. The sequence continues at coordinate 92,761,455 of OY755241.1, read as the reverse complement.
AGAAGAATTTCAAAGTTTTACTATATGTTTCTATTGAAAACAAGGCACCCCTGGGACGGGACCAATTTTGACCCCAGGGGCATAGTTTATATAACTTTTGTAGAGGACCTAAAGATAATGCTGTGTGCCAAAGATGAAAGCTGAGAACCCTGTAGATTCAGAGGAGAAGATTTTTAAAGATTCAAATTGTTGACGACTGACGACGCACGCCAATGGACATCAGGCGATCACAAAAGCTCACCCTCAGCACTATGTGCTCTGGTGAGCTAAAAATGTAATATCCTGAGAGTGTTTATTAGAGATAATATGGTAGGTGTATTTCCTTATTTACCATTTGGCATTACATCATAAAGCCTGTTGGGATTTGTTCTGCTTTGTGATTTCTGCTTTGTGTTCTGGTTTTGCTTCCTCACTTTGCTCTCAGTTTTCAGTTCTGGTGAATATGATTCTCTTCTCTTTTTAGCCCTTGAACTTCTCCTTTCTCCAAATTTGGGGGTGCTTGAATCCTATAAGAAGAAAATCTCTGAAAATGCATTAACCCTTTATCTGATGAATATTCATGCAAGAAATAATATTAATCCCCCTTCCTAATCAATCAGCACCACTTGTGAAACTGATGCGTGATCACTTTAATAAGCCCTTTTTGTCTGACCAGAGCCTGCTCTGGTTGCTAATAGAATTTGAAAGACCTGATTCTTTTCACGCATTTGCAAACAGAGTAGACCCAGATCAGACAACTAGTACTGTTTACTAATGGGATTTGATAGATCCAAAACATTTGAAACAGTAATCACGAACTGGCCCGTAGTGTACAGAAGGTAAACAGATCTAATCATATAAATCATTTTGTCAAACTGCCAGTCCATCAAAAAGGGGATATATAAATCAATTCTCTATACATGTATAATCCTTTTTGACGAAACTACAACCCTTTTGTATTGTATAACCTTTTTGACAAACTGGCAGTTTGACGAAATGACGTCATCCTACTAAATCATGCATCGTCACATTTGCAAATATCTCTGGTTGTTTGAAAAGCTCAGGTAATATAAGCATATCAAATAGTGTAGAGCAATTATTCAGCTACAATATGGTACCTTGATTGTTAAAATCTGTCCATAAACAAAAACACAAACCACCTGTCTTAATTGCAATCTAACTATTTTGATGAAAATTACCTTAGTTTGCAATTGAAAATCAAGATTTCTAAAGGTTTGCATACTTTCTTCAAAATAATATGGTGTATTTCAATTGGAAAATGGTTATAAATACTATAAATAAAATTGCTATCACAGATAAAACTTCAGTTTTTCAATAGACTAGTTTATAAAATATATAAAAAAATTGCCATGTGCCGAAATACAGAATGATTCTTTTAAAACTAGTTCACATTTGTGTACTCTAAATGGATTTACGGATGTTTCGCTACACAGCTTTTCGCTACCCTGACCATTTCGCTACAGTCATTTCGCACCCTTACGGGAAGTCATTTCGCTACCATGCACTAACCCTGTCACCCAATTAAATATAATTATCCGCAGATTTCATCGATTTGGACGATAATAGTTCTAAAAAAGATTTAAATAGATTAAAAAAGATACCAGTGTAGCAGCATAGGCAAACAGATTGGATCCGAATGAAACGTCCACATTAAATTAGTATACAATTTAAAGATACAGCTGTTCGGAAATATGTTCAATGTAAGTAAATCACAAACTAACAATTAGGCCTGTTCTGTACGTTCCATGTGTAGTATCCTAAACTCATTTGACTGTTTACACATAATTATAATTGTCACAATTGTGTGAGATCATCTAGTTCCAAACCGCATCTAATAAGAAAAGAACTGGTACATATAATGAAATATGGAAGGTGGAACATTGTAGGCATTTTAGAAAGTAAAGAATCAGATCTTTCAAATTATATAAGCAAACAGAGCAGACTCTGCAGACGGCTCCTATATAGGAGCCGTCTGATCTGGGTCTTCTCTGTTTGCAAATGAGTTAATTAAAACACGTTCATATGAGAGAAAGGGCTAAAATAAAAGTAAATTGTAAGTATTATAAGTATTTTCATTTGATCGTAATGCAATTAGCTAAAATGCATGTAGCAATTCACTGCCGCAATTGTCCATGTTAATTCAATCAGTGTCACATACCAATCGATATACCAATCTAATCGGCTTATCGGCAGTACCTGTGATCTCGGAGTGGACAATATTGACACAGGGATATACGTAAGCAGTGGGTGCCTTAAATCAATCAGCATTATTTCTCAAAGTGACACCGATAATGATACGAATATTATTTCTTAAAAAAAGTTAAGTTTTATTACAGTATTACTGTGTTGCATGTTCTGTTATATTTATACAGGGTCTGTATTTCTAAAAGACACATCATTCATTCTCTGATACAACACTTTATATTGTTTTTTTCTATTAACCCATTACCTCATAGGCTATTTTTAGATATAACCTCTTTGAATTAATCTACCAAAAAGGAGCATTAATTAGATAAAAGGAAAAGTTTAGAAATTTGTAGTTTGAAACATTTTGTAGTTTGAAACATTGTGATAAATAGAGCATTAACTCCTATAGGAGCAAATGCTCTATTTATCACAATGGTTTCACAAAGTGACTTTTACAGAGTCGTCAAAAGTCGTCAATATGAGACAAAGGGTTAAATTTGATAGGTAGCGAAACGTACAGGCAACGAAATACAATGGTTAGGGTAGCGAAATGACTTCCCGGTGGGTAGCGAAATGACTGTACATAGCGAAAAGTTATTGGGTAGCCAAACGTCCAACAGCCCTCTAAAGGTTGATAGAGAGCTACTTTCAGTTTGGACAATATATCTCCAGCAGACGGCAACCATCACCAAATTAGCATGCCGTCTTTACAGCTCATTGATGAGACTAGATTCTAAGCATGTACCAAATCAAACAGTCACATTTGCAAATATTTCTGGTTATAAGAATAGCTCAGGAAATATAAGCATAACATTTTGTAGAACAATTATTCAGCAACAACATTGTACCTTGTTAAAATCTGTTTACAAACAAAACGTTTATGCAAAGACCCAATTTAACCAACCTATCAGAATTAAGGTCTCCTAGCGATATATCGTAGACTCACCTTCTATCGAACCTCACCTGTTTATCGAACCTTTCATTTTTTGTGTTTTTACGCATGTACAAGTGCATACTACCTCATAAAATCACGAGTACCATTGCTTTGTCTGTAAACAACACCTCGTAGCTTTAAAAATGAAATATACATCATAAACAGGTAAATACAGTTTATTTTTCCTTCAACTATGCTAAACATGAGAAAACTCTTAATACGTTATAGAATATCAACATAAATTGAAAAGTGTACCACATTAAAAATATTTGACAGCTCTGACCCCTTCAGCTTATGCAAAGGTCGCGTGCCCATGATGAAATCATGTGATTATGAGTATTATGTTACAGTAAACAGTTTCTAAAATAAAGGTTCGATAAGCAGGTGATATTTTTCTGGCAGCCATTTTTGTTTTTGTTATGCGGGTGGTGGGGAACACTGGATTGTTTGGGGATTAATAGATGAGAATAAAATTACTTAATTGTTTCAAGGTATGTATAAAAGATTATTTTGAACTGCGGATTTATTTTTTCTTCAATATTCACAGTTAACGTTTTCTGATCCTGGTCAAAGGTTAAGAGGTTCGATAGACGGTGAGACCATGCTAGAGTAGCTTCTTTAATGATCTTTGTGTGTATGCTAACAGGTCAAACCGGCCCCCAGTCAAACCGGCCTCAAGTCAAACCGGCCTCCAAAAAGTCAAAACGGACCTAAATTTTGTCAAACCGGCCTCCTTATTATATTTTGGCTGGTCAAACCGGCCCCATGAATAAATAAAGCTTGTAATAAATATCTGTTTAATAACTAAATGTTTTATTGATACTTTTATTACTTTTTTATCACAAAATATAATGTTCGAGAAACCTGTGATGAGGAAAATTTCCAGTTCTGCATATAATACATTAATTTTCGGCGTTTTTGAAGAGCGCTGTTCTGTTCAGTGATTGTTCCACCTGAACAACGCGAATAAGTCTAAATGCTCTACGGACAGATTACTTATGTGTGTTTTATATAGGAAGTATTCAGCGGACAGGTTAATTATATGTGTTTTAGAGTATGTATGATGTTCTATGTATATGTTCCATACTCTATTAAACATATAATTTTTAACCCTTCAATCCATGATTATTTATGTTAGGCTTGTTAGCAAGACCTATATTATTCCATAGCAACAGAGCATACCCTGTAAGCCTCAGAGCCATCTGGTCTGGGTTTCCTTTGTTTGCATTGATGATAATACCTTGTAGTCAGCCCTTTACTCCATAAATACGCCTTTCTATGCCTTTGCAAACAGAGTAGACCCAGATCACATGGTTTCTATGTGAGATTTCTGATCAGGGTCTGCGATGTTTGCTTACAGTATACTTAAATAGATCTGATTCTATATTTTCTGCCTAAGAAATGATAAAAATGAAACTAATTAATATCAAATCATAGAGTAATGGTTGAAAAGAATGAATACACATACGTTTATATGAAGGAAATGGTTAATTCTGGTTCTGAAAAAATAAATCGAATTTTTCACTCGATATCATCATTTTACAACATTTGAAATAGATTTATATTTACTTTTGAACGTTACTTTATTGTTGTGTGCAAATATGTCTACATACCAAGATAAACAATACCTTACGTTCATTCAGAGACATATACATACATGTATGTTTATGTCTCTGATTCATTCAACTGACACAATGAACGCGTGTCTAATTGAATTACCACAAACAACATACGCATGCCATTAATTGGATTATCACACCTACCGAAAGACACATGCATGCCATTAGTTGACATTAACTAAGCGCCAATGTCACTTAATCTAAATGCGAGCTGAGTATAAACTATAGCCAATACATTGCCGAATTTCCAATTGACCAACATATATGTGATAAGTAACTAGATCTACATTGGGTTTCTAGAAATAATTAATATGGTTAAACATTCGATTTAAAAATGTGGGGCCTGTTTGACAAAAAAAATAATTCATGTGAGGCCGGTTTGACTTTTTGGAGGCCGGTTTGACCAGGGGCCGGTTTGACTGTAATTCGTGTGTATAGGTCTTTGCCTCAGTGTTTTTTTGAATTGTATTTTTTCCAGTACAAGGAAATGTCTGTCCTGCTAATAGTCCAGCTCATTAGTGTTTTATCATACTATTTATAACTACTCACCATGACTAAAACTTCGCTAACTCATCCAAAACAAAGCACCGCTGTCCCATACGACACTGAAATAAATCGTGTAAAATAGAAATGGAATAATTCTGTATTTTTTTTAACAGTATGTCTAACAAAACATCTTTACAGACATTCTAATAAAAACCGCACTGAAAAACAGATGAAGAGCAGCTTTTACATCACGAAAAACTATCTTTAGTTTACTTGTTCATTTATTCTCCTTACCACGCCAAATGTTTGACCCCCATCCGGGCATTTTTCACCAGAATATGACCCGAATATATTGAACTTTCCAATCGCGGTCGTCTCGCTAAACCTATTTTGTTGTCAATCGTAGTGCCTTTCGGTGCCAAATATCGAATTGAAAAATGTTCGTATAATGAACTATAATAGAAATAAACCAAAGGACTAAACCTCAGACATAGAACAAACAGCAAAGTGTCTGACCAAACATCAGGTGACTGCTTTGATACATATTACACTTGGTACTAGGCCCCCTATATATAATTTGACATAGCTGTATTAACATGTTTAGTTAACATTTTTAACTATTAAATATACTTTGTTTATTTAAATATTATTTTTATAAATGGTCTCACTTTGAGTCATTGATATTCATGAAGTAAAAAGCCAGTATTGGTGTCTTCGACCGTCGGACGTATTCATTCACATTCAGACTCAAGATTTACTCCGTGAATATTTATGTAAGAATTAATGACATCACGAATATTAACTAGAACTGTAAGCCAAAGGCTAACGAAATGGTCCGATCATAATGGAAATATGCGGTGCACAGGTTTATATGATCATATGGCTATACATGAACTTTCAACAAAATTGAAGCAAAACTGTAGAAGAAGGCCGGACAAAATTGTGCCCACGGACGGACAGACAGACGGACGGGCGGACGGACGGACAGACAGACAACCTGATTCCAGTATACCGCCAAAACTTCCTTGTGGGGGTATAATAAGATTTGTTATACCAGTGATGTTAATTAAATAACAAATTCACAGAGAGCACCGGCCTTTAGGGCTTTAATTTAGACACCAACATTTTGATCTTCAATATGCAAAATGCTTATGTATTTCATTCCGTGAGCAAACAGCTAGAACACACCATGATTATATGGTTCATAGGAGCCATCTGGTCTGGGTCAAAGACCTATCATTATACATCTTATAACTTGCCTGTATCCTCGGTGGTCGTCGTGAGCTTCTGCTCGCGTTGACCCAATAGGTCTTTGTCTGGCTCTACCTCTGTTTGCATTTCTATGAGGAAAGATGTCACTCTAAATTGATTTATCTCTTCCATCTATATACAGTGCCCCCTCTCTACAACGACTGCTCCTCGCTACAACGACACCCTTTGGGATACGAAGATTGTGTGTGTTGTTAAGAGGGAGTTGTTATAGGGAGGGAAAATCAAACATAATTAGCTTGGTTGCAGATCCCCAGATAAGGTGTATTTCGAGAACTAAAACCGTTATCCCTCCATCAAACCCTATGTTGTGACCACTCTTTAGAATCGTCACAGAGTGACGATTCTAAAGAGTGGTCACAACATAGGGTTTGATGGAGGCATAAAGAAAATACGATGGAAAAAAGTTGTTTCTGGAGCCTTGTTTCGGAAACAGTGACAAGCGTTGTTGTAAGGAGGGAATCGTTATTGAGAGGGCCGTTGTAGGGAGGGAACACTGTAGTTCCCTTTCTCTCTCTTGTCCCTTCTTCGTGAAACGGGCACTGGCCCAATGGGACAACAGTCCATTAGGGCAATATCCCACTGGACTATATCTCACTGGAAAATAGCCCATGCACTGCTAAATTTGGAAGGGTTCGAGGACAATACTACACTGATTTTTTTTCTTCTTCAGGTCCTGCTATAATGACGTAAACTCGTTTATTATCCCCGTCTTTGGTGTGTAAGGGTCGGGGAACCATCCCTCTCCACAGTCCACACCATACAATTATCAAGCACATGTGCCCTTCGCATGCTATGTCTTAACAACAATAACAACAACAATCCCGACGCAAATACATTATTTTTAATGACATGTCATAAGTATCTAAACATACCAAAAGATAATTTTCTGACCCAACCATTTCATTTTTTGGTTGGGTCAGAAAACTATCACTTGGTATGTTTTAGATACTTATGGCATGTGATTAAAAAATGAATTTGTGATGGAGTTATTGTTGTTGTTGAGACATAGCATGCGAATGGCATAATGTATAATTATCAAGCATAATGCTATATATCATACAATTTTAGCTCATTCCTCCATAGATTAAAAAAATCTGCATCTTTGCAAAAAAAATTCTGCATTTTGTCACTTTTTTGGAGCTCACAGTGTTTCTCGTTTCAATTACTTTAGAGTTTCGATTTTGTGATGGTTTTGGTGTTCGTTTTTTGATTGCATTTGTCTCTACATACTTTTTCTCAATTTCTAATGCATGTTTGTCTGATAGTTCAAGTGCCCGAGCTTCTTTCAATACATGACCTAGCGTGAATTTTGCACAAGAGTGCTACACCCTTGGACCGTTGTTAGTACTTTAAAACTATATACACTCTACTAAACCCCGTTACAGTGCCCTGAATACAGTGATGGTGACCTGGGATCTCAAGCCTTCAATTGTATCGGCCATGACTGCAGCGGGTGGTAGTGCATTCCACTGAATGATTGTGCGAGGGTAGAAAGCAACTCCATATATATTCTTAGAGGTTTGGATGGGTTGATAAACGAAATCATGGCAGAACTCTTGTAAAAAATTCACGTGTTTTCTTTTATTATCCTTTCGGCGCACTCCTCACATGTGTTTAACAAAGGTGCCCGACGCATGCTTGGACTCACCCACGGACCCCCCCCCCCCCCCAAAAAAAAAAAATAATAAAAAAAATAAAAAATAATGTGATCGAAGTATGTAAAACTAGCCTAAAACTATCTATTTGAACCTTAAACCACTCAGAAAAACAAGAAAAACACGATCCGGAATTTTTTTTTTCCGGGTCGTGTTTTTCGGATTGGTTTAAGGTTCAAATAGATAGTTTTAGGCTAGTTTATATACTTCGAACCCCCTTTTTTTTCTTTTTCTTTTTTCTTTTTTTTTTTTTGGGGGGGGGGGGGGGGGGGTCCATCAATGCTGACTGGACACATTACAAGAAAGATAGATAACGACAACTCTGTAAGGAGATTGACACGATACATCTAAAGATTACCTCCCTTGACAGAACGCGGAAGTAATGAAAACTTCATAACGGAAAACATGCGTTTTTTCTCAGGTGGGCCAGAGAAATTTCACAGCGGGTAACTTATGCAGGCATGTCCACATCAGAGGATCAAATAGCTTTCCTAAAAACGTCTGTAAGTAGATTCCTGTTTAATTTTCGCTTTTAGGTTAAAACTTAAACCTGAAGTTGACATTTGAACTAAATGTGTCATAAATCAAAAGGGGATTACCCAGGTCAGAGACATGTATACATGTATGTACATAGTGCATACATATATGTCTCTGCCCACATATATATACACTGTATTTTCAGTTGGAAATGTTTACCATTTCCATTCTCTTTTCATTTGTTATATGAGAAATTAAATACATTGGATATCTGCAAAGTTCTGTGTGTCTTTTCTATTAAATTAATATGCTAATTCAATATCGATAGTAGCATGGTCTTACCGTCTATCGAACCTCTTAACCTTTGACCAGGAACAAAAAACGTTTACTGTGAATATTGAAGAAAAAAATAAATCAGCAGTTCAAAATAACCTTTTATACATACCTTCAAACAATTAAGTAATTTTATTCTCATCTATTAATCCCCAAACAATCCAGTGTTCCCCACCACCCGCATAACAAAAACAAAAATGGCTGCCAGAAAAATATCACCTGCTTATCGAACCTTTATTTTAGAAACTGTTTACTGTAACATAATACTCATAATCACGTGATTTCATCATGGGCACGCGACCTTTGCATAAGCTGAAGGGGTCAGAGCTGTCAAACATTTTTAATGTGGTACACTTTTCAATTTATGTTGATATTCTATAACGTATTAAGAGTTTTCTCATGTTTAGCATAGTGAAGGAAAAATAAACTGTATTGGCCTGTTTATGACGTACATTTCGTTTTTAAAGCTACGAGGCGTTGTAACGGTACTCATGATTTTTTGACGTAGTATGCTCTTGTACATGCGTAAAAACACCAAAAAATGAAAGGTAAACTGGTCGATAAACATGTGAGGTTCGATAGAAGGTGAGTCTACGATACTACATCTGTAAAACCTATCCACACCGACCACCCGAACTAAGTCTAATTCCGACTCTTAATATTCGTGGGGAGGAGGATATACTGGAATCAGGTTGTCTGTCTGTCTATATCTGTCTTGTCTGTCTGTCTGTCTGTTTGTCTGTAGACACAAAATTTGTACCTTCTACTCCTCCTAGTTCACATTAGTCTCATTAATGAGCTGTAAGACAGCATGCATGCTAATTTTGTGATGGTTGCCGTAGTCTCATTAATGAGCTGTAAGACTACATGTACTTGCTAATTTTGTGATGATTGCCATCTTAAATGTGAACTATTAGTTCACATCTGTGTACTTTTAAATAGTGATATCGTGCTACTTTTGGTTTGAATGATCGATATAAGACGGCAACCATCACACAATTAGCATGCTGTCTTACAGCTCATTAATGAGACTACAACTCCTCAAAGGTTTATTAAGCAAGTTTTCCATGTGAGGCAGACTCCACTGTATCTATATATAGACCTCCATGTGAGGCAGACTCCACTGTATCTATATATAGACCTCCATATGAGGCAAGACTACACTGTATCTATATGTAGACCTCGATGTGACGCAGACTCCAATGTATCTATATATAGACCTCCACGTGAGACAGACTCCACTGTATCTATATATAGACCTCCATGTGAGACAGACTCCACTGTATCTATATGTAGACCTCCATGTGAGGCAGACTCCAATGTATCTATATATAGACCTCCTCCATGTGAGGCAGACTCCACTGTATCTATATATAGACCTCGATGTGAGACAGACTCCACTGTATCTATATATAGACCTTGATGTGAGGCAGACTCCACTGTATCTATATATAGACCTCGATGTGAGGCAGACTCCACTGTATCTATATATAGACCCCCATGTGAGGCAGACTCCACTGTATCTATATATAGACCTCCATGTGAGGTAGACTCCACTGTATCTATATATAGACCTCCATGTGAGACAGACTCCACTATATCTATATATAGACCTCCATGTGAGGCAGACTCCACTGTATCTATATATAGACCTCCATGTGAGACAGACTCCACTGTATCTATATATTAAGACCTCCATGTGAGGCAGACTCCACTGTATCTCTTTTAGTTTTAAAGTATTTATTTATACAATTCGGAATATTGGGGGTCAATAATTAAGGTCCCAAACTAATCAACCCTTTTCTAATGAATATTCATATAAAAAATATTGACATCATGAATTGTTATTAGTTGAAGTTTTATAATGGTACATCTTGAGGCATTACCCCCACTTCCCTGATCCCCCAAAGTAAGGAGCACTTAAATTAGGGCTTGTGGTGGGGGGCATTTATACTATTAGGAAGAATACAGTATGTATTATATATTTTCAGGTTTTATCAGAGAAAAGGGCATACCTGTGTCAGAACATCACACCTAAGGCTCATTATCCATATCTACGTTCTCAGTAAGTTACAGATTTTCAGTACCTCATAATATTCATGTAAGAAATAATGACATCTTGTAGAATCAGATCTATTTGAATTCATAAGCAAACAGAAGCTGTCTGATCTGAGTACTCAGTTTGCAAAGGCATGAAAGGGTGTTTATATAAAAGAGCTTAACCCTTTCCACCATGAATAATAATTTAGGAATTGATTACTGCATGAATATTCATAGGCACATTAACAAAGAAATATTTTACAGTGTCAGAAGCTTAAGAATCTGGGTCCATGCTTATAAAGCTTTTAGTCGAGTCTGAGTTTTGTTCGCAGGCTTTTGATTGGTCAGATTTGAGTTCTCAAGCTTTTGATTGGTCAGATTTGAGCCAAAGGCTCAAATCTGACCAATCAAAAGCTTGAGAACGATCTCAGACTCAACTAAAAGCTTTATAAGCATGGACCCAGATCTATATAAGTCCATATATAAGCAAACAGAGCAGAGTCTGTTCAGTTGATTTCCATAGGTTCTACCCTATTTGCAAAGGTGCCAAAAGTCATCTGTATGAGGGAAAGGGTTCATTGATATTCATAAGGAAGTAAATCCAGATCAGAGCACTCCTGTCTGCTTCTGATGTTGATCTATTATTATTAGGGCCTCGCATGGAAATGCGAGTGCCCTATAGTAATCAGCTTGTCTGTCTGTCTGTCCATCCATCCATCTGTCTGTTTTTGGTTTCCGCACAATATCTCCTCAAGGAATGGTCCAATTTTCACCAAACTTTCTCAGTGTGTTTGATATCTAAGAACCTCCTATGGGTTCTGTGTTCTGCAATTTCCGCACATTGTTTTGAAAATTATGGGCATTTTCACTTAGGCTGCTGCAATCTGATAAGCTGATTAGTTTCCTCGCAATATCTATCCCCTCAAGGAATGATCCAATTTTCACCGAAATTGCTCAATGTACTTATTATCTAACCACCTTGCATGGGTTCTGTGTTCAGCAATTTCTGCAAACTTTTCGGAAAATTAAGGGCATTTTCCCTTAGACTGCTGCAATCTGATTAGCTGATTGGTTTCCGTGCAATATCTCCCGAAGGGATGATCTGATTACCACCAAACTTGCTCATTGTACTTCATATCCAATTACCTTGCATGTGTTCTTTGTTTGGCAATTTCCACCCTTTCTTAGCTCACCTGAGCCGAAGGCCACATTTTCAAACGACATCTCCTCTGAAACCTCTGACTGGATTTTAACCCAAGGGCTTATCAGTTTTTTTACTCACCAGAGCACAAAGTGCTCAGGGTGAGCTTTTGTGATCGCCCGTTGTCCGTCGGCGTGCGTCGTTCGTCGTCAACAATTTGAACCTTTAAAAACCTTCTCCTCTGAATCTACAGGGTTCTCAACTTTCTCTTTGGCACATAGCATCATATTCAGGTCCTGTACAAAAGGTATATGAATTATGCCCCTTGGGTCAAAATTGGCCCCGCCCCAGGGGTGCCTTGTTTTCAATAGAAACATATAGTAAAACTTTGAAAATTTTCTCCTCTGAAACTGGAAGGTTCTCAGCTTTCATATTTAGCACATAGCATCATATTGAGGTCCTCTACAAATGTTATATAAATAATGCCCCTGGGGTCAATATTGGCCCCGCCCCTGGGGTGGCTATTTTTCAATAGAATCATATAGGAAAATCTTTGAAAATATTCTCCCCTGAAACTGGAAGGTTCTCAGCTTTCATATTTGGCACATAGCATCATGTTCATCTCCTCTACAAAAGTTATATAAATTATGCCCCTGGGGTCAAAATTGGCCCCGCCCCAGGAGTAGCCGGTTTTCAATTGAAACATATAGTGAAAACTTTGAAAATCTTCTCCTCTGAAACTGGAAGGTTCTCAGCTTTCATATTTGGCACATAGCATCATGTTCAGGTCCTCTACATAAGTTATATAATGTATGCCCCTGGGGTCAAAACTGGTCTCGCCCTAGGGGTAGCCAGTTTTCTGTAGAAACATATAGTGAAAACTTCATATTTGGCACATAGCATCATGTTCAGGTCCTCTACAAAAGTTATATAAATTTTATGCCTCTGGGGTCAAAATTGGCCCCGCCCCAGGGGTGCCTTGTTTCCTATAGAAGCATATAGTAAAATATTCTCCTCTGAAACTGGAAGGATCTCAGCTTTCAATATTGGTACATAACATCATATTCAGGTCCTCTACCAGAGTTATATAAATTGTGCCCTTCAGGCCCTTCAGGCTTTGTGTCAAAATTGGCCCCACCCCAGGGCTGGCTAGTTTTCTATAGAAACATATAGTGAAAACTTTGAAAATCTTCTCCTCTGATTGTCTGGTGAGCGCTTCAGGGCCATTCTGGCATTCTTGTCTTAGGAAATATTTTAAAAATCTTCTTCTCTGAAACTGTAAGGCCTAGACTTTTAATATTTGATATATTGCATGATCTAATGGTCCTCTACAAATATTGTTCAAATTATGACCCACGGACCAAAAATGGCCCCGCCCAAGGGCTGATCAGTTTTTCATAGAAAAATGTTTAGAAATCTTCTCTGAAACTATAAGGCTGAGACCTTTGATATTTGGTATCTAGCATCATCTAATGGTCCTGTACAAGGATTGTTCAAATTATAACCCCTGGGTCAAAAATGGCCCTACCCAAGGGCTTATCAGTTTTTCATAGGAAAATCTTCTCTGAAAATATAAAGCCTAGAGCTTTGATATTTTGTATGTACCATGATCTAATGATCCTCGACATAGATTGCTCAAATCATGACCCCTTGGTCGAAAATGGCCCCGCCCCCAGGCTCTTTGAAAATCTTCTCTTAAACTAAAATGCCCAGGCCTTTGGTATTTCGTACATATCATTATTTGATAGTCCTCTACCAAGATTGTTCAAATTATGATCCCCAGACCAAAATGGGCCCTGGTGCCCCTGGGGTTTATCAGTTTTGCAGTCATTTTAGCGCATCGAGAAATATGGGCAAATGTCCGGGTTGCTGAAGTCCGTTTATCGGCTGGACCGGTTGGGATTTGAAACTTTCTAGAGCCCTGATCTGTGGAATACCCATTTTCCTACTGGTATTGTATTTTCTCTAACAAATGACTCCACTCTAATAAATGCTCCCTCGCATGTGCGCGTGCGTGTGTGTATTGATCAACTTAAACCCTTATAATAAAGAAATATAAAATACAGTTGCTTGCGTAAGTTCCTGTATTTTTTTTTTTTTTGCATTGCTTCCATTTTACACTAAAACTAAAAGATATTGTCCCTACAAGTGTTTATTTGAGGTAATTATTCTTTTGCAGATATGTCTTGTCGGAAGAGGATGAGGAACTGATTGAAGCACAACTAGTCAGGAAACAGAAAGTCCACAAGCTCATAGACTTACTGGTAGGCCGAGTTCTTTTGATATAGTAGAAAAGCAAATATCTGTGAGCCACTACAGTTCTGAATAGGAATGAATGTATAAGGGAAGCAGAATACAGAAATTCCCCCCTTAGTTGGATATTAATGTAGAAAATCTGAACTTTTTTGCACTCAATTTGGGTTTTTTTTTTGCATGCTAGTGGTGAAACTGTCAAACAGTTTGGTACAGATGAGTTACTGCATAATGCGACATCTCATCTGGATACACACTGTTAGACAATCTCATCTGGATACAATGATCCATCACATCGGATCCATATAATCTGGATACAGACTGTTTGACAATTTGACCACATTTTGCAAAGAAATGACAAAAAAATATTTTAAGAAATGAAACAGATGACTATTATTGCAGATGAAAAATTAGAGTTAGCTGAATACTTGTTTTTAACCATAATGCAATCAGTATGTGCTGGCTAGCACGTGATGATAATCTCGCACTATTTGTTTACTAATTAACATGTACTATAACATGTACTTCAGAGCAAATCAAAGAAAAAATGCTTCAGAGTTCTGTACTGCATGAACATTCTTGTACGAAATATTGACATGATGAATAATTATTAGATGAATTTTTAAAATGGTATATGAACATAAGAAAGTGCAGATACTTTAGAAGCTGATCTATTTATCATCCCTTAAACTGTTTGTTTAACAAGCAGACCCTGATCAGACAACTCCTACAGCAGTCATCTGATCTAGGTCAACTCTGTTTCCGAATGCATATAAAGGTGTGTTGATTGAGTAAAATGTTAATGTGGAAAATGGTAATTGAATAAAATGTTTACCCTTTACCTGATGAAATAAGGAGATCATGGAAGTGATTTAGATGAATTTGTGTAATGACATATGAACTCAAGAATTACAAGTTGACTTCCTTCTAAAAGGAAGCCAAGGAGAGACGTGCAGCAGGTTTATTTTATCGAACATTTGCTATATACAGGGGCCGTTTGACAAGGTTTTGTCACCGGGTCGTAAACAGGTTTTCTATAAATAACTATTGTGCATATCAAGTACATGTAGTATGTGCGTTATAAATAGAACGAAGACGATGAATATCAAGCGCCACTGCTTAGGAGATATATAATGCTTTGATTGTTGTAAGTACATGTAGTTCTTTGAAAAAAAAGTATTCTTTGATTGGAATTTATCCAGTCAGCAAGCTTCTCTAGTGACGTAAAAAGGGGGTGCGGATAAACTTTGGTTTCCTAGAATAGAATAGAATATATATTAGGTTTTATTTACCAACCATGGTCCCTCTCGGGTTACAAATGAATGCATACTAACATTTACATGATTAACATAATTGATATGAAACTAAAGCATGTGTATCATATC
This sequence comes from Azorinus chamasolen, assembly GCA_963576725.1. NCBI lineage: Eukaryota > Metazoa > Mollusca > Bivalvia > Cardiida > Solecurtidae > Azorinus > Azorinus chamasolen. The sequence continues at coordinate 92,745,673 of OY755241.1, read as the reverse complement.
GTAGCCACATATTGGTAGATCACATATGAACAACAATACATTTTATTCATCTTGCTTCCTCGTGAAGATCTAAGGCACATGTACACACCAGTCAAAACATTGGTTTATGTATCTAGCAAGCACTTCCAAGTCTTTAAATGCCTATTGCATTGCAACCAATAGGTCTGGGGCTTCCATACTTGGTATGACCATGCAAACATGTTTGCCTTTATGAACTTGACCTTTGACCGACTTTTGTTAAAGTCTTTCCTGTCTTAAGACTTTTCCAACCATACCAATGTTTTTTACCGTATGACCTTGACTTTGACCTTTGACCTAATGTTGGAAAAATCTTTAAATGCATATAATATTGGACGTGATGGACATAGGACGTCTGTACTTGGTATGACCATGCCAACATCTGTGACCTTTACCTTTGACCTACTTTTGCAAAAATCTTTAACTGCCTATTACATTCAAACCTATAGACCTACGGTTTCTATGTTTGGTATGTATCTTCCTTGTTTAATAAACTTTTTAAGTTCCCGAAAATTGGTATTTGGTTGAAGTTTGGTTCTGAAATTGATGCAGTTAAGTTTATATTGGAAACTGAATGATTTTTTCTGTGTTCAATATGACACATTTTAGACTTAACTTTTAAACAGGCGAGCATCAGGTGGCTTTGACACCAATTCTGGTTAAATCTGCCATTATAAAAAAATAGCCAATAAATATTTATGATGTAATTATTTCTTTCGTGAATATTCAATAGGGAAAGGGCTAAGAAATAATATACATGTATATCTTAGATTAATATTAATGAAGTAAAGGGTTAAAAGAAAAAAGTTGTTGTGTTATATTTCAGGTAACAAAAGGTTGCAGAGGTTTTGATGAGTTTATACGCTCACTCATACAGGAGAGAACACAGCTATTTATTGCAGAGGAATTAAACAGGGCATTTGAAGAAAAGCAGCGACGGCTACAGGGTGAATGCTTTATAGTAATATCTCTACAAAGGTCTCACAAAAAAAACGTTTGAATCTTTAACCTTTTACCAAATGAATATTTATAAACACGTTAAGACGGGTGGTTGTTTAATGCAGGTCAAAAGTAATGCAGTTACTTACTAAGCTCCTATTGGAACTTTCTGCTTTACTTTTACCTTGCATTAAGACACCCCCTGATTTTTAAGACCCCTATTGTCACAATGGTTCTATTGCACAAGCATTCAGGACTTCATGAATACTCATTTTTTTAATTTTTATTAGCGGTGTCCCGATAATCGATTATAATCAAAAATCAGTCAAGTTCAGCCACAAACCAAACCCTCTCGAGGGGTACCGCTCTCGATCTTCATCTTCATGAGCGCGACTTGGCAGTTTCCTATAAATCGGAATACGGAGAATCACGGAAATAAGTTTAAATAACCAAATTTATTTGTAATCTTATGCATTGCACGGCATGTTCCTAATCATATTTTTGTGGCATTTCAACACTAAAACTATATCAACTTTCCTACATTTGCTCTTAAATGAACATCCAGGGTTCGAATGTAGCGTTTGCATACTCACGAATTGCCAGTAGAAATAAACAATCAAAATTGAGAGTTGAAATTTCAAGCACTGGAAAAAGAATGCGAGTGCTTTTGCGAGCATTAAAATACGATGTCATTTATATCATAAACACTCATTGTGTCAATCAGTTAGCGACAGAAATTGCCATATATATTCCTTAAAAAATATCCCTTTCTTTTTCTCCATCTTACCGTTACTATTTATACAGGGCGTTTGAAGAGAAGCAGCGACGGAAGCTGTGTTCGGCTACTGACCATTCCAAGGTGGTACTCCTGCTTTCAGCCTATGGTCAACTTTGTTGCTTAATATGCTTAATGTTTAAAGTTTTTCGTCTTGATATGCGTCCTGTTATGTTTTTTCTTGTGGCTATAAGTTTCTTGTTTGATGGTATCTGATGCGTTGTCATTTCGTATGTGGCTCTCCCTAGTTGACTATTTTTTCCATAATTCATGTGGGGAAAACCCCAGTGAAACTGCACGTGCCCCATTACTTTAGCCCGGTTTACATTACGTATATGTCATAAGTAGCAGATCAAAACGGGATACCAGTATCGCTTAGCAACTGTATGCGACCATTTTAGCATATGAAAACCAGACACAACGATGTCAAAAGAAATAAGTGAATTTATTTTGTAAAACCAAACCAAGACTTTAAAAGAAAATTGACAGATGATGGAAAAACAAAAATAGGTCGCCATTTAATAAATATTTTTAGCCTTAATATACGAAGCCATCTGCAGGCTGTATCGAAAATCATTAATTCTGGTAGAAACAGTCGGCATCACAGTTTTATAAAATTTATTTTATATGCAACTTCCGCAAACAAAACTATAAATAAAAGCAGCATGTGAAACATTTGAATAACATTAGAACACCACTAGTAATTAATCTTCAAACGCTTCCATTTAGACTTTTCTGTATTACATAGATTCTACACTTGTTACACAGTAACCGATTTCGATTATAATTGAAGCTTAGTCGGCTAGCATGAACCGATTATCGATTATGAAAATCCAGCCGATTCCCACCACTATATTACCGTAACCTAATTAACCTACATGTACTACTAACCCAATTAGCCTAAGTTTATCTGCACCCACTTTGTTATGTCCAGAGACGTGTACATACATGTATGCATATGTCTCTGGTTATATGCATACTTGTTGAAAAAATCTGTTTGTTTCAATTTATTCAATTATGAGATGTGTTTTGAAAATAAATAGAAGATAAATAAATCATGATAACTGAAGGAAAACTGAAATTCTCTAATGAAATAAATTTGCTCACCAGGCTAAAGGTTAAATGCCTTTCTATAAGCACGTTTCAGAGAGATAACTGCTGAAACAATGTTTATCTCTTTACCTGATAAATATTGACACCCTTTCACATAGATTCATTCATTATCTCCTAGGCTATTTTTAGACCAAACCTCTTTGAATGTATCTACCGAAAAGGAGCATTAATTAGAGGAAAGGAAAATTTAGAATTTTGTAGTCTGAAACCTTTGTGATAAATAGAGCATTTGCTCATAAAGTGACTTTTATAGATGCGCAAAAATGCGTCACTAGGGGATGATGTGTTAACGCATACATGAGTAGTGTTAAAAACAGTTTTAGATTCATATCCAGTCTTTCTCTCTGTCCTGACAGATATGACTTTTATATTCATGGAAGATAAAAACCTTCCATATCCTTGCAATATAAAAGCCATTACAGATACATGGTCCCAAATTAAGAAACTAACTGCTATATTGTATTTTAATTTCATCACATATATTGTACCTTTATAATCACGATTGCTAATTGACTGAACCAACAAATATAAAACTCAATGTCCCTCATAGCACCATGTCCCTCATAGCACAGTGTCCCTCATAGCCCAGTGCCCCTCATAGCACAGTGTCCCCCATAGCCCAGTGTCCCTCATATCCCAGTGCCCCCCATAGCACAGTGTCCCCCATAGCACAGTGTCCCTCATAGCCCAGTGTCCCTCATAGCCCAGTGTCCCTCATAGCACAGTGTCCCTCATAGCCCAGTGTCCCTCATAGCCCAGTGTCCCCCATAGCCCAGTGTCCCCCATAGCACAGTGTCCCTCATAGCCCAGTGCCCCTCATAGCACAGTGTCCCTCATAGCCCAGTGTCCCTCATAGCCCAGTGTCCCCCATAGAACAGTGTCCCTCATAGCCCAGTGTCCCTCATAGCCCAGTGTCCCCCATAGAACAGTGTCCCTCATAGCCCAGTGTCCCCCATAGCACAGTGTCCCTCATAGCCCAGTGTCCCTCATAGCCCAGTGCCCCTCATAGCACAGTGTCCCTCATAGCACAGTGTCCCTCATAGCCCAGTGTCCCTCATAGCCCAGTGTCCCCCATAGCACAGTGTCCCTCATAGCACAGTGTCCCTCATAGCCCAGTGTCCCCCATAGCCCAGTGTCCCCCATAGCACAGTGTCCCTCATAGCCCAGTGCCCCTCATAGCACAGTGTCCCTCATAGCCCAGTGTCCCTCATAGCCCAGTGTCCCCCATAGAACAGTGTCCCTCATAGCCCAGTGTCCCTCATAGCCCAGTGTCCCCCATAGAACAGTGTCCCTCATAGCCCAGTGTCCCCCATAGCACAGTGTCCCTCATAGCCCAGTGTCCCTCATAGCCCAGTGCCCCTCATAGCACAGTGTCCCTCATAGCACAGTGTCCCTCATAGCCCAGTGTCCCTCATAGCCCAGTGTCCCCCATAGCACAGTGTCCCTCATAGCACAGTGTCCCCCATAGCACAGTGTCCCTCATAGCACAGTGTCCCTCATAGCACAGTGTCCCTCATAGCACAGTGTCCCTCATAGCACAGTGTCCCTCATAGCACAGTGTCCCTCATAGCCCAGTGTCCCTCATAGCACAGTGTCCCCCATAGCCCAGTGTCCCCCATAGCACAGTGTCCCTCATAGCCCAGTGTCCCCCATAGCACAGTGTCCCTCATAGCCCAGTGTCCCTCATAGCACAGTGTCCCCCATAGAACAGTGTCCCTCATAGCCCAGTGTCCCTCATAGCACAGTGTCCCTCATAGCACAGTGTCCCTCATAGCCCAGTGCCCCTCATAGCCCAGTGTCCCTCATAGCACAGTGTCCCTCATAGCCCAGTGTCCCTCATAGCACAGTGTCCCTCATAGCACAGTGTCCCTCATAGCCCAGTGTCCCTCATAGCACAGTGTCCCTCATAGCACAGTGTCCCTCATAGCCCAGTGTCCCTCATAGCACAGTGTCCCTCATAGCACAGTGTCCCTCATAGCCCAGTGCCCCTCATAGCACAGTGTCCCTCATAGCCCAGTGCCCCTCATATCACAGTGTCCCTCATAGCACAGTGTCCCTCATAGCACAGTGTCTCTCATAGCCCTCATAGCCCAGTGTCCCTCATAGCACAATTAGTATACAAACTGTCATTACTATGATATTCACATTAATCATTCACATGTACTTATTACTCCCAGCCTGATATATACATTTATATATACTGACGGACGTGGCTGTGTGGTCAACACGCTCGACTACAATACCATGGGTCCCGTGTTCGATCCCCGGCGTACCAAGTCCTTCTGAAGAGGCTATACACCGAAATCCGATGTATTAGTGTTCATCTAAAAAGAATCAGAGAAACTCTGTCGATCATAGAGTAGGGCATCGCGCCCTGGTTTCTCCGTACCCTTTCCCCTCTCTCTAGGGCGTCTAATTAGCCCATAGTGAGCAGAAATAGACGTTAATAAACTTAAACAATTAACATTAATACACATTTTGCTGTACAAAGCTTGCTATAAGCACACTGCTATTTACACAACATGGATTTGAAACATAATTTCGGCGACATTGATGCTTTTGCATCCAATGTTTTTCTTGTTTTAATTGTATTTTTCTGTTTTATTTTCAGCTCTCATCATTCAACAAGATGCAGCAGAATGTACTGAACATATTTCAGATAAGGCTGGTATAAATGGAACTGAACCCTCAGATAATAAATCAAGCGTGCTCAGGAAATCTGGATCTTCTGTAACAGGTTCAGTGGTACACAATACCACTAGAACCTCTATCTCAGACCTTGGGGTGGACACAGAAAGCCTCCCAAAGCCTGTCATGCCAAAGCAGTTGACAAAATCTTTAAAATCAGCCGATGACTGTGTGCGCCATAGTGGAGATATCAGTTATATTCGAGAAAAATCCATTGAGGAACACGAAGATAAATCTGTGAAAACTGAAGATCCAAACAGACCCCGCACTATCAGCAGCAGCAGCAGTACTACTGCCTAACCTGTCAAAGTGAACACAAGCAAGATTTACGCAAGCGTAAAATGGGCTGCGTAAAATGTCTTTAAGCAGGATAGAAAAAAGAGGGAGCAATATTGTTTAGTACTTTTAATTAACAGGTACATTGGAAAAACATGACTGTAATGTATAAATTAATAGCAGAAATTGGGGAATGTTTTAATGAGCCATGATGCATAATACCTGTGTATGACACCAATAATACACATAACATCACAGATCAATGTTATTCATTTGCTGAAATACACTGATGTAAAACCATTATCACATTAAGTGCTGTTCTCAAGGCATACACACTCCTATATCCACCGGTGGATACTTACTGTCTACATGAAATTATTCGAAAAGGTCAATTCGGTTACCCATTAACTTTTTCACTTGTGTTGTCCCCAAATTAAGAACAGGTTAGTTTTTTCAGCCCAATCAAGTACTTGCATAATTTTTATGTTTATGGTATGTAGTATGTATGTAGTATCATCTAATGGTTTTCAACCAAGATTGCTCAAATTATGACCTCTGGATCAAAATCGCCCCGCCCCGGGCTTATCAGTTTTTTCGCTCACCAGAGCACAAAGTGCTCAGGGTGAGCTTTTGTGATCGCCAGATGTCCGTCGTCCCGCATCAACAATTTGAACCTATCAAAATCTTCTCCTCTGAATCTACAGGGTTCTCAGCTTTCATCTTTGGCACATAGCATCATCTGTAGGTCCTCTACAAAAGTTATATAAATTATGCCCCTGGGGTCAAAATTGGCCTCGCCCCAGAGGGTGCCTTGTTTTCTATAGAAATATATAGTGAAATTTTGAATATCTTCTCTTCTGAAACTGGAGGGTTCTCAGCTTTCATATTTGGCACATAGCATCATGTTCTGGTCCTATACAAACGTTATATAATTTATGCCCCTGGGGTCAAAATTGACCCTGCCCAAGGGTTGGCCATTTTTCAATAGAAACGTATGGTGAAGACTCTGAAAATCTTCACCTCTGAAACTGGAAGGTTCTCAGCTTTCAAATTAATAAGTTCAAATGTATAAACATTTGGTATTGCTAAAACCCATACACAGCACAGGGGTGTGGACCGCTTTATGGGGGTCTATATGTACTATATAATAACAAAGGTTCCAACTAGCAGAACGGATATCCGTGTACCACGAGGACAAATATGACTGTAACTCTGGCAATTTCAATGATAATTTTGTATTTTTTTCGGCTATTGAAAGCCAATATATTTTCCTATCAAATAAATATAATCTTCTGACGGTAACTTATACACAATTATTAATCTAACGATGATTTTCTAAAAAAAAAATCACGTGTTTTCTGGATCATTGAAAAACGTTCGTTCATCTCGGTTTCATTATAACACAGCCATAACATATAGACCCCCATGAAGCGGTCCAGACCCCTTTGATGCACAGTGACAACCAACATTAACATTTTCCGTGTTCTATATATGATGATTCCAAATGTCAATACCTACTGAATATGCATGGACAAAATAGTTATAATAAACTATGGATGTTGGAACATTGTAGCCATTTTAGAAATATTTAATTGGCTAATAGAGCAGATCCTAATCAGACGGCGCCTGATCTGGGTCTACACTATAAATGCGTGATAAAGTGTTTATATGAAGGAAAGAGTTAATACTCCTTTTGCCGTTTTACACTCTCGTGTACTAGATTGTTGCATGTAATTACTTCGAAATAAACACAGTAAAACCCTCTAAACCGGATTGTGAGAATTTAATTCCTTTGGGAACTTTCTAAATGACAAGATGCCAGCAGTCTTAGCCCCATAAACTCCCATGACCTCATACAAGAGTGTAGACCCAGATCATTGGGTTCCTTTAGGAGCTCGGGCGTAAACCTAGATCAGAGGAGCCATGTAATCAGGGTCTGCACTATTCGCTACACCAAAGAATATCAACGAACTTCACCAGCATATACAATAGAACCCCTCTAATGCGACCACTTAATGAATAATCATGTGTGTTTTATAAGTATGTCGTTGCTTAATGCAGGGCAAACGTAATGCAGAAAGCTCCTACATTTTTTGCCCTGCATTAAGCTACCACCTGCAACTAGCACCCAGAATTATATCTCTTTTAGGTGGTCGCATTAGCGGAGTTCTACTGTATGTCTTTTCCAGGAACCCCTTGCATGTAAACTGAACCAACTCCAAATTTCGATATGAACGAGTTTATCATATGTAATATGGGTGTTAAAGGCTGACATTGAGACTTGTTTGAACGTCCAGTGTAGATGTACATGTGACCAACATTAAGATTATTTTATACGTCCGATGAAGAGGTGATCGACTTTGAGACTAGTTTAAACGTCCAGTGTAGAAGTGACCGACATCGAGACTAGTTGGAATGGCCTATGATGGGGTGACTGACATTGAGACTAGTTTGAACGTTCAGTGTAGAGGTAACTGACATTAGACTAGTTTGAATGCCCAGTGTAGAGGTGACCGACATTGAGACTAGTTCGGTGGTACTAAACAGAGACAACAAGTGTCAACTAGAGACAACTAGAGACAACTAACTTAAAAAGGCGTTTTAGGGCATTATTTATATATAAACAGCCATATATAGTAATATTATACTGTAATAAATGAATAAAAATATTTAAATATTCGAAATATTGCCTTAGATTGCATTTAAAACCCGAATTATAGCAACGGAAAGACGTCGACACCGGTCGACCCAGAGTCAACAAAGCCAACTCGATAAATATCGGGTTACTGTGGTTAATATAGTAGGGTTATTCTCAATATTAGTTGGTAAAGTCATTCTAAATGTTTATAAGAATTTTTTTATGTAAAAATATGCGATGTAAACGTTTAAAATGGGATATTTTCCAACCGTTTTCTAAATTAGAAATTGTGTTGGCGTGAGATTTAGATAGTCATGACATTCGCACTTTCGCACATAGCTTGCCAAACCACTTTTTCACAAGTTGTTTCCCTACTATTTCTGATTGATTTTTGCTGGCGTATTCTATAAACGATTCAGTTAATCTAGTACTCTGCTTCAACGGAAAACAGCACATTTTAATTTTATGACAGAGTGTATCTTGATCAATCAGCTGCCTGATTTTGATCTAAGTACTCTGTTAGCATAGGCTAGTAATTTCAAAATGATAACAATGGTGTTAAAGTAAACTTTATTCATTCCGTAAGTGCATATTCATACATACACAATTTCTAGAAATAGTTAACCCTTTGCCTCATATAAATGTGTTGCAAACAGAGTAGACCCAAAACCGATCCATATCTAATCCACAGGTGCTATGTCTCAACAACTCCATCACAAATACATTATTTTTTAATCACATGTCATGTAAGTATCTAAAACATACAAAAAGATAGTGTCTGACACATCCAAAAAATGAGAAGAAAAAAAATCGCGAACACCCCTGCTCTATATAATATGTAAAAGGTATCCAATTCCGGCCGAAATCTGCTAAAAAATCGAAGGATTCATTCACTGCAATCGTCCTTGAAAGCTTATTTGACCACAGATTTCCATTAACTGAGTCTTATTTATCAAAGAAATCGCCACTCTTGATGAGCAGTCATATTAACACGCTTTTACAACGAGTCGCCAGTGACAACCAGCCTCTCTAGGACACAGGTTGACTCTGAGGTTCGAAATAGAAATACGCTATAATTCAAGTCGAAACACCATATAACTGCTCTATAAGGCATTTCCCAGGTCTGATAGCATGAATGGATATCGTGTATTCACAATTTTTCAAATAATAATCTTCTAAAAATCTTCTAAATAATTGCGACGGCTATGGATATGGACCAGCAAAATTAACTGCCGTGTTTGTTTGTAATAAATCAACGAGTGTTAATTATCCCTTTCCCTCATAGATACGCCTGTGCAAACAGAGTAGACTCAGATTCAGCAGCTTCAGTTTGCATACCGGTATATATTTGATTGAGTATTGATATGTTGCGGCACGTGGCAAGTGACAGGTGAAGATTAACCGTGCCTTGAGCATAATACATAATAAACAGAGGTGCTAATCCGATGATTGGATCATCGATCACCTATAACTAGCGGCGTGTGTCAAGAGATATGCAGTTTAACTTTTTACCAGTTTAACTTTTACAATGTCTTTTAACCCTTTCCCTGTTCTATATTCTATCCAACTTTCTATACCTACTTAATATTCATGGACAAAATAGTTATAATGAAATATGGTTTAAACTGCCGACTTTCCATCCACTATTACCAAATGTGTCTATTTGGTTTATAATCTGATTTTAAATGTATTTTAAACAAACATTTAAATTATTTAGCCAGATTAACAGATTACTTTAATATATGCGGGATGTTTGTAAATAGCTGTAAATAGTGTTATCTTGTAACAATTGATCGAAATTATTTTGAGGAGTTTTGAGTATTTTTTGGAACATTGGCATAAGTTTTCAAAATTCAAAATTCGGGGCTCAAAAACGCAGGGTCCTCGTCCCGATTCCTGGGCGCACTAACTTGTGCACATGTACGAGTACGTTAGTGTGGCTGATGCGTTCAATAAAAACGTAATCAAAATATGAATTTCTGGGTCTATAGTGTCAACTCGGTGGTTGATCAGGGTCTTCATTGTATTCACTACATTCGTCTGAAAAAAAGTGTTTTCCTTTGCCAGATCAAACCCCACATATCTTGATCAAAAGCCATATTGACGGTGAAATGACTGATCTGGGTCTACATAGTGCTCAAATGGACCGGTGCTCAAACAGTAGTAGCTTATGTGCGATTATCACGACTTTGTAAATCACACGTCAACACATAATCAGCTATCGTGTGTACAGCGATCAAAATTAATGAACTATTTCACTTTACATGTTCTGATCAAAATGAAAACAACAGAAATAATCAAAATAATAACTTCTTCTATCATTATAATATAATTCACCACATTAACGCTGTTAATAATAGGTATATCCCTTGTTGACTTCAGTTGACTCTGAGTCGGCTATTCTCGGTGGAATATAGTTTGTGTAATTGGGGTGCAACAGGGGTTCAAAATGCAATCTAAGACATTATTTTGGATCCAAACTGATAATTTTCAATATGTTACGGTATAATACTACTTTAGCTGGCTGTTAATATATAAATAATACCCTAAAACGCCTTTTTAAGTTAGTTGTCTCTAGTTGTCTCTAGTTGACACTTGTTGTCTCTGTTTAGTACCACCCGACTAGTTTGAACATTCAGTGTAGAGGTGACCGACATTGATACAAGTTTGAATGTCCAGTGTAGAGGTGACCGACATTGAGACTAGTTTGAACGTCCAGGGTAGAGGTGTCCGACATTGAGACTAGTTTGAATGTCCAGTGTAGAGGTGACCGACACTGAGACTAGTTTGAATGTCCAGTGTAGAGGTGACCGACATTGAGACTAGTTTGAACGTCCGATGTAGAGGTGACCGACATTGCGACAAGATTGAACGTCCAGTGTAGAGGTCGCCGACATAGAAACTAATTTGAAAACCCAGTGTAGAGGTGACCGACACTGAGACAAGTTTGAACGTCCAATGTAGAGGTGACCGACACTGAGACTAGTTTGAACTTCCGGTGTAGAGGTGACCGACACTGAGACTAGTTTGAATGTACAGTGTAGAAGTGACCGACACTGAGACAAGTTTGAACGTCCAATGTAGAGGTGACCGACACTGAGACTAGTTTGAACTTCCTGTGTAGAGGTGACCGACACTGAGACTAGTTTGAATGTACAGAGTAGAGGTGGCCGACATTGAGACAAGTTTGAACGTCTAGGGTAGAGGTCATTTACTATAGTCCAAGTGTTGGTCGCCTTCTTGTTACATGTAGCTTGTGCTTAACCATCTATGAATAGGTTAAGGTTTCGCTATGCAGATGAACATACAAAGGTGCGCATTCAGGTACAGTAAAGCCTGTCCTAAGCAGCCATTCATTTAGTGACCATATGAATCCTAAAAAGAGGCGATCGTTTAATGCAGGAAAAACATAATGCTACAGGAGCTTTTCTGTATTACTTTTGAGTTGCATTAAGCTATCGCCTGTTTTACAGACTCATAATTAGACTTTTTTGGTGGCCGCTTAAGACAGGTTCTATTGTTCTAAACTCGCCATAAATGCTTTGATCACACTTTAGAATGCCTGGGGTTTGATGGATAAATAAAGGAGCTTTCTTAAACTGGTTTAATTAACGTCTCTTGTTTGACGCCTTCGTAGCGGCGTCTTAACTACAGCACGTCTGGTAACAAATATTTGACCTTGAAACAAACCAAATGTGTGACATAAATTGTTTCTTTTTCCGTTAGTAATATAATGAGATCACTATTATTTTCAAACAGCGTGGATCCAGATCAGGTGCTGAATGAGTTGGTTTCTGAAGAGGCTAGGATACTGATGACACTAACAATCAACAGATACTATAAAGAAAGACAACGTGATTTTAACTCTTTTGGCTCCAAATATGTTTCGTCTGCAAACATTGTCGTCTGGTCTAGACAAAACACTAGTCCTTTAAAATACAAAGTGGTGAACAAATCAATTCGTTATTAATACATGTACACATACACTGTAAATATGAGCATTGTTAAAAAAAAACACGACAACGGCAATACATCATGCATTATCACACTTTCTAACACAATAACGTTCTAAATTTGTATAACAACTGTGGCTTGAAATATATATTAACCCACTCCTCCATAAATACGCCTTCCAACCCCTTTGCAAGCAAATTAAATCCAGATCAGACGGCTCCTATAGGATCTGGGTCTACTCTGTTTGCTTATGATATGATTGTTTGAAGTGTGTGCCATCACCAAAATTATTGTCCCCATGTGCTATAATAACAATTAATCTAATTAATATTCATGACGTCATTATTTCTATTTTCTTACATAAATAATCATGGTGGAAAATATTAAGTACAATAAAACCTCACAATATTTTTAATAAGGAAGAAACAATAACGTATTAGGCGAGTGACTGCTTCAGTACAAGAGAGGCGGCTGTAAGGGATGATAAACTGGGAATTTGAATAATCCGTGTGCTGGAATGAAACAAAATGGTATACAGAAGAATAGCCTTGATCCAAGCATTTGGTAAAGAAGAATTAAACTATGGTACCCCTTTTACTCCATGAATATTCATGTAAGAAATAATGACATCATGGATATTCATTAGATTAATAGTTTAACCCATTCCCTCATATTTCTGGAGCCTTGTTCTTTCGGAAACAATGACATGCGTTGTTGTAAGGAGGGAATCGTTATTGGGAGGGTCGTTTTAGGGAGGGGGCGCTGAATAGTAAAACCAATCTAACCCGTGCGTTAAATTTAATATTTATAAATATCAGTCTTTTGAGACAGGTGGCATCTTAATGCAGGGTGAAGTCATACAGAAAGCTCCTCTAGGAGCTTTCTGTATGACTTTCACCCTGCATTAAGCACTATCTGCCTAAAAGTATTTCAATTCTCCTTAATTGGAATTCCGGTTTAGAGGGGTTTAATTGTACCAACATTTATCATTTATTGCATAGCTTATATCATGACTCATGAACTAATTATACCTTTCAACGCTCAATTATAAAACAGACTATCATGAAATTCAAAATGGTCTGGCTCACTATGAATAGTAAAGAGACCTTTTTAAATAAAAAGTGTAACATGACAAACAATGATGACCCTGATAAGAGGGTGCCTCTCATACATTTTTAAATACGACCACTTAAATGATGTATAATACTTGAAATTTCAAAGAGGTAGTAGCTTAGTGCAGGGGTTTTCTGTTTTATTCTTGCCCTGCATTAAGCAATCGTTTGCTTTTTAAGACTCTACTATTGCCCCATTTGAGTCCATTGTCCTTTATACAGGACATAGTCGAACAGTGTAGACCCCAGATCAGTGGGGTCCTTCAGGATCCCTCTGATCTGGGTCTGCACTGTTTGCTTGACCTTTATAAAGAACATAGGCAAACAGTGTAGACCAAGATCTGGGTATGCACCGATTGCCTGACCTTTATCAAGAACACAGGGAAACAGTGTAGACGAAGATCTGGGTATGCACTGTTTGCCTGACCTATCAATGCCCATGGCTTATATACAAGCAACTACCGGGTATGTTGTTTGCTGTGCCCTCTCAAAATGAAGACTGGATGGGTTCCAAATTAATGCGGAATCTCTATGGGGTTTCCTTGATATGGGTATAAATGAGTTAAATAAATTATGTGGACACCTTACTGAGTCTTGACTATAAATCTCATTTTCGTGTGAAGAATTGTTTAAAAAAGAACATTTCTGCGGTTGTGACCTTTGAAAATAATTTGCGAAGCAATCTGAGGGTTCCAGTTTGTTCACATTGGGGTACCTGTAAATAGTAATAATGATACCCACTCTGTAAAAATCACTAGTTGAAACCATTTTGATAAATAGAGCATTTGCTCCATAGGAGCAAATGCTCTATTTATCACAATGGTTTCTATACTACACAATTAAAACATTTATTCAGTCTAAAAAAGCCTGTGGAGGAAAGGGTTCAGGGGAACCTATTACTGTTGCAAACAGTTTGGATCGACATCAAACGGTGTTTGTCAGGATGCAGGATGTTTACCCTCAGACACCTCATCTCCCCTCTCAAGCAGTTTGTAAAACTGAATAATTCAACCTGGCGCCATTTTGATAACTTCAAATTATAAGTATAGTGCCGACACTGATCCAACTGCTCCCTGTACTAGTGTGTCTGCCAGAATATTAACAGTAGTTAATGTAGGTTGTTTTCCAGAGGGAATCGGGTCAAATTTTACATGGACGACATTTAACTCAGCAGGCTAAAGGTTTCTTCCTTCAAATATAAACGCGTATTCACGAATTTGCAAGCAGAGTGTACCTAGATCAGACGGCTTACCAAAGAAATATAATTGTTTACTTTCTAAAATGGCTACAATTGTTTCCATATTTTATTATAACTATTTTGTCCATGAATATTCAGTACAGTAGGTATCGAAATTTGAAATAAACGAAGAACAGGGAGATTATTTTAGTACTCTTTAATACATATTTTATTATTTTGAACATATACAACATAACCTCTTTATAGCAACCATAAGAAATAAACATTGGTGGCTGCTTAATGCAGGAAAGCTTCACTTTCATCCTGCATTAAGCTACTACTGTATTACCTTCGTCCTGCATTAAGCAACCACCTGCTTATGAAGACAGTCATGTTTGTTTATTTAGTGGTCGCATTAGAGGGGTTCTACTGTATTATATTATTATTAATTTTTATATAGGACATTTTAATTTTAGGAATGAGATATATAGGCAAACAGAGCAGACCCTGCTCTATAGGAGCCTTCAGACCTGAGTTTTCTGTTTACTAAGGCGTGGAAAGTATTAAGCAGATTTTACTAAAAGTTTGGGTCGTCGAGGTTTTTTTCCTCATCTCAAATGAAACGATCACAACAGAACATCTAGAGGCCAATAAGTATAATGCAAGTAAGACATACAGCTGAGACCCTCTAAAGCGACCTCTCAATGAATCGACACTAGTGTCATGTAAGACATACAGCTGAGACCCTCTAAAGCGACCACTCAATGAATCGACACTAGTGTCATGTAAGACATACAGCTGAAACCCTCTAAAGCGACCTCTCAATGAATCGACACTAGTGTCAAGTAAGACATACAACTGAGATCCTCTAAAGCGACCACTCAATGAATAGACACTAGTGTCAAGTAAGACATACAGCTGAGACCCTCTAAGGCGACCTCTCAATGAATAGACACTAGTGTCATGTAAGACATACAGCTGAGACCCTCTAAAGCGACCACTCAATGAATAAACACTAGTATCATGTAAGACATACAGCTGAGACCCTCTAAAGCGACCACTCAATGAATAGACACTAGTGTCATGTAAGACATACAGCTGAGACCCTCTAAAGCGACCACTCAATGAATAGACACTAGTATCATGTAAGACATACAGCTGATACCCTCTAAAGCGACCACTCAATGTATAGACACTAGTGTCATGTAAGACATACAGCTGAGACCCTCTAAAGCGACCACTCAATGAACAGACATTAGTCTCTTTAGCCCTTTACTCCATATGTGTTTTCTACACCTTTGCAAACACAGTAGACCCAGATCAGACGGCTCCTCTTGGAGCTTTGTTTGCTTATAAATTAATATAGATAAGATTATATAGTTTCTACCATGCTGCTCTAACAGTTTAACAATTTGAGGGCTAATACAAAACAATTACAATAATAACACAAAACACAAAAACAGCTCTAACGATTTAACAATTTGAGGGCTAATACAAAACAATTACAATAATAACACAAAACACAAAAACAGCTCTAACGATTTAACAATTTGAGACCTACACAAAATACAAAAACATCTCCAACAAATGAACAATTTGAGAGCTTATACAATAGCAATAATTAGAATAACACAAAATACAAAAATAGCTCAAAAAAATTAACAATTTTAACAATGCTGCAAGTGTCTTAAAATTAAACAGTAACACCCCTCTAATTTTGTATTTGCAAACAGAGTAGATCGAGATCAGACAACTACTGTAGGGGCCATTTGACCTTTGCAAACAGTAGATCCAGATCAGACAGCTGCTGTAGAAATAATTTGGCCTTTGCAAACAGAATAGACCCAGATCAGACAGTTACTGTAGGAACAATTTGGCCATTTCAAACAGTAGACCCAGATCAGAGAGCTACTGTAGGAACAATTTGGCCTTTTCAAACTGTAGACCAAGATCAGACAGCTACATGTATTGTAGGGGCCATTTGACATTTGCAAACAGAGTAGATCCAGATCAGACAGCTATTGTACGGGCCATTTGACGTTTGCAAACAAAGGAGGCCCTGATCAGACAGATTTTGTAGGGGCCATTTGACATTTGCAAACAAAGTAGACCAAGATCAGACAGCTACTGTAGGAACAATTTGGCCTTTTCAAACAGTAGACCCAGATCAGACAGCTACTGTAGGAATCATTTGGCCTTTTCAAACTGTAGACCCAGCTTAAACAGATATTGTAGGGGCCATTTGACATTTGCAAACAAAGTAGATCCAGATCAGACAGCTATGGTATGGGCCATTTGACATTTGCAAACAGAGTAGAACCAGATCAGACAGCTACTGTAGGAACCATTTGGCCTTTTCAAACAGAGTAAACCCAGATCAGACATCTATTGTAGGGGCCATTTGATATTTGCAAACAGAGAAGATCCAGATCAGACAGCTGATATAGGAGCCATTTGGCCTTTGCAAACAGAGTAGACCCAGATCAGACAGCTGCTGTAGCAGCCATTTGATCAGGAACTGCTGTTTACTCAGATATGATTTACATTTTGTTAATTGGCATTGACCAATATACAAATTCAGTTAAGTTATTATAGTCTGCAAAGGGTTGCGATTATATGAGGGAAGTGGTTATTGATCTGTAGCCGGATAGAGATTGTGGTGAAACAGTTCAGTTATAGGTTTTACTGTGTGGCTTGGTAACTCAGTCGGTAGAGTGTTGGCATGGTAAGCCAGGTCCTGGGTTCGAGTCCCAGTACCTTAATCGTATAATAATAATAATAATAAATGAAAAACAGGGCTGAAATTCTGTCCCCATGTGGAGTATCAAGTATTAAAATGTTTGGAAATGATTGGATTGGAAAATGATTGGAATGCATAAAAATATGTGTACATGTTTTTCATACATCGATGAAGAACATAGCACTCGGTATGCTATCCTGTCATACAATATTAAGATGCAAATAAAAAATCTAAAAATGAGTCTAAGACTAGTTACTTAAAATTTGACTTGAAAAGACTCAACCTAGAAAATAGTACTTTGCTCTCAAAGCAAGGTCAAATGAGAAATTGTGAATCAGTTACTATGGAGATATAAAATCAGAATATTTGAACACAGTTGGGTTAAATTAAGTTGTTTATAGGAAATATGGAACATCAATAAACATAGAAATCCTAAGCTTCATTCTACAAATATGTGACACTGTTTAATCCTAAGTTTCATTCTACAAATATGTGACACTGTTTACTCCAAGTTTCAAGAAAAAACCTATCCAAGACATTTTAAAACTTGTTATTTTGATCAGTGATACTGAACCCTTTCCCTCATATAAACACATTTCCACATATTTGCAAACAGAGTAGACCCAGATCAGGAGCCATCTGATCAGGGTCTGCCCTGTTTGATAATGGAATTTGATAGACCTATTTATTTACTTTCCGAAATGGCTACAACCTTCCATCTTTTTCATTGTAACAATTTTGTCTATGAATATCTGTAGTTATTGCAATTTTGAATAAATATAACGAGGAAAGGAATAAACAGAGCCAACTCTGATCAGACGGTTCCTGTAGGAGCCATCTGATGTGGGTCTACTGTTTTTCAAAAGCATCCAAAAAAGGTTTTAGATATGGTAAAACTTTGAAACAAATAGGTGCCTATCAAACACTTCTTATTTTGTTTAACCAAACTGCAGAATTATATCTACATAATAACACAAACATCAGACGGTTCCTGCAAGAGCCATCCGACATGTGGGTCCACTGTTTAACATAACAATAATATCGGGTACAGGGTTAAGCAAGTTTAAATTATTTTTTTTGTGTAGATTTACATGAATTGTTTGCTGCAGATATTTGCATATTCCTGTAAACACCTTCAAGGAGTATAAGTGTTGAGGTGTAATGTTAAGGGTGAAATATTAAGTGCATGTGCCAACAGTGCAGTGTTAACGAGGCAGGCAAGGAGATGTATTCTAATATTCTGACAGTATCATCCATAAAAGACAGAAATTATGTAGTCCAAATCCTATAGGCACAGTCTGAATACAAGACAAAACCCTAGTTAATAATTATGTTTGAAATTCAGTTTTTTATAGTAACATCTCCAATGTAAATTATTCACGAAAACTTCGAACATTTTCTTCAATTCATCAGTGTAAATTCTACAATTCAACACTGACTTCTTTGCCCCCAGTGTAAATTGTTTGCGACTCGACTGGGACTCGAACCCAGGGCTGAACTGAACTGAACTGTTTCACCACAATCTCTATCCGGCTACAGATCTATAACCGATTATCATATAAACCCGGCTTTACTCCAATAATGCCACTCATCCTTCACTAAAGCTTGGATGAGGGGCCATTTTCACTCAATTACAACCCGAGTAGACCAGACGGTTCCTATATGAGCCGTCAGATCAGAGTCTACTATATTTGAGCCGTCAGATCAGAGTCTACTATAGTTGAGCCGTCAGATCAGAGTCTACTATATTTGCTTTGGACATAACACAGGTCTGAGTCTACAGTGTCTGTCAAAGAAACTAAATTCCTTGAAAAGTTTACATCATCAAACTTCAGATAAAATATCCATGCTGTCATAATTTATTACCTGAATATTGAAACAGGTTATTGGAATATTTAGGAAATCAAACTAAAATATGTTCGTATTTCTCTGATACTGTAAAATCATACCTATATCGTGCCATAAGCAAACATACCCTGATCAGGCGGCACATAAAGCAACTGTCTAGTCTGGGTCTACTCTGCAAATGTGTAGAAACCAGGCAAAGGGTTAAATTTCTCTGACAAACTCATTCTTGCTGGTACTCATTAGAATCACAGCAACCGTCTAGTCTGTGTTTACTGTTTGCAAATGTGTAGAAACCAGGCAAAAGGTTAAATTTCTCTGAAAAATTAATTCTTGCTGGTACCTACACAAAATACAATAAACATCTCTAACAATTTAA
Organism: Azorinus chamasolen; assembly: GCA_963576725.1. NCBI lineage: Eukaryota > Metazoa > Mollusca > Bivalvia > Cardiida > Solecurtidae > Azorinus > Azorinus chamasolen. The sequence goes on along the minus strand of OY755241.1, from coordinate 92,726,019 downwards.
CAATTTGAGAGCTACATGTAATAGAATAACAATAATTACAATAATAACACAAAATACAAAAATAGCTCTAACAATTTAACAATTTTAACAAGGTTGCCCTCTCTTCAAATTTGTCTTTTATACACTGCCAATATTTCTGTTAAATATCTATAGCCCAAAATAATATAACTAAGGCACTGCCTCTTACGGGAATCGACAATCAACATGAAATGTGACCCCCCAAAAAATACCATACTAAACATAATCCATATCTGTCATCCTGCTAAAGCAATTGACACAAAAAGTGCACATAGTATCATAAATTTTGTTTGGGACAATTATTTTTTTCTGTTTAAAGGTTGTCTATAGCACTTACTGACTCCAAAAAGCATTTCCAATAGGCAGTGCTAGGATTTGAACCTAGACTCCCTCTATGGCTAAGCCAAGGAGGTGTTCTTCCATTAAACTACACTGACAGCATTTATGGAAATTGCCAGTTTGGAGCACAAGTTAACTTAGATTTTGATATTAATAACTATTTTTCAGTTTTCCAGCTCAGCATGTAATTTTTTAAGGTTTTTTTTAGACAGTAATCATTTTGGAAAAGGAGAGAATTACAGATTTCTTTTTAAAAACAGGGAATATGGAGACGGCTCAAATGAGTGCAACTCCTTCCAAATACACTGAATATACTTCACAATCAGATGTTCACATTGTTCAGAGTTCTGTAGCTCTCAATTCTGAACAAACATAAATACAAAAGGTGGCCATGGCCATTCAATTTTATTTCACAAAATAATATTGTCATCATTCCAGTGTTTTTTTTTCTCTTAGATATTTTCAAACAGTCGAGCTAAAAACACCCTTATACAGTTATATATAGTCAGCTAAAACACCCTTATGCAGTTATATATAGTCAGCTAAAACACCCTTATGCAGTTATATATTGTAATGTATGTAGCTGTAGCACAGAGATAGCTCCGCCTCTGTGGTCACTCTCACTGACCAACTGATAAGCCCCGCCTACTGTAAATGTGTATGAATGTATTATGAAGAATGATTAAAATAGATTTAGTAACCAAAGAGTAAGCTTGTGTCTTTAGAGAGTCCCCTATCAAAGGTTATTTCATTTGGCGACGAGGACGGGATCTATTTAAATAGTCGAGACCTGTAAAAAGGAGGACTTTTTGAAAGTGCATTTTTTCAAGACCTTTTCAAACAAGACATTTCAAGACCCATGTGGACATATTCAAGACCTTTGTGAAAAGGACATATTACAAACGTTGAAAAGGATCCTATTCTTTCAAGATGGCATCTAAATTAGATCTGCCAACACCAAAACCATTCAAAGTTTTGGGACAGATTACAAATCTCGCAAGTATCTGGGACAATTACATGAAAAGATTTGAGTATTACATATAGCTGCCAGTGGTGTTGCAAAAGATGAGCAGAAACGGGCTCTCTTACTTCATCTTGCCGGTGAAGAAGTTCAAGACATCTACGAAATGTTTTCGGATGTATAGGCAATACTTACAAGGACACCAAAGACAAAATCACAGAATACTTTCAGCCAAAGAAAAATATTTCATATGAACGTCACATGTTTAGACTGGCTTGTCAAGAAAATGAGGAAACAGTTGACAATTTCATTGTAAGACTGATCTGTTGACGATATGATCCGTGATCAAATTGTTGAAAAATGCAAATCAAAAGAACTGAAGAAAAGATTTCTAAGTGAAGAAAACCTGACTTTAGACAAAATACAAAGTCTTGTCAGATCATCTGAGTTAGCTTCACTCCATGTTTCGAAAATGACAGAGACAACCCATGAGAAGACTCACTATCAAAATGACGAACCATGCAAACCAGAAGAAGTACAGCAACTGAGAGGAAACCAGAGTAGACCATCAACACGAAAGCAGTACCATCCAAGAACCATGCCGAGATCAGCACCCAAACCCGCCAGGTTCAAAATGTGTTTCCGATGCGGAGGAAAAGGACATGCAGGACATGAGTGTCAGAAATCGCGAAATATTGTTTGTCATGAATGTAAAAAACGTGGTCACTATGCACATATGTGTAAATCTAGGAAAAGTGGTGAAGTACGGTATATTTCAAATCAAAATTCACGTGATAGTGGTGATCATGAAGTTGTGTTTGGAATTGAAGCAAAACAGGGATCTCCATTTCTTCAGGTGAAAATTGAAGGTAGGCCATGCAATTTATTAATTGATTCAGGCGCAATAGTCAATTGCATTGATAGGTTTACATTTGAGCCTGTTAGCCCAAACATGCCTCTTGAAAAATAACACACAAAAATATATCCATATGCTTCCAAAATACCTCTCAGAATATTAGGAACTGCCATGTTGAATGTGAATTTCAATGAAACTTCACATAAGATTAAATTCCACATTGTCAACAGCAAGTGTACTCCTCTGATAGGTCACCAAACCGCATTAGAATTAGGCATACTAAAGATCTGTGTCAACACAGTATCAACAAGCAATGACTCGCAGGTAGAAGAACTACTCAAAGAATACAGTGACAGATTCCAAGGTCTGGGTAAACTCAAAGACTACCAATTGAAACTGAACATAAATAAAACTGTTACACCTGTAGCCCAACCAATTCCATTCAAAATGAGAAGACGAGTTGAGACCAAAATCCAAGAGCTACTAGACAATGACGTAATAGAAAAGGTGAAAGGTCCTACACCTTGGATCTCCCCAATTGTCATGATTCCGAAGAAAGACGACATACGTTTGTGTTTGGATCTACGCCAGGCCAACACAACTGTCGAGAGGGAAAGATTCCCAATGCCAAATATAGATGAAACGCAAGAAGAGTTGAGTGGTGCCAAATACTTCTCAAAACTAGACCTTAAGATGGGATTTCATCAGATTGAACTAGATCCAAAGTCAAGACACATTACAACATTTGTGACGAACGACGGCTTGTACAGCTACAAACGCCTTCTCTTCGGAATTTCATGTGCCCCAGAGATTTACCAGAGAATTATCCAACATACAATGCAAGACATTAAAGGCTGTAGAAATGTTTCAGATGACATAATTGTTTTTGGAAAAACCAAGAAAGAACACGTCACTATATAGCTAAAAGCACCCTCATACAGCCATATATAGTCAGCTAAAAGCACCCTTATACAGTTATATATACATGTAGTCAGCTAAAACACCTTTATACAGTTATATAAAGTCAGCTAAAAGCACCCTTATACAGTTATATATAGTCAGCTAAAGCACCCTTATACAGTTATATATAGTCAGCTAAAACACCCTTATACAGTTATATATAGTCAGCTAAAACACCCTTATACAGTTATATATAGTCAGCTAAAGCACCCTTATACAGTTATATATAGTCAGCTAAAACACCCTTATACAGTTATATATAGTCAGCTAAAACACCCTTATACAGTTATATATAGCTAAAAGCACCCTTATACAGTTATATACAGCTAAAAAATCCTTATACAGTCATATATAGTCAGCTAAAACACCCTTATACAGTCATATATAGTCACTAGTCAGCTGATTCAGCTCTCATTACGACAATTTTCACTCCCACAAAAAAAGTGTCTTAACCTTTTCCCTCATATCAACATGTTTTCATGCATTTGTAAACAGAGTAAACATTTGTGGAAATGACACTCTCTGAAGATCTTGGCAGAGTGAGTCACGGGTTAATTGATAACAAGTTATCATTACATTTAGGTAAGACAGACTCTATGGCTCAAAACATAAACTGAAAGCAAGATCTCATATTAAGGCAGAGAGAACAGAAAACAACTAAGGGTGTCATGAGAAAGACTATTCAATTCTATCCTGGAATATCAATGGGTTAGTGCGTAAACTTGCAGATACCGACTTTCTTGATCTTATTACAGATTGTGATATTGTTGTTCTGACTGAAACTTGGTTGTCTAAAATGTTTGTATAAATCTAGAAATACCAGGCTATAAGAATGAACATTTGTATGGTAACAAATCAATTAATACTAAAAAGGGTCGTTATAATGGAGGTATATCATTATTTACTGGAAGACTGCTCTAAATGAAAGTATACAACCGTGATAGAAAAAGACCAAAATGGTATAATTTGGTCGAAAATAGCGAAAAATGTATTTGTTTTTAACTAAGATGTGTTTTTATGTGCAACATATATACCCAAAAAAACCTCAAATGTTTAGAATTCACACGAGTACGATTTTCATAAACAAATAGAAAATGGTATTGAGAGATTTAAAAAAGATAGGAAAATATTTATTATCGGCGATCTTAATAGCAGAACGCCATAATTAAATGACACTTTAATGTCACTTTGATGACACTGTCAAACTTTGTTTACATTCTGCCACGTGTTAGTAAAGATCACGTGACTGATACACAGGGTAAACGCTTGATTGAACTATGTCAGAGTACATCGCTAGTAATCGGCAACGGTAGGCTATACGGGGATTTAGGTATAGGAGAATACACATATCACTATGAATGGGGCGAGTATGGTTGAATGAAACTGACTTTAATATCTTGGAGTCCAACGAATTCTCAGACCATAGCGGGATAGAAATAAAATTTGCACAAAATTCACATACATTTCGATAATACAAAATTCGACAACTTTAAGGAATAGCTAAAAACAAAGACAGAAGAAATAAAAAAAACACGACTGAATAAATAGAAACAGAAAATATAGATGATATAACAGAAAAATTTACATCTTTGCTGCAACAATCAACAATGGAAACGTTCGGAACGAAACAAAAATCTAAACGTATAAATGATGGGCACGTCAAAAATAAAGAATTGTTACATAGCGAGATTTTTTTTAAAAATAGCTAGGAATGCATTCGTGCGAAATAAAACCGTCGAAAATAAGCAAAGTTTCATAAATATGAAAAACGCATATAATAAAAAACAAGAGATGTCACAGTCACGTGACAAATGCCCCCAAAAATTGTACCTTGTGACCTTGACCTTTGACCCATGGACCAGGGAGTTGAACGCGACACATCGTCTCTGTCTGGTGAACATTTGTGGCAAGTTATATTGAAATCCATTGATAGATGAAGAAGTTACAGATCGGACACGAAATTTGTGACAAAGTAATTGTACCCTGTGACCTTGACCTTTGACCCATGGACCTGGGAGTTGAACGCGACACATCGTCTTTGTGTGGTGAACATTTGTGCCAAGTTATATTGAAATCCATTGATAGATGAAGAAGTTGCAGACCGGACACGAAATTTGTGACAAAGTAATTGTACCCTGTGACCTTGACCTTTGACCCATGGACCTGGGAGTTGAACGCGACACATCGTCTTTGTGTGGTGAACATTTGTGGCAAGTTATATTGAAATCCATCGATAGATGAAGAAGTTACAGACCGGACACGAAATTTGTGACAAAGTAATTGTACCCTGTGACCTTGACCTTTGACCCATGGACCGGGGAGTTGAACGCGACACATCGTCTCTGTCTGGTGAACATTTGTGCCAAGTTATATTGAAATCCATTTATAGATGAAGAAGTTACAGACCGGACACGAATTTGGGACGGAAGGACAGACGGACGGACAGACGGACAGACGGACAGACGGACGGACGGACGGACAGACGGACAGACGGACAGACGGACAGACGGAAGGACGGACAATGCGATTACTATATGCCCGCCTTTGGGGGCATAAAAAGAACCGAAAGAACATGTATAAACATGCTGAACGAGAACAGTTATCTAAATTCGGTAAATCGAATCCTAAACAATTTTGGAAAAAGGTAAAAAGTCAGTACAAAACATAGGAAAATAATGCAGGAAAATACAAATAAATGACTTATATGAACACTTTAGATCTCTTAATAGCACTGAAATTGATGCAGAAAACTCCATCGATAATCATAACGAAACCTTTATAGACGAAAATCTGGACAAAGAAATAACGTTACAAGAATTGAAAGATGCGGTCTTTTCACAAAATAACAATAAAAGTGGCGAGATAGTTCAAATGAAAGCAGAAATCTATAAAGAAACTTCCGAATTTATGCTTAAATTATTCAACAAACTGTATCTGAACGGGGAATATCCCAAATCATTGGGCGAAGGTATAATAGTACCTGTATATAAGGGAAGTAATCCAGATGATGCAAAAAACTACCGTGGAATCACCTTAATTAACATAAATGGAAAAATATACTCACACATTCTTTTTAACAGATTAACAAAGTGGTCGTTAAAGCATGAAACAATAATACCTAACCAGTTTGGATTCCAAAAAGGAAAATCAACAATCGATTGTATACATGTATTTACACTGCATGCAATTGTAGCAAAAACATTAAGTTCGAAAAAGAAACTATACTGCGCGTTCATTGACTTCGAAAAATGTTTTGATAAATTAGATAGATCATTCATATAGCAAAAATTACACTTAGAAAACGTCAGCTCTAAATTTGTTCAGGCAATGAGTGCTATGTACCAGGTTGTTAAATCGCTTGTTCGTCACAAATCAAAGCACTCTGAGTTTATATATCTTATATTGTTTATGAGGTTTGCTACATATGATGTTTAACTCATTGACCCTGCCAAGTCATGTGTACCGTTTCATGTTTATTTAGCGGTGTAAGTGTTGTTGTTATGGTTATTATGTGCAATGTATCTCAAAACTACAGACATTGTAGACCGAGATCGGATAAATCAAATTATGAGAACCCTCTGTTTTTGGTCTACATTTTTTGCATAGGACCGGTACATTATTTACACTAACTTTATTTGTAGAGGTCGCATATAGACGTCATCAGGGTTATATGAGTTAATCAGCAAAGGTCAGCGTCACTAGTGTTTCCCTTTTTATGTGTTTCATTTCGCTTTCGCTGAAACACATTTGATAATAGGGATCTATTTGCTGGTATTATTTTATCAATGAATTAACTGTTTCAGTCTTTTAAGTTGTTTCATTGTCTTTTAAGTTGTTTCATTTCGTTTTTCAAAGAAACTAACTTAAACGACCGTTATACTGTTAAACGTTTGCTATGCTGGTATGTACACAGCATTTTAATGAGCTCGACTGCTTATGGTTTTTATAAATTTCGGCGAACAACTAAGTCTTGTTCTATCATGCACTATTATCAATCACTTTACTGGTGCATAACTTGGATTTCTCACCTATTAAATTAAGGGACTGTGATGCAAGTTTTAATATTCTATAATTTGACTTACAGTTTAAATCCTGTGATATAGTATCCACTTGTGACAGTATTCATATTATATCTAAAAGCCTAGAAGTAGCTCTATGTCATGCCACCTGATTTGTATAGAAAGCATGCCATATGGTTTTTCACTATGCATCATTTTACGAATTATTATTTATTATGATGTGATACGTGTTTGTGAACCATATTATGTTTTCTGTTTGCCGAAATAAATCAGGGTCTGCTCTGTTTGCTTATAAAATTGGATAGATCTATTTCTTTGTTGTCTTTAATTTATACAATGTTCCACCTTTCATATTTTCTTAATGAATATTCAATAGGTATTAAAATTTGGCCTACAGTAACACCCTTCAAAACTGGATCTTCCAACTTAGCATCAATATCTGTGTAAGTCTCTCAAAGTTAAACAGTAACACCCCTCTAAACTGGATGTTCCAACTTAGCATCAATATTTGTGTAAGTGTCTTAAAGTTACACAGTAACACCCCTCTAAACTGGATGTTCCAACTTAGCATCAATATTTGTGTAAGTGTCTTAAAGTTAAACAGTAACACCCCTCTAAACTGGATGTTCCAACTTAGCATCACTACTCGTCTGTAAGACAGGTGGCAGCGTAAACCATTACCTCATAGGCTATTTTTAGACCCAACCTCTTTGAATGAATCTACCAAGTAGGAGCATTAACTAGAGAAAATTACAATTTATCACAATGGTTTCAAGAAGATACTTTTACAGAGGCGTAGAAAGGCGTATTTATGGAGGAAAGTGAGTGAGTGAGTTGGGTTTTACATCCGACAAACAGTATTTCAGTTATTTGCAGACGGCACCCGCATGAGACAAGTTATAGTGCTGCCTCACTGGAATACCCCTGCTGCAGGTACATGGCAAGGGCACCCCACCCAGTCACCACCTGACACCGGGCCGACCAGTCCTAGAACTACACCTTTACCCTTTCTCTAATGTAAATGCTGTTTCGCACCTCTGCAAACAGAGTAGACCCAGATCAGACAACTGCTGTAGGAGCCATTTGACCTTTGCAAACAGAGAAGATCCAGATCAGACAGCTGTGTAGGAAAAATTTGGCATTTGCAAACAGAATAGACCAAGATCAGAAGTTACTGTAGGAACAATTTGGCCTTTTTCAAACAGAGGACCCAGATCAGAGAGCTACCGTAGAAACAATTTGGCCTTTGCAAAAAAAGAATAGACCCAGATCAGACAGCTTGTGTAGGAACAATTTGGACTTTTCAAACAGTAGACCCAGATCAGACAACTACTGTAGGAACAATTTGGCCTTTTCAAACAGTAGACCCACATCAGACAGCTACAGTAGAAACAATTTAGCATTTCAAACAGTAGACCCAGATCAGGCAGCTACATGTATTGTAGGGGTCATTTGACATTTGCAAACAGAGTAGATCCAGATATGATAGCTATTGTACAGGCCATTTAACATTTGCAAACAGAGTAGACCCAGATCAGACAGCTATTGTAGGGGTCATTTGAAATCTGCAAACAGACTAGATCCAGATCAGACAGCTACTGTAGGGGCCATTTGAAATTTGCAAACTCAGTACACTAAGATCAGTAGGAACAATTTGGCCTTTTCAAACAGAAGACCCAGATCAGACAGATACTGTAGGGACCATTTGACATTTGCAAACAGAGGAGACCAAGATCAGACAGTTACTGGTAGGGGCCATTTGACATTTGCTAACAGAAAAGATCCAGATCAGACAGCTAGTGTACGTGCCATTTGACATTTGCAAACAGAAGACCCAGATCAGACAGCTATTGTAAGGACCATTTACATTTGCAAATAGAGTAGACTCAGATCAGACAGCTGCTGTAGGAACAATTTGGCCTTTGCGAACAGAATAGACCCAGATCAGACAGCTGCTGTAGGAACAATTTGGCCTTATCGAACAGTATACCCAAATTAGACAGCTACTATAGGAACAATTTGGCCTTTGCAAACAGAGTAGACCCAGATCAGACAGCTACTGTAGGAACCATTTAGCCTTTTTAAACAGTAGACCCAGAGCAGACGACCACTGTAGGAACAATTTTAGCCTTTTCAAACAGAGAAGACCCAGTTCAGACAGCTACTGTAGGAACAATATTAGCCTTTGCAAACAGAGTAGACCCAGATCAGACAGCTATCATAGGAGTCATTTGTCCTCGAGGCTCTATCACTTGAATTTCGCACCAGCTGCCCGTGGGAGCTTCTGTATGCTGATGACTTGGCAATCATTGATACCTCGCTTGATTCACTCAGGGAACGTCTGGACAAATGGAAGAGTAACATGGAGGAGAAGGGTATCAGAGTGAACATGGGTAAGACCAAGGTCATGATTGCTGGTCCCAACCTCAACTTACTGAGGAAAACAGGCAAACACCCTGTTCTGTATGTCTGAGCGGAATGGGCAGCAACTCAATATTCTGCACCCACTGTTCAGGATGGGTTCACAAAAAGTGCAGTGGCATAAAGGGCCCCTCTCAAAGCAGATCCTCACTATAAGTGTTTGTGTTGCGCTGGTGCAGCAAGACCAATAGATGGCAGACCACTGATGGAGGTTGGTATTGGTGACAACAACCTGAAGTAGTGACAGACTTTTGCTACCTTGGCGACACGTTGTCGTCAGGTGGAGGCTGTGAACTCGCTGCAGCTACACGTTGCAAGACTGCCTGGAAACAGTTTAGAGAGCTGCTACCAATCCTAACCAACAGGCACTTACCAATAGCTTCAAGAGGGCGTGTCTACTCCTCATGTGTCAGAAGTGTGCTTCTGTATGGGTCCGAAACTTGTGCGGTCTCTGCCAACACAGTGAAGAAACTATAGCGAAACGACAAAGCATTGCAATGATCAGATGGATCTGTTTGGTGAAACCTGAGCAAACCATTCCGTTTGAATCCTTCCTTGCTCAATTGAAGTTGAAGAGCCTCGCAGACATCATGCAGAAGAGCAGACTGCGTTGGCTGGGGCACGTTGAGCGCAGCATTGGCTGGATTGCTCAAGTCCGACATTTGAATGTACCAGCGGAGAAGACCACTGGCAGACCCAAACTGTCTTGGGAGGACGAAGTGAAGCGGGACAGGAAAGACCTGGGTATGGATTCAATCAACCTCAACAGAGACAAGAATGGAGAGGAAGACTTAGATCGAGACTGGACAGTCAGGCCCCACCCTCAGCAGAGGATTAATTGATGGCCTGATCAACAAATAAACCGGATAGTGAGTGAGTGAGTGATTTGACCTTTGCAAACAGAATTGACCCAGACCAGACAGCTGCTGTATGAGTCATTTGCCTTTGCAAATAGAGTAGACCTAGACCAGACAGCTGCTGTAGGAGTCATTTGACATTTGCAAACAGAGTAGACCCAGACCAGATAGCTGCTGTAGGAGTAATTTGACCTTTGCAAACACAGTAGATCCAGATCAGACAGCTACTGAATCAGTCATTTGATCAGAAACTGCTGTTTACTCAAATATCATTTACAGTTTGTTAAATGGCATTGACCAATACACAAATTCAGTTAAGTAATTATAGTATGCAAATTTTTTGGTTATAGATCTGTAGCCGGATAGAGATTGTGGTGAAACAGTTCAGTCATAGGTTTTTACTTTTATTTACTGAATCTTGGTTCAATGATAACATAGACTATAAGGTCGCGGGTTTTACAGCTCATGCCCTACATAGACAATTTAGACATAAAAGAAGCGTCAGGGACAGTTGTGGACTGATTGTTTATATTTCCGATAGAATGAATGGTATTGCTTTCCCCATTTGACATGAGACTCGATCTGCAGAAAATTTACATAAGACAATTATACTGGAGATATCCGAATATGTTCAAAATTATTGATCTTCTCCAAGCAGGAAACGAAATTGAGTTAAGAAATTTATCTATGTATGTATATAAATGCTTCAAGTTTAGAAGCGACACATTCTTTAGAAATAATTAAACCAATTTGAATTAATGTACATGTATAGAATTATAGTGATTCTTGTGTTGAGCGACCACTTGGTGAAGTAGTGTGGAAATCACTGGGTACGGGTTGTTGCTTGTGTGGGACGAGAAAGATGCAGAGCTCGTAAGGGAGCTTTGCGTTGTTTGCATGCATTAAGCGCCTGCCTGAATTTAAACTACAGACAGCTCCGCTTATAGGTGGTCGCTTAATAAATGGTTGGATGGAAAACTAAGAGCAAACAACTACATACATGTATTTGATCCATCATGTACAATGATAAATATTATTTCATCATTTTCCCCTCGTAAAGACGGGTACTTCTTATTAGCCGATGTTACGAATAATTTCTATTACGTATTAGCATAATTATAGTGCATGCCGTTGACCATAATTATGTAGTGTATATTTGTATGCTTGTGTACTCTTGAGCCCATGGCCCTATATATACATAATACATAAACTATCTATATCTAATATTTGTGTAAGTGTCTTAAAGTTACACAGTAACATCCCTCTAAACTGGATGTTCCAACTCAGCATCAATATTTGTGTAAGTGTCTTAAAGTAGGGCTGTCACGGTTACTCGGTTAATCGTTGACGGTTCGGTTCGTTGTTCTAACCGGTTCAAAATTTCACTAACCGTGAACCACCTGTAATAATTTGGGAAAGTAAATTACACTAAAAATATTATTTTATACTGTCATATTTCATTTAAGTAATTTTGTTTCCTTCGACATGCTATGATGGAGAAAAGCGCAGGTATCTGACTATTCGGGGCTGTAAACCATATGCATATCATCTTCTGTAAACATTTCGTATTTCATTAATTCACGTCGAGCTACGTATCACTTTTACATGCTAATTGTAATTTTAAAAAACAACTGTCTCTAGTTCTCAAATCTAAATGAAGGGTAACACAGTCTTCCACTTGCCTAACTGTGGTTTATCATGTACACTTGTCTACCAATAAACCAATGTTTGTTCGTTCTCAATTTTATCCAGTTTTCCTCACCTCTGTGTAGTGTGTACTATTACTTTTACAAGCATTACGGTAAAGTGGAAGGGCATACGAACCTGCACTTTTAGTCAGTACACATTCATAACGGAAGTTGATAATTTTACAGTAGACCAGTCTAGCGGAAGTTGAGACTCGAAAGGTAAACACGATTCTTACTTTCACTTTCTTCATAAATCTACCAGATTGAAATGAATGGTTATACGATTTCGGTCAAAAAATGAGTCAAGCAGGATTTCAACAGGTTTTTCAAGTCTTATATTGGCCCAAATAGGATTTAATTTCCGAATATATAGCGCACCATGCTTTATCCTATATACAGCCTGACATGGATGATAAACATGGCGGTTAACCGGTTACGGTTCGGTTTGGCGTTCCCGATTAACCGGTTCAAGAATTGTCTAACCGTGACAGCCCTATCTTAAAGTTAAACAGTAACACTCCTCTAAACTGGATGTTTCAACTTAGCATCACTACTTGTCTGTAAGACAGGTGGCAGCATAAACCATTACCTCATAGGCTATTGTTAGACCCAACCTCTTTGAATGAATATACCAAGTAGGAGCATTAACTAGAGAAAATCACAATTTATAACAATGGTTTCAAGAAGATACTTTTACAGAGGCGTAGAAAGGCGTATTTGTGGAGGAAAGGGTTAAAGCAAGCTGAAAGTTATGCAGAAAGCTCCTCGTGATTGGGAGATGTTTAACCTTTTCTCTAATGTAAATGCTGTTTGGCACCTCTGCAAACAGAGTAGACCCTGATCAGACAGCTGCTGTAGGAACAATTTGGCATTTACAGAGTAGACCCAGATTAGACAACTACTGTTGGGACCATTTGACCTTTGCAAACAGAGTAAACCCAAATCAGACAGTTTCTGTAGGAACCATTTGACATTTGCAAACAGTAGATCCAGATTAGACAGCTGCTGTATAAATAATTTGGCCTTTGCAAACAGAATAGACCGAGATCACACAGTTACTGTAGGAACAATTTGGCCTTTTTCAAACAGATAACCCAAAACAGAGAGCTACTGTAGGAACAATTTGGCCATTGCAAAAAAAGAATAGACCCAGATCAGACAGCTGGTGTAGGAACAAATTGGCCTTTTCAAACAGAAGACCCAGATCAGACAACTACTGTAGGAACAATTTGGCCTTTTCAAACAGTAGACCTAGATCAGACAGCTACTGTAGAAACAATTTGGCTTTTTCAAACAGTAGACCCAGATCAGGCAGCTACATGTATTGTAGGGGTCATTTGACATTTGCAAACAGAGTAGACCCAGATCAGACAGATATTGTACGGGGCCATTTGACATTTGCAAACAGAGTAGACTCAGATCAGACAGCTATTGTAGGGGCCATTTGAAATTTGCAAACAGAGTAGACCCAGACCAGACAGCTATTGTACGGGCCATTTGACATTTGCAAACTCAGTACACCCAGACCAGACAGCTACTGTAGGAACAATTTGGCCTTTTCAAACAGAGTAGAGCCAGATCAGACAGCTACTGTAGGAACAATTTGGCCTTTGCAAACAGAGTAGACCCAGATCAGACAGCTACTGTAGGAACCATTTAGCCTTTTTAAACAGTAGGCCCAGAGCAGGGACCACTGTAGGAACAATTTTAGCCTTTGCAAACAGAGAAGACCCAGATCAGACAGCTACTGTAGGAACAATATTAGCCTGTGCAAAAAGAGTAGACCCAGATCAGACAGCTATTATAGGAGTCATTTGTCCTCGAAGCTCTATCAATTGAATTTCACACCAGCTGCCCGTGGGAGCTTCTGTACGCTGATGACTTGGCAATCATTGATACCTCGCTTGATTCACTTAGGGAACGTCTGGACAGAGGAAGAGTAACATGGAGGAGAAGGGTCTCAGAGTGAACATGGGTAAGACCAAGGTCATGATTGCTGGTCCCAACCTCAACTTACAGAGGAAAACAGGCAAACACCCATGTTCTGTATGTCTGAGCGGAACGGGCAGCAACTCAATCTTCTGCACCCACTGTTCAGGATGGGTTCACAAAAAGTGCAGTGGCATAAAGGGCCCTCTCAAAGCAGATCCTCACTATAAGTGTTTGCGTTGCGCTGGTGCAGCAAGACCAATAGATGGCAGACCACTGACGGAGGTTGGTATTGGTGACAACAACCTGAAGTAGTGACAGACTTTTGCTACCTTGGCGACACGTTGTCGTCAGGTGGAGGCTGTGAACTCGCTGCAGCTACACGTTGCAAGACTGCCTGGAAACAGTTTAGAGAGCTGCTACCAATCCTAACCAACAGGCACTTACCAATAGCTACAAGAGGGCGTGTCTACTCCTCATGTGTCAGAAGTGTGCTTATGTATGGGTCCAAAACTTGTGCGGTCTCTGCCAACACAGTGAAGAAACTATAGCGGAACGACAAAGCATTGCAATGATCAGATGAATCTGTTTGGTGAAACCTGAGAAAACCATTCCGTTTGAATCCTTCCTTGCTCAACTGAAGTTGAAGAGCCTCGCAGACATCATGCAGAAGAGCAGACTGCGTTGGCTGGGGCACGTTGAGCGCAGCACTGGCTGGATTGCTCAAGTCCGACATTTGAATGTACCAGCGGAGAAGACCACTGGCAGACCCAAACTGTCTTGGGAGGACGTAGTGAAGCGGGACAGGAAAGACCTGGGTATGGATTCAATCAACCTCAACAGAGACAAGAATGGAGAGGAAGACTTAGATCGAGACTGGACAGTCAGCCCCACTCTCAGCAAAGGATTAATTGATGGCCTGATCAACAAATAAACCGGATAGTGAGTGAGTGAGTGATTTGACCTTTGCAAACAAAATTGACCCAGACCAGACAGCTGCTGTATGAGTCATTTGACCTTTGCAAATAGAGTAGACCTAGACCAGACAGCTGCTGTAGGAGTCATTTGACCTTTGCAAACAGAGTAGACCCAGACCAGACAGCTGCTGTAGGAATCATTTGACCTTTGCAAACAGAGTAGACCAAGACCAGACAGCTGCTGTAGGAGTAATTTGACATTTGCAAACACAGTAGATCCAGATCAGACAGCTACTGAATCAGTCATTTGATCAGAAACTGCTGTTTACTCAAATATTATTTACAGTTTGTTAAATGGCATTGACCAATACACAAATTCAGTTAAGTTATTATAGTATGCAAATTTTTTGGTTATAGATCTGTAGCCGGATAGAGATTGTGGTGAAACAGTTCAGTCATAGGTTTTACTGCGTGGCTTTGTAGCTCAGTCGGTAGAGTGTTGGCATGGTAAGCCAGAGGCCCTGGGTTCGAGTCCCAGTACCTTAATCATATAATAATAATAATTTAAAAAACGAGCTGAAATTTTGTCAGAATTGGAGTAAAAAATAAAAATAAATAAATAAAATAAAGTAATAAAATGATTGGAATGCTAAAAAACATTTGTGCAGGTTTTTCATACATCAATGAAGAACATAACACTCGGTATGTATGAAGAACATAACACTCGGTATGTTATCATGTCCTACAATAGTAAGATGCAAATAAAAAATCTAAAAATGAGTCTAAGACTAGTTTCTCAAAATTTGACTTGCAAAGACTCCACCAAGAAAACAGTAGTTTGCTCTCAAGGCTAGATTGAATGAGAGAATTGGAATCAGTTACTAAGGAGATATAACACCAGAATATCTTAACACAGTAGAGATGCAATGGTTACGGGTTAAATATTAATATTAACAGTGCAGTGTTAACGAGGCAGGCAAGGAGATGTATTCTAATATTCTGTCAGTATCATCCATCAAAGACAGAAAATATGTAGTCCTAATCCTAAAGGCAGAGTCTGGATACAAGACAAAAATGTAGTTAGTAATTATGTTTGAAATTCAGTTTTTATGGAAACATCTCAAAAACTTTAAAAAACTTTGAAAAAAACATTTTCTTCAAATTAATCAGTGTAAATTCTACAATTAAACTGCAAACATTGACTTCTTCGCCCCTAGTGCAGAAAGGTCAACTCATTACTTGATGTTTTATATGGATCCAAACTGTTTGCGACTCGAATTGGCCTCTGGCTTACCATGCCAACACTACCGACTGAGCTACTAAGTCACACGGTAAACCCTATGACTGAACTGTGTCACCACAATCTCTATCCGGCTACAGATCTATAACCAGTTCCCTCATACAGTCATATATAGTCAGCTAAAACACCCTTATACAGTCATATATAGTCAGCTAAAACACCCGTATACAGTCATATATAGCCACTAGTCAGCCGATTCAGCTCTCATTACGACAATGTTCACTCCAACAAAAAGTGCCTTAACCCTTTCCCTCATATAAACATGTTTTCACGCATTTGCAAACAGAGTAGACCCAGATCAGACAGCTCCTCTACTGTTTGCTAATAAAATTTGATAGATCTATTTCTTTGCTTTCTTTAATTTCCCATATTTCTTTATTTTTGTTAACTATTTTGTTAACGAATATTCAATAGGTATTAAAATTTGGCCTAAATACAGAACAGGGAAAGAGTTGAAGTTAAACAGTAACATCCCTCTAAACTGGATGTTCCAACTTAGCTCGTCATATATAGTCAGCTGTAAACACCCTTATACAGTCATATATAGTCACTAGTCAGCTGACTCAGCTCTCATTACGACAATAATCACTCCCACAAAAAGTGTCTTAACCCTTTCCCTCATATAAACGTGTTTTCACGCATTTCCAAACAGAGTAGACCCAGATCAGACAGCTCCTCTGCTGTTTGCTAATAAAATTTGACAGATCTATTTCTTTGCTTTCTTTAATTTGCCTGAATAGAGAACAGGGAAAGAGTTGAAGTGAAACAGTAACACCCCTCTAAACTGGGTGTTCCAACTTAGCTCGTCAAAATATACAGAAAGTACAGATTTTCTACCCGGCAAAGCTTGTTGTTGCAGAAAAAAATAGTCAGACTGGCATTGAATGCTTAGTGAAAGCCGCATGATTGGAGTTGATTTTGAGAGACTTGAGCATGAAGATGATAGCCTGACAGACCGATCAGGTGACACCAGGGAGAGACGTTCCAAAGGAAATCAAACGCATTTATATAGTGACGCCACCGAAGTTGACAGCGACAGTGATGCGTTTTCGAGTAACGATTGCGTTTTCACGTCAACGCAGAAGCAGAAAAGTCAGACTGACGTCAACAGTGAGAGTGACAGACACGCCCATCGGCAGGTACATAAACAAGGTGAAACGGACGTGTCACATTATCAGTCACGTGATGAAACACCGACACACAAGGCTGGAACAAACATTAAGAAAACGGGATTACCTGTTCATAAGAACTCCAATTCCAGTCCTGTGCAATAGCATAGGAAGGATAATCCAAAAGTATGGCCAGGAAAAGCCGACACTAAGAAGGGAACTTCAGTAAAACAGTCAGAAAACACTGACACTAATCGCGACGGTTGTCCACAGCACATGTTAGATCTCGGTACACAATCTAAAAATAGATCCGGAATACCCCAACAGACTGAAAGTAGGGCCGGAACAGACAAAGATAAAATTAGCAACTCGGGTTAGGAATTTGGAGGGGAAATTGACACATTATCTTTTTGTGTGCTAAGCATTCAAGGACTGAAAGGTAAAACCTATGACAAATTAAATAGTGAACCTTTAAAAAATATATTTAAAAATAATGACATACTTTTATTTACTGAATCTTGGTTCAATGATAACATAGACTATAAGGTCGCGGGTTTTACAGCTCATGCCCTACATAGACAATTTAGACATAAAAGAAGCGTCAGGGACAGTTGTGGACTGATTGTTTATATTTCCGATAGAATGAATGGTATTGCTTTCCCCATTTGACATGAGACTCGATTAATTTCCGGGATTGTCCGTAATACTTTGTGACAAAAAAAGCAAAAAAAAAAGCCGGTAATAAGCATGTTCCACGAGGACTGCATTCTTATAGCGCATTCCTATACCTTCGTAAATTTATCCGGAGATTACCGACGATAATAAACGGAATATGCATGAGTCTCAGGTCAAATTGGGAGAGCAATAAAGTAAGTTGTTTGAAAACAGTTAATGATAATTGCTTGTGGTTGAAATTTGATGGTGAATTAATGGGTTTTGATGACCAGTTGCTATTATGTTTATGCTATAATATACCAGCTGGTAGCAGCAGAGAGACTGTACAAATACGGTAGCTCATGTCAGTTTCTGATTACTGGAGATTTTAATGCCAGAATAGGTGAAAGACCAGATTTTGTACAAAATGAGTTTTTGGTAGACTTAGATATTTTGCCTGATGATTATGTACAGGACACATTCATAAGCCGCTCGTTTCAAGATAAGACTGTTAATGAAACTGGCATTGAATTACTAGAATTTTATAAACAAACTGGTTTTAGACTTGTAAATGGTAGACTGTTTGATGATGACGGTTTGGGTAAGTTTACGTGTGTTAAGAATGCAGGTAGTAGCGTGGTAGACTTTGTTATGTGTCGCACTTCACTTTCTGAGTATTTTACTAGTTTTTCTATTAAGGATCCAAACATATTGTCGAATCACTGTGTTATACAGTTTTCTATTTGTAAATCTAGACGGGTAAATAGTAGCAATGAAAGAGAGACAACTCATACCAAAATTATCGATTTTAAGTACAAGTGGGATAATTCAAAAGTCACTGATTATAAGGAGTTATTATCAAATGAAGCTTTTGCGGATGAAATTGATAATATTACATCAGATTTGGATTTAATTCAAAATAATGAAGACTTAGACAGAAACTTGGAAATATTTTATGTTGTAATGGATGATATATGTGATCCCTTGTTTAGAAAATGTGTTGGTAATGAATGTACAAATAATTCTTATCGGAGTTGCAACAAGAGCTGTCACAGGACAGCGCGCTCGACTATTCTCAGAATTGTTGGTGTAAAAATGCTTGATAGTGGACTAAAATAGTGTCCAATGATACTAGAAGCAAGTAATCAGTCTCAGTAAAATATCTTTAATAGCATTCAGGATGTAGAATCTCTTTGAACTCTTTAATGAAAGACTTAAGTGAAAAAGGGCAATAATTTCTGTTCAAATGCTTGACAGAGTAATGTACTCTTGCCTACATATGAAGCTTGAGGTGGTGAACGAGTGTTCCAAGTGTAACCAAGTTCCAAAGGTAAGAGGCAAAAAATGGACTTTAACAAAAACCTTTACCAAAAGTTCTAAGTTAAAAGGGCCATAATTCTGTCACAATGCTTGACAGAGTTACATACTCTTACCTACAGATAAAATTCTTGATGGTGTACAAGTGTTCCAAGTTTCAAAGTTTATCTCAAAGGGTTATGTAAGTAAGTGGACTTTAACAAAAACCTTAACCAAAAGTTCTAAGTTAAAAAGGGCCATAATTCTGTCAAAATGCTTGACAGAGTTGTGTACTCTTGCCTACAGATAAATATTGTGGTGGGGAACAAGTGTTCCAAGTTTCAAAGCTTTATTCCAAAGGTAAGAGGCAAAAAGTGGACTTTAACAAAAACCTTAACCAAAAACTCTAAGTTAAAAAGGGCCATAATTCTGTCAAAATGCTTGACAGAGTTATGTACTCTTACCTACAGATGATGTTTGTGGTGGTAAACAAGTGTTTCAAGTTTCAAAGCTTTATTCCAAAGGTTAGAGGCAAAAAAAGGACTTTAACAAAAACCTTAACCAAAAACTCTAAGTTAAAAAGGGCCATAATTCTGTCAAAATGCTTGACTGAGTTATGTACTCTTACCTACAGATGATGTTTGTGGTGGTGAACAAGTTTTCCAAGTTTCAAAGCTTTATTCCAAAGGTTTAGAGGCAAAAAGTGGACTTTATCAAAAATCTTAACCAAAGTGTGACGCGGACGCGGACGCCGGGGCGAGTAGGATAGCTCCACTATTCTTCGAATAGTCGAGCTAAAAATGAACAGTGGTTTAGTCAAAGCTGTTTTGAAAAACGTGATGAATTTTAAAGACATTTGGATCTGTATAGATCAAATCAGACCGAGGAGAACCGCATTAATATTACAACAGTAAGGGCATCTTATAAGTGTTTAACTCATAGTAAAAAATCAGAATGTAATAAACGCCAGACAAAACAGCTTGAATCAATGAGGTTTAGAAATGTAAAATAATACTGGAAAATGTTGAAAGGAACAACTTCAGAATTAAAGTCGAAACAGCTAGATGCTGGAAAATTTTCAGACTATTTCAAAGCTGTTAATGAACCAAATTCGGTATTTTTTCAGCCGAATGAGAATGTGTTATCTTTTAATGAAAAATATTTACAAGGAGAAGCTCCAAGAAATGTTTTCTGAGCTTAACATACACAGGACGAAATTTTTAAAGCTTGCAAAGATATTAAACCTGGAAAATCTGGTTGACCTGATTTAGTTTTAAATGAATTTTTTAAACATGGTATTATAAGATTCACAAATTCCATAAATTCATAAACTATTTAATAAAGTCTTAGATACAGGTTTTTTCCCAGGTCAATGGACAGATGGCCATATCATGCCTTTATTTAAAAAGGGTGAGGTAAATGATACAAGTAATTATAAGGGTATAACATTGCTAAGTACACTAGGGAAACTTTTTACAAGGGTGCTTAACACTAGACTTACTGAATGGGAAGAAAAATACAGTGTGTATGTAGAGGCACAGGCCGGATTTTGAAAACACATGGGCACCATAGACAATATATATATCCTCAGTGGTGCTATTTCTCATATATTGAATGAAAACAGAAAACTCTATTTCTCATATATTGAATGAAAACAGAAAACTATTTGTTGCTTTTATAGATTTTAAAAAAGCCTTTGATTATGTTGTGCATGATGTTTTATGGTTCAAACTTCTGAAATTTGGAGTTAGAGGGAGAATTCTGAATGTTACTAAAATTTAATTACCTAGGCATAACTTTTACTTGCGGCGGTGCTTTTTCTGAAACAGATTCGGCACTTGCTGGCCAGGCTTTGAAGGCTCTTTTCAAACTCAAGTCACATCTTTATAATTTTACAGATTTTTCTGAAGCAAACAAACTTGATCTGTTTAACAAGCTTATTCTACCAATACTGACATATTGGAGTGAAGGTTGGGGGTTTTCAAAGGCAGAAAGGCTAGAAAGAGTACATTTTAAGTTTTGCAAACAGCTGCTAGGAGTAAAAGGACAAACACAGAACAATTTCATTTATGGAGAATTAGGAAGAACGTTATTGAAAGAGTTTAGGTTTGTTTCTGTAATATTTAATTGGCTGAAGATTATACATTGTAATGATACAAAATATGTTTATGTTTAAAAGTGTGTTTATAATATGATGTTAGATGATCTGCAAAAATGGTCTCATAAACCATCATGGTCATCAAAAGTGAAAAATGTATTGGAATCGCTTGGGTTTTATGACATTTAGTTAAACCAAGGTGTAGGGAACATTAAATTTTTCTAAATATCTTTAAACAGAGACTTACTAATAACTTCATTCAAATTTGGCATGATGAACTTTCAAACTCGTCAAGGGCCGATAGCTACCGTTTATTCTCAGATTTTGGATTTAAAGAATATCTAAGCAAAGTCAGTATCGTAAATTTAGAAAAGAATTAACGAGATTACGAGTTTCATCACACAGATTTAAAATTGAAACAGTACGTTGGCATAAACCACATCCCACGCCACGCCAAGATTGAAAATATCAGTTATGTAACATCCTTGAAGATGAATATCACTTTTTGTTGGAATGTCCTCTTTATAACAATCTGCAGAAAATTTACATAAGACAATTATACTGGAGATATCCGAATATGTTCAAAATTATTGATCTTCTCCAAGCAGGAAACGAAATTGAGTTAAGAAATTTATCTATGTATGTATATAAATGCTTCAAGTTTAGAAGCGACACATTCTTTAGAAATAATTAAACCAATTTGAATTAATGTACATGTATAGAATTATAGTGATTCTTGTGTTGAGCGACCACTGGGTGAAGTAGTGTGGAAATCACTGGGTACGGGTTGTTGCTTGTGTGGGACGAGAAAGATGCAGAGCTCGTAAGGGAGCTTTGCGTTGTTTGCATGCATTAAGCGCCTGCCTGAATTTAAATTACAGACAGCTCCGCTTATAGGTGGTCGCTTAATAAATGGTTGGATGGAAAACTAAGAGCAAACAACTACATACATGTATTTGATCCATCATGTACAATGATAAATATTATTTCATCATTTTCCCCTCGTAAAGACGGGTACTTCTTATTAGCCGATGTTACGAATAATTTCTATTACGTATTAGCATAATTATAGTGCATGCCGTTGACCATAATTATGTAGTGTATATTTGTATGCTTGTGTACTCTTGAGCCTATGGCCCTATATATACATAATACATAAACTATCTATATCTAATATTTGTGTAAGTGTCTTAAAGTTACACAGTAACATCCCTCTAAACTGGATGTTCCAACTCAGCATCAATATTTGTGTAAGTGTCTTAAAGTAGGGCTGTCACGGTTACTCGGTTAATCGTTGACGGTTCGGTTCGTTGTTCTAACCGGTTCAAAATTTCACTAACCGTGAACCACCTGTAATAATTTGGGAAAGTAAATTACACTAAAAATATTATTTTATACTGTCATATTTCATTTAAGTAATTTTGTTTCCTTCGACATGCTATGATGGAGAAAAGCGCAGGTATCTGACTATTCGGGGCTGTAAACCATATGCATATCATCTTCTGTAAACATTTCGTATTTCATTAATTCACGTCGAGCTACGTATCACTTTTACATGCTAATTGTAATTTTAAAAAACAACTGTCTCTAGTTCTCAAATCTAAATGAAGGGTAACACAGTCTTCCACTTGCCTAACTGTGGTTTATCATGTACACTTGTCTACCAATAAACCAATGTTTGTTCGTTCTCAATTTTATCCAGTTTTCCTCACCTCTGTGTAGTGTGTACTATTACTTTTACAAGCATTACGGTAAAGTGGAAGGGCATACGAACCTGCACTTTTAGTCAGTACACATTCATAACGGAAGTTGATAATTTTACAGTAGACCAGTCTAGCGGAAGTTGAGACTCGAAAGGTAAACACGATTCTTACTTTCACTTTCTTCATAAATCTACCAGATTGAAATGAATGGTTATACGATTTCGGTCAAAAAATGAGTCAAGCAGGATTTCAACAGGTTTTTCAAGTCTTATATCGGCCCAAATAGGATTTAATTTCCGAATATATAGCGCACCATGCTTTATCCTATATACAGCCTGACATGGATGATAAACATGGCGGTTAACCGGTTACGGTTCGGTTCGGCGTTCCCGATTAACCGGTTCAAGAATTGTCTAACCGTGACAGTCCTATCTTAAAGTTAAACAGTAACACTCCTCTAAACTGGATGTTTCAACTTAGCATCACTACTTGTCTGTAAGACAGGTGGCAGCGTAAACCATTACCTCATAGGCTATTGTTAGACCCAACCTCTTTGAATGAATATACCAAGTAGGAGCATTAACTAGAGAAAATCACAATTTATAACAATGGTTTCAAGAAGATACTTTTACAGAGGCGTAGAAAGGCGTATTTGTGGAGGAAAGGCCTCGTGATTGGGAGATGTTTAACCCTTTCTCTAATGTAAATGCTGTTTGGCACCTCTGCAAACAGAGTAGACCCAGATCAGACAGCTGCTGTAGGAACAATTTGGCATTTACAGAGTAGACCCAGATTAGACAACTACTGTTGGGACCATTTGACCTTTGCAAACAGAGTAAACCCAAATCAGACAGTTTCTGTAGGAACCATTTGACATTTGCATACAGTAGATCCAGATCAGACAGCTGCTGTAGAAATAATTTGGCCTTTGCAAACAGAATAGACCGAGATCACACAGTTACTGTAGGAACAATTTGGCCTTTTTCAAACAGATGACCCAAAACAGAGAGCTACTGTAGGAACAATCAGGCAGCTACATGTATTGTAGGGGTCATTTGACATTTGCAAACAGAGTAGACCCAGATCAGACAGATATTGTACGGGGCCATTTGACATTTGCAAACAGAGTAGACTCAGATCAGACAGCTATTGTAGGGGCCATTTGAAATTTGCAAACAGAGTAGACCCAGACCAGACAGCTATTGTACGGGCCATTTGACATTTGCAAACTCAGTACACCCAGACCAGACAGCTACTGTAGGAACAATTTGGCCTTTTCAAACAGAGTAGAGCCAGATCAGACAGCTACTGTAGGAACAATTTGGCCTTTGCAAACAGAGTAGACCCAGATCAGACAGCTACTGTAGGAACCATTTAGCCTTTTTAAACAGTAGGCCCAGAGCAGGGACCACTGTAGGAACAATTTTAGCCTTTGCAAACAGAGAAGACCCAGATCAGACAGCTACTGTAGGAACAATATTAGCCTGTGCAAAAAGAGTAGACCCAGATCAGACAGCTATTATAGGAGTCATTTGTCCTCGAAGCTCTATCAATTGAATTTCGCACCAGCTGCCCGTGGGAGCTTCTGTACGCTGATGACTTGGCAATCATTGATACCTCGCTATCATTGATAGCGGAACGACAAAGCATTGCAATGATCAGATGAATCTGTTTGGTGAAACCTGAGAAAACCATTCCGTTTGAATCCTTCCTTGCTCAACTGAAGTTGAAGAGCCTCGCAGACATCATGCAGAAGAGCAGACTGCGTTGGCTGGGGCACGTTGAGCGCAGCACTGGCTGGATTGCTCAAGTCCGACATTTGAATGTACCAGCGGAGAAGACCACTGGCAGACCCAAACTGTCTTGGGAGGACGTAGTGAAGCGGGACAGGAAAGACCTGGGTATGGATTCAATCAACCTCAACAGAGACAAGAATGGAGAGGAAGACTTAGATCGAGACTGGACAGTCAGCCCCACTCTCAGCAAAGGATTAATTGATGGCCTGATCAACAAATAAACCGGATAGTGAGTGAGTGAGTGATTTAACCTTTGCAAACAAAATTGACCCAGACCAGACAGCTGCTGTATGAGTCATTTGACCTTTGCAAATAGAGTAGACCTAGACCAGACAGCTGCTGTAGGAGTCATTTGACCTTTGCAAACAGAGTAGACCCAGACCAGACAGCTGCTGTAGGAATCATTTGACCTTTGCAAACAGAGTAGACCAAGACCAGACAGCTGCTGTAGGAGTAATTTGACCTTTGCAAACACAGTAGATCCAGATCAGACAGCTACTGAATCAGTCATTTGATCAGAAACTGCTGTTTACTCAAACATTATTTACAGTTTGTTAAATGGCATTGACCAATACACAAATTCAGTTAAGTTATTATAGTATGCAAATTTTTTGGTTATAGATCTGTAGCCGGATAGAGATTGTGGTGAAACAGTTCAGTCATAGGTTTTACTGCGTGGCTTTGTAGCTCAGTCGGTAGAGTGTTGGCATGGTAAGCCAGAGGCCCTGGGTTCGAGTCCCAGTACCTTAATCATATAATAATAATAATTTAAAAAACGAGCTGAAATTTTGTCAGAATTGGAGTAAAAAATAAAAATAAATAAATAAAATAAAGTAATAAAATGATTGGAATGCTAAAAAACATTTGTGCAGGTTTTTCATACATCAATGAAGAACATAACACTCGGTATGTATGAAGAACATAACACTCGGTATGTTATCATGTCCTACAATAGTAAGATGCAAATAAAAAATCTAAAAATGAGTCTAAGACTAGTTTCTCAAAATTTGACTTGCAAAGACTCCACCAAGAAAACAGTAGTTTGCTCTCAAGGCTAGATTGAATGAGAGAATTGGAATCAGTTACTAAGGAGATATAACACCAGAATATCTTAACACAGTAGAGATGCAATGGTTATGGGTTAAATATTAATATTAACAGTGCAGTGTTAATGAGGCAGGCAAGGAGATGTATTCTAATATTCTGACAGTATCATCCATCAAAGAAAGAAAATATGTAGTCCTAATCCTAAAGGCAGAGTCTGGATACAAGACAAAAATGTAGTTAGTAATTATGTTTGAAATTCAGTTTTTATGGAAACATCTCAAAAACTTTAAAAAACTTTGAAAAAACATTTTCTTCAAATTAATCAGTGTAAATTCTACAATTAAACTGCAAACATTGACTTCTTCGCCCCTAGTGCAGAAAGGTCAACTCATTACTTGATGTTTTATAGGGATCCAAACTGTTTGCGACTCGAATTGGCCTCTGGCTTACCATGCCAACACTACAGACTGAGCTACTAAGTCACACGGTAAACCCTATGACTGAACTGTGTCACCACAATCTCTATCCGGCTACAGATCTATAACCAGTTCCCTCATACAGTCATATATAGTCAGCTAAAACACCCTTATACAGTCATATATAGTCAGCTAAAACACCCGTATACAGTCATATATAGCCACTAGTCAGCCGATTCAGCTCTCATTACGACAATGTTCACTCCAACAAAAAGTGCCTTAACCCTTTCCCTCATATAAACATGTTTTCACGCATTTGCAAACAGAGTAGACCCAGATCAGACAGCTCCTCTACTGTTTGCTAATAAAATTTGATAGATCTATTTCTTTGCTTTCTTTAATTTCCCATATTTCTTTATTTTTGTTAACTATTTTGTTAACGAATATTCAATAGGTATTAAAATTTGGCCTAAATACAGAACAGGGAAAGAGTTGAAGTTAAACAGTAACATCCCTCTAAACTGGATGTTCCAACTTAGCTCGTCATATATAGTCAGCTGTAAACACCCTTATACAGTCATATATAGTCACTAGTCAGCTGACTCAGCTCTCATTACGACAATAATCACTCCCACAAAAAGTGTCTTAACCCTTTCCCTCATATAAACGTGTTTTCACGCATTTCCAAACAGAGTAGACCCAGATCAGACAGCTCCTCTGCTGTTTGCTAATAAAATTTGACAGATCTATTTCTTTGCTTTCTTTAATTTGCCTGAATAAAGAACAGGGAAAGAGTTGAAGTGAAACAGTAACACCCCTCTAAACTGGGTGTTCCAACTTAGCTCGTCAAAATATACAGAAAGTACAGATTTTCTACCCGGCACAAAGCTTGTTGTTGCAGAAAAAAATAGTCAGACTGGCATTGAATGCTTAGTGAAAGCCGCATGATTGGAGTTGATTTTGAGAGACTTGAGCATGAAGATGATAGCCTGACAGACCGATCAGGTGACACCAGGGAGAGACGTTCCAAAGGAAATCAAACGCATTTATATAGTGACGCCACCGAAGTTGACAGCGACAGTGATGCGTTTTCGAGTAACGATTGCGTTTTCACGTCAACGCAGAAGCAGAAAAGTCAGACTGACGTCAACAGTGAGAGTGACAGACACGCCCATCGGCAGGTACATAAACAAGGTGAAACGGACGTGTCACATTATCAGTCACGTGATGAAACACCGACACACAAGGCTGGAACAAACATTAAGAAAACGGGATTACCTGTTCATAAGAACTCCAATTCCAGTCCTGTGCAATAGCATAGGAAGGATAATCCAAAAGTATGGCCAGGAAAAGCCGACACTAAGCAGGGAACTTCAGTAAAACAGTCAGAAAACACTGACACTAATCGCGACGGTTGTCCACAGCACATGTTAGATCTCGGTACACAATCTAAAAATAGATCCGGAATACCCCAACAGACTGAAAGTAGGGCCGGAACAGACAAAGATAAAATTAGCAACTCGGGTTAGGAATTTGGAGGGGAAATTGACACATTATCTTTTTGTGTGCTAAGCATTCAAGGACTGAAAGGTAAAACCTATGACAAATTAAATAGTGAACCTTTAAAAAATATATTTAAAAATAATGACGTACTTTTATTTACTGAATCTTGGTTCAATGATAACATAGACTATAAGGTCGCGGGTTTTACAGCTCATGCCCTACATAGACAATTTAGACATAAAAGAAGCGTCAGGGACAGTTGTGGACTGATTGTTTATATTTCCGATAGAATGAATGGTATTGCTTTCCCCATTTGACATGAGACTCGATTAATTTCCGGGATTGTCCGTAATACTTTGTGACAAAAAAAGCAAAAAAAAAGGCCGGTAATAAGCATGTTCCACGAGGACTGCATTCTTATAGCGCATTCCTATACCTTCGTAAATTTATCCGGAGATTACCGACGATAATAAACGGAATATGCATGAGTCTCAGGTCAAATTGGGAGAGCAATAAAGTAAGTTGTTTGAAAACAGTTAATGATAATTGCTTGTGGTTGAAATTTGATGGTGAATTAATGGGTTTTGATGACCAGTTGCTATTATGTTTATGCTATAATATACCAGCCGGTAGCAGCAGAGAGACTGTACAAATACGGTAGCTCATGTCAGTTTCTGATTACTGGAGATTTTAATGCCAGAATAGGTGAAAGACCAGATTTTGTACAAAATGAGTTTTTGGTAGACTTAGATATTTTGCCTGATGATTATGTACAGGACACATTCATAAGCCGCTCCTTTCAAGATAAGACTGTTAATGAAACTGGCATTGAAATACTAGAATTTTATAAACAAACTGGTTTTAGACTTGTAAATGGTAGACTGTTTGATGATGACGGTTTGGGTAAGTTTACGTGTGTTAAGAATGCAGGTAGTAGCGTGGTAGACTTTGTTATGTGTCGCACTTCACTTTCTGAGTATTTTACTAGTTTTTCTATTAAGGATCCAAACATATTGTCGAATCACTGTGTTATACAGTTTTCTATTTGTAAATCTAGACGGGTAAATAGTAGCAATGAAAGAGAGACAACTCATACCAAAATTATCGATTTTAAGTACAAGTGGGATAATTCAAAAGTCACTGATTATAAGGAGTTATTATCAAATGAAGCTTTTGCGGATGAAATTGATAATATTACATCAGATTTGGATTTAATTCAAAATAATGAAGACTTAGACAGAAACTTGGAAATATTTTATGTTGTAATGGATGATATATGTGATCCCTTGTTTAGAAAATGTGTTGGTAATGAATGTACAAATAATTCTTATCGGAGTTGCAACAAGAGCTGTCACAGGACAGCGCGCTCGACTATTCTCAGAATTGTTGGTGTAAAAATGCTTGATAGTGGACTAAAATAGTGTCCAATGATACTAGAAGCAAGTAATCAGTCTCAGTAAAATATCTTTAATAGCATTCAGGATGTAGAATCTCTTTGAACTCTTTAATGAAAGACTTAAGTGAAAAAGGGCAATAATTTCTGTTCAAATGCTTGACAGAGTAATGTACTCTTGCATACATATGAAGCTTGAGGTGGTGAACCAGTGTTCCAAGTGTAACCAAGTTCCAAAGGTAAGAGGCAAAAAATGGACTTTAACAAAAACCTTTACCAAAAGTTCTAAGTTAAAAGGGCCATAATTCTGTCACAATGCTTGACAGAGTTACATACTCTTACCTACAGATAAAATTCTTGATGGTGTACAAGTGTTCCAAGTTTCAAAGTTTATCTCAAAGGGTTATGTAAGTAAGTGGACTTTAACAAAAACCTTAACCAAAAGTTCTAAGTTAAAAAGGGCCATAATTCTGTCAAAATGCTTGACAGAGTTGTGTACTCTTGCCTACAGATAAATATTGTGGTGGGGAACAAGTGTTCCAAGTTTCAAAGCTTTATTCCAAAGGTAAGAGGCAAAAAGTGGACTTTAACAAAAACCTTAACCAAAAACTCTAAGTTAAAAAGGGCCATAATTCTGTCAAAATGCTTGACAGAGTTATGTACTCTTACCTACAGATGATGTTTGTGGTGGTAAACAAGTGTTTCAAGTTTCAAAGCTTTATTCCAAAGGTTAGAGGCAATAAAAGGACTTTAACAAAAACCTTAACCAAAAACTCTAAGTTAAAAAGGGCCATAATTCTGTCAAAATGCTTGACAGAGTTATGTACTCTTACCTACAGATGATGTTTGTGGTGGTGAACAAGTATTTCAAGTTTCAAAGCTTTATTCCAAAGGTTAGAGGCAAAAAGTGGACTTTAACAAAAACCTTAACCAAAAACTCAAAGTTAAAAAGGGTCATAATTCTGTCAAAATGCTTGACTGAGTTATGTACTCTTACCTACAGATGATGTTTGTGGTGGTGAACAAGTTTTCCAAGTTTCAAAGCTTTATTCCAAAGGTTTAGAGGCAAAAAGTGGACTTTATCAAAAATCTTAACCAAAGTGTGACGCGGACGCGGACGCCGGGGCGAGTAGGATAGCTCCACTATTCTTCGAATAGTCGAGCTAAAAATGAACAGTGGTTTAGTCAAAGCTGTTTTGAAAAACGTGATGAATTTTAAAGACATTTGGATCTGTATAGATCAAATCAGACCGAGGAGAACCGCATTAATATTACAACAGTAAGGGCATCTTATAAGTGTTTAACTCATAGTAAAAAATCAGAATGTAATAAACGCCAGACAAAACAGCTTGAATCAATGAGGTTTAGAAATGTAAAATAATACTGGAAAATGTTGAAAGGAACAACTTCAGAATTAAAGTCGAAACAGCTAGATGCTGGAAAATTTTCAGACTATTTCAAAGCTGTTAATGAACCAAATTCGGTATTTTTTCAGCCGAATGAGAATGTGTTATCTTTTAATGAAAAATATTTACAAGGAGAAGCTCCAAGAAATGTTTTCTGAGCTTAACATACACAGGACGAAATTTTTAAAGCTTGCAAAGATATTAAACCTGGAAAATCTGGTTGACCTGATTTAGTTTTAAATGAATTTTTTAAACACGGTATTATAAGATTCACAAATTCCATAAATTCATAAACTATTTAATAAAGTCTTAGATACAGGTTTTTTCCCAGGTCAATGGACAGATGGCCATATCATGCCTTTATTTAAAAAGGGTGAGGTAAATGATACAAGTAATTATAAGGGTATAACATTGCTAAGTACACTAGGGAAACTTTTTACAAGGGTGCTTAACACTAGACTTACTGAATGGGAAGAAAAATACAGTGTGTATGTAGAGGCACAGGCCAGATTTTGAAAACACATGGGCACCATAGACAATATATATATCCTCAGTGGTGCTATTTCTCATATATTGAATGAAAACAGAAAACTCTATTTCTCATATATTGAATGAAAACAGAAAACTATTTGTTGCTTTTATAGATTTTAAAAAAGCCTTTGATAATGTTGTGCATGATGTTTTATGGTTCAAACTTCTGAAATTTGGAGTTAGAGGGAGAATTCTGAATGTTACTAAAATTTAATTACCTAGGCATAACTTTTACTTGCGGCGGTGCTTTTTCTGAAACAGATTCGGCACTTGCTGGCCAGGCTTTGAAGGCTCTTTTCAAACTCAAGTCACATCTTTATAATTTTACAGATTTTTCTGTAGCACACAAACTTGATCTGTTTGACAAGCTTATTCTACCAATACTGACATATTGGAGTGAAGGTTGGGGGTTTTCAAAGGCAGAAAGGCTAGAAAGAGTACATTTTAAGTTTTGCAAACAGCTGCTAGGAGTAAAAGGACAAAAACAGAACAATTTCATTTATGGAGAATTAGGAAGAACGTTATTGAAAGAGTTTAGGTTTGTTTCTGTAATATTTAATTGGCTGAAGATTATACATTGTAATGATACAAAATATGTTTATGTTTAAAAGTGTGTTTATAATATGATGTTAGATGATCTGCAAAAATGGTCTCATAAACCATCATGGTCATCAAAAGTGAAAAATGTATTGGAATCGCTTGGGTTTTATGACATTTAGTTAAACCAAGGTGTAGGGAACATTAAATTTTTCTAAATATCTTTAAACAGAGACTTACTAATAACTTCATTCAAATTTGGCATGATGAACTTTCAAACTCGTCAAGGGCTGATAGCTACCGTTTATTCTCAGATTTTGGATTTAAAGAATATCTAAGCAAAGTCAGTATCGTAAATTTAGAAAAGAATTAACGAGATTACGAGTTTCATCACAAAGACTTAAAATTGAAACAGTACGTTGGCATAAACCACATCCCACGCCACGCCAAGATTGAAAATATCAGTTATGTAACATCCTTGAAGATGAATATCACTTTTTGTTGGAATGTCCTCTTTATAACAATCTGCAGAAAATTTACATAAGACAATTATACTGGAGATATCCGAATATGTTCAAAATTATTGATCTTCTCCAAGCAGGAAACGAAATTGAGTTTAAGAAATTTATCTATATATGTATATAAATGCTTCAAGTTTAGAAGCGACACATTCTTTAGAAATAATTAAACCAATTTGAATTAATGTACATGTATAGAATTATAGTGATTCTTGTGTTGAGCGACCACTGGGTGAAGTAGTGTGGAAATCACTGGGTACGGGTTGTTGCTTGTGTGGGACGAGAACGATGCAGAGCTCGTAAGGGAGCTTTGCGTTGTTTGCATGCATTAAGCGCCTGCCTGAATTTGAATTACAGACAGCTCCGCTTATAGGTGGTCGCTTAATAAATGGTTGGATGGAAAACTAAGAGCAAACAACTACATACATGTATTTGCTCCATCATGTACAATGATAAATATTATTTCATCATTTTCCCCTCGTAAAGACGGGTACTTCTTATTAGCCGATGTTACGAATAATTTCTATTACGTATTAGCATAATTATAGTGCATGCCGTTGACCATAATTATGTAGTGTATATTTGTATGCTTGTGTACTCTTGAGCCTATGGCCCTATATATACATAATACACAAATATTAGATATAGATAGTTTATGTAAGTGTCTTAAAGTTACACAGTAACATCCCTCTAAACTGGATGTTCCAACTCAGCATCAATATTTGTGTAAGTGTCTTAAAGTAGGGCTGTCACGGTTACTCGGTTAATCGTTGACGGTTCGGTTCGTTGTTCTAACCGGTTCAAAATTTCACTAACCGTGAACCACCTGTAATAATTTGGGAAAGTAAATTACACTAAAAATATTATTTTATACTGTCATATTTCATTTAAGTAATTTTGTTTCCTTCGACATGCTATGATGGAGAAAAGCGCAGGTATCTGACTATTCGGGGCTGTAAACCATATGCATATCATCTTCTGTAAACATTTCGTATTTCATTAATTCACGTCGAGCTACGTATCACTTTTACATGCTAATTGTAATTTTAAAAAACAACTGTCTCTAGTTCTCAAATCTAAATGAAGGGTAACACAGTCTTCCACTTGCCTAACTGTGGTTTATCATGTACACTTGTCTACCAATAAACCAATGTTTGTTCGTTCTCAATTTTATCCAGTTTTCCTCACCTCTGTGTAGTGTGTACTATTACTTTTACAAGCATTACGGTAAAGTGGAAGGGCATACGAACCTGCACTTTTAGTCAGTACACATTCATAACGGAAGTTGATAATTTTACAGTAGACCAGTCTAGCGGAAGTTGAGACTCGAAAGGTAAACACGATTCTTACTTTCACTTTCTTCATAAATCTACCAGATTGAAATGAATGGTTATACGATTTCGGTCAAAAAATGAGTCAAGCAGGATTTCAACAGGTTTTTCAAGTCTTATATCAGCCCAAATAGGATTTAATTTCCGAATATATAGGGCACCATGCTTTATCCTATATACAGCCTGACATGGATGATAAACATGGCGGTTAACCGGTTACGGTTCGGTTCGGCGTTCCCGATTAACCGGTTCAAGAATTGTCTAACCGTGACAGCCCTATCTTAAAGTTAAACAGTACCACTCCTCTAAACTGGATGTTTCAACTTAGCATCACTACTTGTCTGTAAGACAGGTGGCAGCGTAAACCATTACCTCATAGGCTATTGTTAGACCCAACCTCTTTGAATGAATATACCAAGTAGGAGCATTAACTAGAGAAAATCACAATTTATAACAATGGTTTCAAGAAGATACTTTTACAGAGGCGTAGAAAGGCGTATTTGTGGAGGAAAGGGTTAAAGCAAGCTGAAAGTTATGCAGAAAGCTCTTCGTGATTGGGAGATGTTTAACCCTTTCTCTAATGTAAATGCTGTTTGGCACCTCTGCAAACAGAGTAGACCCAGATCAGACAGCTGCTGTAGGAACAATTTGGCATTTACAGAGTAGACCCAGATTAGACAACTACTGTTGGGACCATTTGACCTTTGCAAACAGAGTAAACCCAAATCAGACAGTTTCTGTAGGAACCATTTGACATTTGCAAACAGTAGATCCAGATTAGACAGCTGCTGTATAAATAATTTGGCCTTTGCAAACAGAATAGACCGAGATCACACAGTTACTGTAGGAACAATTTGGCCTTTTTCAAACAGATGACCCAAAACAGAGAGCTACTGTAGGAACAATTTGGCCATTGCAAAAAAAGAATAGACCCAGATCAGACAGCTGGTGTAGGAACAAATTGGCCTTTTCAAACAGAAGACCCAGATCAGACAACTACTGTAGGAACAATTTGGCCTTTTCAAACAGTAGACCTAGATCAGACAGCTACTGTAGAAACAATTTGGCTTTTTCAAACAGTAGACCCAGATCAGGCAGCTACATGTATTGTAGGGGTCATTTGACATTTGCAAACAGAGTAGACCCAGATCAGACAGATATTGTACGGGGCCATTTGACATTTGCAAACAGAGTAGACTCAGATCAGACAGCTATTGTAGGGGCCATTTGAAATTTGCAAACAGAGTAGACCCAGACCAGACAGCTATTGTACGGGCCATTTGACATTTGCAAACTCAGTACACCCAGACCAGACAGCTACTGTAGGAACAATTTGGCCTTTTCAAACAGAGTAGAGCCAGATCAGACAGCTACTGTAGGAACAATTTGGCCTTTGCAAACAGAGTAGACCCAGATCAGACAGCTACTGTAGGAACCATTTAGCCTTTTTAAACAGTAGGCCCAGAGCAGGGACCACTGTAGGAACAATTTTAGCCTTTGCAAACAGAGAAGACCCAGATCAGACAGCTACTGTAGGAACAATATTAGCCTGTGCAAAAAGAGTAGACCCAGATCAGACAGCTATTATAGGAGTCATTTGTCCTCGAAGCTCTATCAATTGAATTTCGCACCAGCTGCCCGTGGGAGCTTCTGTACGCTGATGACTTGGCAATCATTGATACCTCGCTTGATTCACTTAGGGAACGTCTGGACAGATGGAAGAGTAACATGGAGGAGAAGGGTCTCAGAGTGAACATGGGTAAGACCAAGGTCATGATTGCTGGTCCCAACCTCAACTTACAGAGGAAAACAGGCAAACACCCATGTTCTGTATGTCTGAGCGGAACGGGCAGCAACTCAATCTTCTGCACCCACTGTTCAGGATGGGTTCACAAAAAGTGCAGTGGCATAAAGGGCCCTCTCAAAGCAGATCCTCACTATAAGTGTTTGCGTTGCGCTGGTGCAGCAAGACCAATAGATGGCAGACCACTGACGGAGGTTGGTATTGGTGACAACAACCTGAAGTAGTGACAGACTTTTGCTACCTTGGCGACACGTTGTCGTCAGGTGGAGGCTGTGAACTCGCTGCAGCTACACGTTGCAAGACTGCCTGGAAACAGTTTAGAGAGCTGCTACCAATCCTAACCAACAGGCACTGACCAATAGCTACAAGAGGGCGTGTCTACTCCTCATGTGTCAGAAGTGTGCTTCTGTATGGGTCCAAAACTTGTGCGGTCTCTGCCAACACAGTGAAGAAACTATAGCGGAACGACAAAGCATTGCAATGATCAGATGAATCTGTTTGGTGAAACCTGAGCAAACCATTCCGTTTGAATCCTTCCTTGCTCAACTGAAGTTGAAGAGCCTCGCAGACATCATGCAGAAGAGCAGACTGCGTTGGCTGGGGCACGTTGAGCGCAGCACTGGCTGGATTGCTCAAGTCTGACATTTGAATGTACCAGCGGAGAAGACCACTGGCAGACCCAAACTGTCTTGGGAGGACGTAGTGAAGCGGGACAGGAAAGACCTGGGTATGGATTCAATCAACCTCAACAGAGACAAGAATGGAGAGGAAGACTTAGATCGAGACTGGACAGTCAGCCCCACTCTCAGCAGAGGATTAATTGATGGCCTGATCAACAAATAAACCGGATAGTGAGTGAGTGATTTGACCTTTGCAAACAGAATTGACCCAGACCAGACAGCTGCTGTATGAGTCATTTGACCTTTGCAAATAGAGTAGACCTAGACCAGACAGCTGCTGTAGGAGTCATTTGACCTTTGCAAACAGAGTAGACCCAGACCAGACAGCTGCTGTAGGAATCATTTGACCTTTGCAAACACAGTAGATCCAGATCAGACAGCTACTGAATCAGTCATTTGATCAGAAACTGCTGTTTACTCAAATATTATTTACAGTTTGTTAAATGGCATTGACCAATACACAAATTCAGTTAAGTTATTATAGTATGCAAATTTTTTGGTTATAGATCTGTAGCCGGATAGAGATTGTGGTGAAACAGTTCAGTCATAGGTTTTACTGCGTGGCTTTGTAGCTCAGTCGGTAGAGTGTTGGCATGGTAAGCCAGAGGCCCTGGGTTCGAGTCCCAGTACCTTAATCATATAATAATAATAATTTAAAAAACGAGCTGAAATTTTGTCAGAAGTGGAGTAAAAAATAAAAATAAATAAATAAAATAAAGTAATAAAATGATTGGAATGCTAAAAAACATTTGTGCAGGTTTTTCATACATCAATGAAGAACATAACACTCGGTATGTATGAAGAACATAACACTCGGTATGTTATCATGTCCTACAATAGTAAGATGCAAATAAAAAATCTAAAAATGAGTCTAAGACTAGTTTCTCAAAATTTGACTTGCAAAGACTCCACCAAGAAAACAGTAGTTTGCTCTCAAGGCTAGATTGAATGAGAGAATTGGAATCAGTTACTAAGGAGATATAACACCAGAATATCTTAACACAGTAGAGATGCAATGGTTATGGGTTAAATATTAATATTAACAGTGCAGTGTTAACGAGGCAGGCAAGGAGATGTATTCTAATATTCTGACAGTATCATCCATCAAAGACAGAAAATATGTAGTCCTAATCCGGGCCTAAAGGCAGAGTCTGGATACAAGACAAAAATGTAGTTAGTAATTATGTTTGAAATTCAGTTTTTATGGAAACATCTCAAAAACTTTAAAAAACTTTGAAAAAACATTTTCTTCAAATTAATCAGTGTAAATTCTACAATTAAACTGCAAACATTGACTTCTTCGCCCCTAGTGCAGAAAGGTCAACTCATTACTTGATGTTTTATAGGGATCCAAACTGTTTGCGACTCGAATTGGCCTCTGGCTTACCATGCCAACACTACAGACTGAGCTACTAAGTCACACGGTAAACCCTATGACTGAACTGTGTCACCACAATCTCTATCCGGCTACAGATCTATAACCAGTTCCCTCATACAGTCATATATAGTCAGCTAAAACACCCTTATACAGTCATATATAGTCAGCTAAAACACCCGTATACAGTCATATATAGCCACTAGTCAGCCGATTCAGCTCTCATTACGACAATGTTCACTCCAACAAAAAGTGCCTTAACCCTTTCCCTCATATAAACATGTTTTCACGCATTTGCAAACAGAGTAGACCCAGATCAGACAGCTCCTCTACTGTTTGCTAATAAAATTTGATAGATCTATTTCTTTGCTTTCTTTAATTTCCCATATTTCTTTATTTTTGTTAACTATTTTGTTAACGAATATTCAATAGGTATTAAAATTTGGCCTAAATACAGAACAGGGAAAGAGTTGAAGTTAAACAGTAACATCCCTCTAAACTGGATGTTCCAACTTAGCTCGAGCTCGTCATATATAGTCAGCTGTAAACACCCTTATACAGTCATATATAGTCACTAGTCAGCTGACTCAGCTCTCATTACGACAATAATCACTCCCACAAAAAGTGTCTTAACCCTTTCCCTCATATAAACATGTTTTCACGCATTTCCAAACAGAGTAGACCCAGATCAGACAGCTCCTCTGCTGTTTGCTAATAAAATTTGACAGATCTATTTCTTTGCTTTCTTTAATTTGCCTGAATAAAGAACAGGGAAAGAGTTGAAGTGAAACAGTAACACCCCTCTAAACTGGGTGTTCCAACTTAGCTCGTCAAAATATACAGAAAGTACAGATTTTCTACCCGGCAAAGCTTGTTGTTGCAGAAAAAAATAGTCAGACTGGCATTGAATGCTTAGTGAAAGCCACATGATTGGAGTTGATTTTGAGAGACTTGAGCATGAAGATGATAGCCTGACAGACCGATCAGGTGACACCAGGGAGAGACGTTCCAAAGGAAATCAAACGCATTTATATAGTGACGCCATCGAAGTTGACAGCGACAGTGATGCGTTTTCGAGTAACGATTGCGTTTTCACGTCAACGCAGAAGCAGAAAAGTCAGACTGACGTCAACAGTGAGAGTGACAGACACGCCCATCGGCAGGTACATAAACAAGGTGAAACGGACGTGTCACATTATCAGTCACGTGATGAAACACCGACACACAAGGCTGGAACAAACATTAAGAAAACGGGATTACCTGTTCATAAGAACTCCAATTCCAGTCCTGTGCAATAGCATAGGAAGGATAATCCAAAAGTATGGCCAGGAAAAGCCGACACTAAGCAGGGAACGACCAGATTTTGTACAAAATGAGTTTTTGGTAGACTTAGATATTTTGCCTGATGATTATGTACAGGACACATTCATAAGCCGCTCGTTTCAAGATAAGACTGTTAATGAAACTGGCATTGAATTACTAGAATTTTATAAACAAACTGGTTTTAGACTTGTAAATGGTAGACTGTTTGATGATGACGGTTTGGGTAAGTTTACGTGTGTTAAGAATGCAGGTAGTAGCGTGGTAGACTTTGTTATGTGTCGCACTTCACTTTCTGAGTATTTTACTAGTTTTTCTATTAAGGATCCAAACATATTGTCGAATCACTGTGTTATACAGTTTTCTATTTGTAAATCTAGACGGGTAAATAGTAGCAATGAAAGAGAGACAACTCATACCAAAATTATCGATTTTAAGTACAAGTGGGATAATTCAAAAGTCACTGATTATAAGGAGTTATTATCAAATGAAGCTTTTGCGGATGAAATTGATAATATTACATCAGATTTGGATTTAATTCAAAATAATGAAGACTTAGACAGAAACTTGGAAATATTTTATGTTGTAATGGATGATATATGTGATCCCTTGTTTAGAAAATGTGTTGGTAATGAATGTACAAATAATTCTTATCGGAGTTGCAACAAGAGCTGTCACAGGACAGCGCGCTCGACTATTCTCAGAATTGTTGGTGTAAAAATGCTTGATAGTGGACTAAAATAGTGTCCAATGATACTAGAAGCAAGTAATCAGTCTCAGTAAAATATCTTTAATAGCATTCAGGATGTAGAATCTCTTTGAACTCTTTAATGAAAGACTTAAGTGAAAAAGGGCAATAATTTCTGTTCAAATGCTTGACAGAGTAATGTACTCTTGCCTACATATGAAGCTTGAGGTGGTGAACGAGTGTTCCAAGTTCCAAGTGTAACCAAGTTCCAAAGGTAAGAGGCAAAAAATGGACTTTAACAAAAACCTTTACCAAAAGTTCTAAGTTAAAAAGGGCCATAATTCTGTCACAATGCTTGACAGAGTTACATACTCTTACCTACAGATAAAATTCTTGATGGTGTACAAGTGTTCCAAGTTTCAAAGTTTATCTCAAAGGGTTATGTAAGTAAGTGGACTTTAACAAAAACCTTAACCAAAAGTTCTAAGTTAAAAAGGGCCATAATTCTGTCAAAATGCTTGACAGAGTTGTGTACTCTTGCCTACAGGTAAATATTGTGGTGGGGAACAAGTGTTCCAAGTTTCAAAGCTTTATTCCAAAGGTAAGAGGCAAAAAGTGGACTTTAACAAAAACCTTAACCAAAAGTTCTAAGTTAAAAAGGGCCATAATTCTGTCAAAATGCTTGACAGATTTATGTACTCTTACCTACAGATGATGTTTGTGGTGGTGAACAAGTGTTTCAAGTTTCAAAGCTTTATTCCAAAGGTTAGAGGCAAAAAGTGGACTTTAACAAAAACCTTAACCAAAAACTCTAAGTTAAAAAATGCCATAATTCTGTCAAAATGCTTGACAGAGTTATGTACTCTTACCTACAGATGATGTTTGTGGTGGTGAACAAGTATTTCAAGTTTCAAAGCTTTATTCCAAAGGTTAGAGGCAAAAAGTAGACTTTAACAAAAACCTTAACCAAAAACTCTAAGTTAAAAAGGGCCATAATTCTGTCAAAATGCTTGACTGAGTTATGTACTCTTACCTACAGATGATGTTTGTGGTGGTGAACAAGTTTTCCAAGTTTCAAAGCTTTATTCCAAAGGTTTAGAGGCAAAAAGTGGACTTTAACAAAAATCTTAACCAAAGTGTGACGCGGACGCGGACGCTGGGGCGAGTAGGATAGCTCCACTATTCTTCGAATAGTCGAGCTAAAAATGAACAGTGGTTTAGTCAAAGCTGTTTTGAAAAACGTGATGAATTTTAAAGACATTTGGATCTGTATAGATCAAATCAGACCGAGGAGAACCGCATTAATATTACAACAGTAAGGGCATCTTATAAGTGTTTAACTCATAGTAAAAAATCAGAATGTAATAAACGCCAGACAAAACAGCTTGAATCAATGAGGTTTAGAAATGTAAAATAATACTGGAAAATGTTGAAAGGAACAACTTCAGAATTAAAGTCGAAACAGCTAGATGCTGGAAAATTTTCAGACTATTTCAAAGCTGTTAATGAACCAAATTCGGTATTTTTTCAGCCGAATGAGAATGTGTTATCTTTTAATGAAAAATATTTACAAGGAGAAGCTCCAAGAAATGTTTTCTGAGCTTAACATACACAGGACGAAATTTTTAAAGCTTGCAAAGATATTAAACCTGGAAAATCTGGTTGACCTGATTTAGTTTTAAATGAATTTTTTAAACACGGTATTATAAGATTCACAAATTCCATAAATTCATAAACTATTTAATAAAGTCTTAGATACAGGTTTTTT
This sequence comes from Azorinus chamasolen, assembly GCA_963576725.1. Classification (NCBI taxonomy): domain Eukaryota; kingdom Metazoa; phylum Mollusca; class Bivalvia; order Cardiida; family Solecurtidae; genus Azorinus; species Azorinus chamasolen. Next base: position 92,684,781 of record OY755241.1, on the reverse strand, counting down.
CCCAGGTCAATGGACAGATGGCCATATCATGCCTTTATTTAAAAAGGGTGAGGTAAATGATACAAGTAATTATAAGGGTATAACATTGCTAAGTACACTAGGGAAACTTTTTACAAGGGTGCTTAACACTAGACTTACTGAATGGGAAGAAAAATACAGTGTGTATGTAGAGGCACAGGCCGGATTTTGAAAACACATGGGCACCATAGACAATATATATATCCTCAGTGGTGCTATTTCTCATATATTGAATGAAAACAGAAAACTCTATTTCTCATATATTGAATGAAAACAGAAAACTATTTGTTGCTTTTATAGATTTTAAAAAAGCCTTTGATTATGTTGTGCATGATGTTTTATGGTTCAAACTTCTGAAATTTGGAGTTAGAGGGAGAATTCTGAATGTTACTAAAATTTAATTACCTAGGCATAACTTTTACTTGCGGCGGTGCTTTTTCTGAAACAGATTCGGCACTTGCTGGCCAGGCTTTGAAGGTTCTTTTCAAACTCAAGTCACATCTTTATAATTTTACAGATTTTTCTGAAGCAAACAAACTTGATCTGTTTGACAAGCTTATTCTACCAATACTGACATATTGGAGTGAAGGTTGGGGGTTTTCAAAGGCAGAAAGGCTAGAAAGAGTACATTTTAAGTTTTGCAAACAGCTGCTAGGAGTAAAAGGACAAACACTGAACAATTTCATTTATGGAGAATTAGGAAGAACGTCATTGAAAGAGTTTAGGTTTGTTTCTGTAATATTTAATTGGCTGAAGATTATACATTGTAATGATACAAAATATGTTTATGTTTAAAAGTGTGTTTATAATATGATGTTAGACCATTTGACCTTTGCAAACAGAGTAAACCCAAATCAGACAGTTTCTGTAGGAACCATTTGACATTTGCAAACAGTAGATCCAGATTAGACAGCTGCTGTATAAATAATTTGGCCTTTGCAAACAGAATAGACCGAGATCACACAGTTACTGTAGGAACAATTTGGCCTTTTTCAAACAGATGACCCAAAACAGAGAGCTACTGTAGGAACAATTTGGCCATTGCAAAAAAAGAATAGACCCAGATCAGACAGCTGGTGTAGGAACAAATTGGCCTTTTCAAACAGAAGACCCAGATCAGACAACTACTGTAGGAACAATTTGGCCTTTTATAATATGATGTTAGATGATCTGCAAAAATGGTCTCATAAACCATCATGGTCATCAAAAGTGAAAAATGTATTGGAATCGCTTGGGTTTTATGACATTTAGTTAAACCAAGGTGTAGGGAACATTAAATTTTTCTAAATATCTTTAAACAGAGACTTACTAATAACTTCATTCAAATTTGGCATGATGAACTTTCAAACTCGTCAAGGGCTGATAGCTACCGTTTATTCTCAGATTTTGGATTTAAAGAATATCTAAGCAAAGTCAGTATCGTAAATTTAGAAAAGAATTAACGAGATTACGAGTTTCATCACACAGACTTAAAATTGAAACAGTACGTTGGCATAAACCACATCCCACGCCACGCCAAGATTGAAAATATCAGTTATGTAACATCCTTGAAGATGAATATCACTTTTTGTTGGAATGTCCTCTTTATAACAATCTGCAGAAAATTTACATAAGACAATTATACTGGAGATATCCGAATATGTTCAAAATTATTGATCTTCTCCAAGCAGGAAACGAAATTGAGTTAAGAAATTTATCTATGTATGTATATAAATGCTTCAAGTTTAGAAGCGACACATTCTTTAGAAATAATTAAACCAATTTGAATTAATGTACATGTATAGAATTATAGTGATTCTTGTGTTGAGCGACCACTGGGTGAAGTAGTGTGGAAATCACTGGGTACGGGTTGTTGCTTGTGTGGGACGAGAAAGATGCAGAGCTCGTAAGGGAGCTTTGCGTTGTTTGCATGCATTAAGCGCCTGCCTGAATTTAAATTACAGACAGCTCCGCTTATAGGTGGTCGCTTAATAAATGGTTGGATGGAAAACTAAGAGCAAACAACTACATACATGTATTTGATCCATCATGTACAATGATAAATATTATTTCATCATTTTCCCCTCGTAAAGACGGGTACTTCTTATTAGCCGATGTTACGAATAATTTCTATTACGTATTAGCATAATTATAGTGCATGCCGTTGACCATAATTATGTAGTGTATATTTGTATGCTTGTGTACTCTTGAGCCTATGGCCCTATATATACATAATACATAAACTATCTATATCTAATATTTGTGTAAGTGTCTTAAAGTTACACAGTAACATCCCTCTAAACTGGATGTTCCAACTCAGCATCAATATTTGTGTAAGTGTCTTAAAGTAGGGCTGTCACGGTTACTCGGTTAATCGTTGACGGTTCGGTTCGTTGTTCTAACCGGTTCAAAATTTCACTAACCGTGAACCACCTGTAATAATTTGGGAAAGTAAATTACACTAAAAATATTATTTTATACTGTCATATTTCATTTAAGTAATTTTGTTTCCTTCGACATGCTATGATGGAGAAAAGCGCAGGTATCTGACTATTCGGGGCTGTAAACCATATGCATATCATCTTCTGTAAACATTTCGTATTTCATTAATTCACGTCGAGCTACGTATCACTTTTACATGCTAATTGTAATTTTAAAAAACAACTGTCTCTAGTTCTCAAATCTAAATGAAGGGTAACACAGTCTTCCACTTGCCTAACTGTGGTTTATCATGTACACTTGTCTACCAATAAACCAATGTTTGTTCGTTCTCAATTTTATCCAGTTTTCCTCACCTCTGTGTAGTGTGTACTATTACTTTTACAAGCATTACGGTAAAGTGGAAGGGCATACGAACCTGCACTTTTAGTCAGTACACATTCATAACGGAAGTTGATAATTTTACAGTAGACCAGTCTAGCGGAAGTTGAGACTCGAAAGGTAAACACGATTCTTACTTTCACTTTCTTCATAAATCTACCAGATTGAAATGAATGGTTATACGATTTCGGTCAAAAAATGAGTCAAGCAGGATTTCAACAGGTTTTTCAAGTCTTATATCGGCCCAAATAGGATTTAATTTCCGAATATATAGCGCACCATGCTTTATCCTATATACAGCCTGACATGGATGATAAACATGGCGGTTAACCGGTTACGGTTCGGTTCGGCGTTCCCGATTAACCGGTTCAAGAATTGTCTAACCGTGACAGTCCTATCTTAAAGTTAAACAGTAACACTCCTCTAAACTGGATGTTTCAACTTAGCATCACTACTTGTCTGTAAGACAGGTGGCAGCGTAAACCATTACCTCATAGGCTATTGTTAGACCCAACCTCTTTGAATGAATATACCAAGTAGGAGCATTAACTAGAGAAAATCACAATTTATAACAATGGTTTCAAGAAGATACTTTTACAGAGGCGTAGAAAGGCGTATTTGTGGAGGAAAGGCCTCGTGATTGGGAGATGTTTAACCCTTTCTCTAATGTAAATGCTGTTTGGCACCTCTGCAAACAGAGTAGACCCAGATCAGACAGCTGCTGTAGGAACAATTTGGCATTTACAGAGTAGACCCAGATTAGACAACTACTGTTGGGACCATTTGACCTTTGCAAACAGAGTAAACCCAAATCAGACAGTTTCTGTAGGAACCATTTGACATTTGCATACAGTAGATCCAGATCAGACAGCTGCTGTAGAAATAATTTGGCCTTTGCAAACAGAATAGACCGAGATCACACAGTTACTGCAGGAACAATTTGGCCTTTTTCAAACAGATGACCCAAAACAGAGAGCTACTGTAGGAACAATCAGGCAGCTACATGTATTGTAGGGGTCATTTGACATTTGCAAACAGAGTAGACCCAGATCAGACAGATATTGTACGGGGCCATTTGACATTTGCAAACAGAGTAGACTCAGATCAGACAGCTATTGTAGGGGCCATTTGAAATTTGCAAACAGAGTAGACCCAGACCAGACAGCTATTGTACGGGCCATTTGACATTTGCAAACTCAGTACACCCAGACCAGACAGCTACTGTAGGAACAATTTGGCCTTTTCAAACAGAGTAGAGCCAGATCAGACAGCTACTGTAGGAACAATTTGGCCTTTGCAAACAGAGTAGACCCAGATCAGACAGCTACTGTAGGAACCATTTAGCCTTTTTAAACAGTAGGCCCAGAGCAGGGACCACTGTAGGAACAATTTTAGCCTTTGCAAACAGAGAAGACCCAGATCAGACAGCTACTGTAGGAACAATATTAGCCTGTGCAAAAAGAGTAGACCCAGATCAGACAGCTATTATAGGAGTCATTTGTCCTCGAAGCTCTATCAATTGAATTTCGCACCAGCTGCCCGTGGGAGCTTCTGTACGCTGATGACTTGGCAATCATTGATACCTCGCTTGATTCACTTAGGGAACGTCTGGACAGATGGAAGAGTAACATGGAGGAGAAGGGTCTCAGAGTGAACATGGGTAAGACCAAGGTCATGATTGCTGGTCCCAACCTCAACTTACAGAGGAAAACAGGCAAACACCCATGTTCTGTATGTCTGAGCGGATGGGTTCACAAAAAGTGCAGTGGCATAAAGGGCCCTCTCAAAGCAGATCCTCACTATAAGTGTTTGCGTTGCGCTGGTGCAGCAAGACCAATAGATGGCAGACCACTGACGGAGGTTGGTATTGGTGACAACAACCTGAAGTAGTGACAGACTTTTGCTACCTTGGTGACACGTTGTCGTCAAGTGGAGGCTGTGAACTCGCTGCAGCTACACGTTGCAAGACTGCCTGGAAACAGTTTAGAGAGCTGCTACCAATCCTAACCAACAGGCACTTACCAATAGCTACAAGAGGGCGTGTCTACTCCTCATGTGTCAGAAGTGTGCTTATGTATGGGTCCAAAACTTGTGCGGTCTCTGCCAACACAGTGAAGAAACTATAGCGGAACGACAAAGCATTGCAATGATCAGATGAATCTGTTTGGTGAAACCTGAGAAAACCATTCCGTTTGAATCCTTCCTTGCTCAACTGAAGTTGAAGAGCCTCGCAGACATCATGCAGAAGAGCAGACTGCGTTGGCTGGGGCACGTTGAGCGCAGCACTGGCTGGATTGCTCAAGTCCGACATTTGAATGTACCAGCGGAGAAGACCACTGGCAGACCCAAACTGTCTTGGGAGGACGTAGTGAAGCGGGACAGGAAATACCTGGGTATGGATTCAATCAACCTCAACAGAGACAAGAATGGAGAGGAAGACTTAGATCAAGACTGGACAGTCAGCCCCACTCTCAGCAAAGGATTAATTGATGGCCTGATCAACAAATAAACCGGATAGTGAGTGAGTGAGTGATTTAACCTTTGCAAACAAAATTGACCCAGACCAGACAGCTGCTGTATGAGTCATTTGACCTTTGCAAATAGAGTAGACCTAGACCAGACAGCTGCTGTAGGAGTCATTTGACCTTTGCAAACAGAGTAGACCCAGACCAGACAGCTGCTGTAGGAATCATTTGACCTTAGCAAACAGAGTAGACCAAGACCAGACAGCTGCTGTAGGAGTAATTTGACCTTTGCAAACACAGTAGATCCAGATCAGACAGCTACTGAATCAGTCATTTGATCAGAAACTGCTGTTTACTCAAATATTATTTACAGTTTGTTAAATGGCATTGACCAATACACAAATTCAGTTAAGTTATTATAGTATGCAAATTTTTTGGTTATAGATCTGTAGCCGGATAGAGATTGTGGTGAAACAGTTCAGTCATAGGTTTTACTGCGTGGCTTTGTAGCTCAGTCGGTAGAGTGTTGGCATGGTAAGCCAGAGGCCCTGGGTTCGAGTCCCAGTACCTTAATCATATAATAATAATAATTTAAAAAACGAGCTGAAATTTTGTCAGAATTGGAGTAAAAAATAAAAATAAATAAATAAAATAAAGTAATAAAATGATTGGAATGCTAAAAAACATTTGTGCAGGTTTTTCATACATCAATGAAGAACATAACACTCGGTATGTATGAAGAACATAACACTCGGTATGTTATCATGTCCTACAATAGTAAGATGCAAATAAAAAATCTAAAAATGAGTCTAAGACTAGTTTCTCAAAATTTGACTTGCAAAGACTCCACCAAGAAAACAGTAGTTTGCTCTCAAGGCTAGATTGAATGAGAGAATTGGAATCAGTTACTAAGGAGATATAACACCAGAATATCTTAACACAGTAGAGATGCAATGGTTATGGGTTAAATATTAATATTAACAGTGCAGTGTTAATGAGGCAGGCAAAGAGATGTATTCTAATATTCTGACAGTATCATCCATCAAAGACAGAAAATATGTAGTCCTAATCCTAAAGGCAGAGTCTGGATACAAGACAAAAATGTAGTTAGTAATTATGTTTGAAATTCAGTTTTTATGGAAACATCTCAAAAACTTTAAAAAACTTTGAAAAAACATTTTCTTCAAATTAATCAGTGTAAATTCTACAATTAAACTGCAAACATTGACTTCTTCGCCCCTAGTGCAGAAAGGTCAACTCATTACTTGATGTTTTATATGGATCCAAACTGTTTGCGACTCGAATTGGCCTCTGGCTTACCATGCCAACACTACCGACTGAGCTACTAAGTCACACGGTAAACCCTATGACTGAACTGTGTCACCACAATCTCTATCCGGCTACAGATCTATAACCAGTTCCCTCATACAGTCATATATAGTCAGCTAAAACACCCTTATACAGTCATATATAGTCAGCTAAAACACCCGTATACAGTCATATATAGCCACTAGTCAGCCGATTCAGCTCTCATTACGACAATGTTCACTCCAACAAAAAGTGCCTTAACCCTTTCCCTCATATAAACATGTTTTCACGCATTTGCAAACAGAGTAGACCCAGATCAGACAGCTCCTCTACTGTTTGCTAATAAAATTTGATAGATCTATTTCTTTGCTTTCTTTAATTTCCCATATTTCTTTATTTTTGTTAACTATTTTGTTAACGAATATTCAATAGGTATTAAAATTTGGCCTAAATACAGAACAGGGAAAGAGTTGAAGTTAAACAGTAACATCCCTCTAAACTGGATGTTCCAACTTAGCTCGTCATATATAGTCAGCTGTAAACACCCTTATACAGTCATATATAGTCACTAGTCAGCTGACTCAGCTCTCATTACGACAATAATCACTCCCACAAAAAGTGTCTTAACCCTTTCCCTCATATAAACGTGTTTTCACGCATTTCCAAACAGAGTAGACCCAGATCAGACAGCTCCTCTGCTGTTTGCTAATAAAATTTGACAGATCTATTTCTTTGCTTTCTTTAATTTGCCTGAATAAAGAACAGGGAAAGAGTTGAAGTGAAACAGTAACACCCCTCTAAACTGGGTGTTCCAACTTAGCTCGTCAAAATATACAGAAAGTACAGATTTTCTACCCGGCAAAGCTTGTTGTTGCAGAAAAAAATAGTCAGACTGGCATTGAATGCTTAGTGAAAGCCGCATGATTGGAGTTGATTTTGAGAGACTTGAGCATGAAGATGATAGCCTGACAGACCGATCAGGTGACACCAGGGAGAGACGTTCCAAAGGAAATCAAACGCATTTATATAGTGACGCCACCGAAGTTGACAGCGACAGTGATGCGTTTTCGAGTAACGATTGCGTTTTCACGTCAACGCAGAAGCAGAAAAGTCAGACTGACGTCAACAGTGAGAGTGACAGACACGCCCATCGGCAGGTACATAAACAAGGTGAAACGGACGTGTCACATTATCAGTCACGTGATGAAACACCGACACACAAGGCTGGAACAAACATTAAGAAAACGGGATTACCTGTTCATAAGAACTCCAATTCCAGTCCTGTGCAATAGCATAGGAAGGATAATCCAAAAGTATGGCCAGGAAAAGCCGACACTAAGCAGGGAACTTCAGTAAAACAGTCAGAAAACACTGACACTAATCGCGACGGTTGTCCACAGCACATGTTAGATCTCGGTACACAATCTAAAAATAGATCCGGAATACCCCAACAGACTGAAAGTAGGGCCGGAACAGACAAAGATAAAATTAGCAACTCGGGTTAGGAATTTGGAGGGGAAATTGACACATTATCTTTTTGTGTGCTAAGCATTCTAGGACTGAAAGTTAAAACCTATGACAAATTAAATAGTGAACCTTTAAAAAATATATTTAAAAATAATGACGTACTTTTATTTACTGAATCTTGGTTCAATGATAACATAGACTATAAGGTCGCGGGTTTTACAGCTCATGCCCTACATAGACAATTTAGACATAAAAGAAGCGTCAGGGACAGTTGTGGACTGATTGTTTATATTTCCGATAGAATGAATGGTATTGCTTTCCCAATTTGACATGAGACTCGATTAATTTCCGGGATTGTCCGTAATACTTTGTGACAAAAAAAGCAAAAAAAAAAGCCGGTAATAAGCATGTTCCACGAGGACTGCATTCTTATAGCGCATTCCTATACCTTCGTAAATTTATCCGGAGATTACCGACGATAATAAACGGAATATGCATGAGTCTCAGGTCAAATTGGGAGAGCAATAAAGTAAGTTGTTTGAAAACAGTTAATGATAATTGCTTGTGGTTGAAATTTGATGGTGAATTAATGGGTTTTGATGACCAGTTGCTATTATGTTTATGCTATAATATACCAGCTGGTAGCAGCAGAGAGACTGTACAAATACGGTAGCTCATGTCAGTTTCTGATTACTGGAGATTTTAATGCCAGAATAGGTGAAAGACCAGATTTTGTACAAAATGAGTTTTTGGTAGACTTAGATATTTTGCCTGATGATTATGTACAGGACACATTCACAAGCCGCTCGTTTCAAGATAAGACTGTTAATGAAACTGGCATTGAATTACTAGAATTTTATAAACAAACTGGTTTTAGACTTGTAAATGGTAGACTGTTTGATGATGACGGTTTGGGTAAGTTTACGTGTGTTAAGAATGCAGGTAGTAGCGTGGTAGACTTTGTTATGTGTCGCACTTCACTTTCTGAGTATTTTACTAGTTTTTCTATTAAGGATCCAAACATATTGTCGAATCACTGTGTTATACAGTTTTCTATTTGTAAATCTAGACGGGTAAATAGTAGCAATGAAAGAGAGACAACTCATACCAAAATTATCGATTTTAAGTACAAGTGGGATAATTCAAAAGTCACTGATTATAAGGAGTTATTATCAAATGAAGCTTTTGCGGATGAAATTGATAATATTACATCAGATTTGGATTTAATTCAAAATAATGAAGACTTAGACAGAAACTTGGAAATATTTTATGTTGTAATGGATGATATATGTGATCCCTTGTTTAGAAAATGTGTTGGTAATGAATGTACAAATAATTCTTATCGGAGTTGCAACAAGAGCTGTCACAGGACAGCGCGCTCGACTATTCTCAGAATTGTTGGTGTAAAAATGCTTGATAGTGGACTAAAATAGTGTCCAATGATACTAGAAGCAAGTAATCAGTCTCAGTAAAATATCTTTAATAGCATTCAGGATGTAGAATCTCTTTGAACTCTTTAATGAAAGACTTAAGTGAAAAAGGGCAATAATTTCTGTTCAAATGCTTGACAGAGTAATGTACTCTTGCCTACATATGAAGCTTGAGGTGGTGAACGAGTGTTCCAAGTTCCAAGTGTAACCAAGTTCCAAAGGTAAGAGGCAAAAAATGGACTTTAACAAAAACCTTTACCAAAAGTTCTAAGTTAAAAAGGGCCATAATTCTGTCACAATGCTTGACAGAGTTACATACTCTTACCTACAGATAAAATTCTTGATGGTGTACAAGTGTTCCAAGTTTCAAAGTTTATCTCAAAGGGTTATGGAAGTAAGTGGACTTTAACAAAAACCTTAACCAAAAGTTCTAAGTTAAAAAGGGCCATAATTCTGTCAAAATGCTTGACAGAGTTGTGTACTCTTGCCTACAGATAAATATTGTGGTGGGGAACAAGTGTTCCAAGTTTCAAAGCTTTATTCCAAAGGTAAGAGGCAAAAAGTGGACTTTAACAAAAACCTTAACCAAAAACTCTAAGTTAAAAAGGGCCATAATTCTGTCAAAATGCTTGACAGAGTTATGTACTCTTACCTACAGATGATGTTTGTGGTGGTGAACAAGTGTTTCAAGTTTCAAAGCTTTATTCCAAAGGTTAGAGGCAAAAAGTGGACTTTAACAAAAACCTTAACCAAAAACTCTAAGTTAAAAAGGGCCATAATTCTGTCAAAATGCTTGACAGAGTTATGTACTCTTACCTACAGATGATGTTTGTGGTGGTGAACAAGTTTTCCAAGTTTCAAAGCTTTATTCCAAAGGTTTAGAGGCAAAAAGTGGACTTTAACAAAAATCTTAACCAAAGTGTGACGCGGACGCGGACACTGGGGCGAGTAGGATAGCTCCACTATTCTTCGAATAGTCGAGATAAAAATGAACAGTGGTTTAGTCAAAGCTGTTTTGAAAAACGTGATGAATTTTAAAGACATTTGGATCTGTATAGATCAAATCAGACCGAGGAGAACCGCATTAATATTACAACAGTAAGGGCATCTTATAAGTGTTTAACTCATAGTAAAAAATCAGAATGTAATAAACGCCAGACAAAACAGCTTGAATCAATGAGGTTTAGAAATGTAAAATAATACTGGAAAATGTTGAAAGGAACAACTTCAGAATTAAAGTCGAAACAGCTAGATGCTGGAAAATTTTCAGACTATTTCAAAGCTGTTAATGAACCAAATTCGGTATTTTTTCAGCCGAATGAGAATGTGTTATCTTTTAATGAAAAATATTTACAAGGAGAAGCTCCAAGAAATGTTTTCTGAGCTTAACATACACAGGACGAAATTTTTAAAGCTTGCAAAGATATTAAACCTGGAAAATCTGGTTGACCTGATTTAGTTTTAAATGAATTTTTTAAACACGGTATTATAAGATTCACAAATTCCATAAATTCATAAACTATTTAATAAAGTCTTAGATACAGGTTTTTTCCCAGGTCAATGGACAGATGGCCATATCATGCCTTTATTTAAAAAGGGCGAGGTAAATGATACAAGTAATTATAAGGGTATAACATTGCTAAGTACACTAGGGAAACTTTTTACAAGGGTGCTTAACACTAGACTTACTGAATGGGAAGAAAAATACAGTGTGTATGTAGAGGCACAGGCCGGATTTTGAAAACACATGGGCACCATAGACAATATATATATCCTCAGTGGTGCTATTTCTCATATATTGAATGAAAACAGAAAACTCTATTTCTCATATATTGAATGAAAACAGAAAACTATTTGTTGCTTTTATAGATTTTAAAAAAGCCTTTGATTATGTTGTGCATGATGTTTTATGGTTCAAACTTCTGAAATTTGGAGTTAGAGGGAGAATTCTGAATGTTACTAAAATTTAATTACCTAGGCATAACTTTTACTTGCGGCGGTGCTTTTTCTGAAACAGATTCGGCACTTGCTGGCCAGGCTTTGAAGGCTCTTTTCAAACTCAAGTCACATCTTTATAATTTTACAGATTTTTCTGTAGCACACAAACTTGATCTGTTTGACAAGCTTATCCTACCAATACTGACATATTGGAGTGAAGGTTGGGGGTTTTCAAAGGCAGAAAGGCTAGAAAGAGTACATTTAAAGTTTTGCAAACAGCAGTTTGGAGTAAAAGGACAAACACTGAACAATTTCATTTATGGAGAATTAGGAAGAACGTCATTGAAAGAGTTTAGGTTTGTTTCTGTAATATTTAATTGGCTGAAGATTATACATTGTAATGATACAAAATATGTTTATGTTCAAAAGTGTGTTTATAATATGATGTTAGATGATCTGCAAAAATGGTCTCATAAACCATCATGGTCATCAAAAGTGAAAAATGTATTGGAATCGCTTGGGTTTTATGACATTTAGTTAAACCAAGGTGTAGGGAACATTAAATTTTTCTAAATATCTTTAAACAGAGACTTACTAATAACTTCATTCAAATTTGGCATGATGAACTTTCAAACTCGTCAAGGGCTGATAGCTACCGTTTATTCTCAGATTTTGGATTTAAAGAATATCTAAGCAAAGTCAGTATCGTAAATTTAGAAAAGAATTAACGAGATTACGAGTTTCATCACACAGACTTAAAATTGAAACAGTACGTTGGCATAAACCACATCCCACGCCACGCCAAGATTGAAAATATCAGTTATGTAACATCCTTGAAGATGAATATCACTTTTTGTTGGAATGTCCTCTTTATAACAATCTGCAGAAAATTTACATAAGACAATTATACTGGAGATATCCGAATATGTTCAAAATTATTGATCTTCTCCAAGCAGGAAACGAAATTGAGTTAAGAAATTTATCTATGTATGTATATAAATGCTTCAAGTTTAGAAGCGACACATTCTTTAGAAATAATTAAACCAATTTGAATTAATGTACATGTATAGAATTATAGTGATTCTTGTGTTGAGCGACCACTGGGTGAAGTAGTGTGGAAATCACTGGGTACGGGTTGTTGCTTGTGTGGGACGAGAAAGATGCAGAGCTCGTAAGGGAGCTTTGCGTTGTTTGCATGCATTAAGCGCCTGCCTGAATTTAAATTACAGACAGCTCCGCTTATAGGTGGTCGCTTAATAAATGGTTGGATGGAAAACTAAGAGCAAACAACTATATACATGTATTTGCTCCATCATGTACCAGGGTTGTCATTAAGTTTTGGAACAACAGATTTTTATAGAGAATCAAGCGATTTAGCCAGGGGTCGATGGGGCCGCTAAGGCCCCCATTTGGGTCCAGGGCAACGCCCTGGTAGGGGTTTGCCCCCCTGACCGAAAACGATTTTAAGCATTTGGACACCCCAAGGAAGAGCTCTCCTTGGCCAATTTTCACACTCTAATTAACTGTATTTTGCCAACTTTTAGAAGCAGATCTTATATTATTAGAAAGAATAACATTCGTCTTTGACAACTAGTATGTGTTATGCAAGAACTGTTTTACAACAAAGTGAAGGTATAAATCATATTTGAAATGTTTTGCTTCGTAGTATTGTATATAGTTTGTGAGTTATACCCTTTATTGATAAACATGCATGTACCTCTTCAACCTCCAGTTATGCTTGGTAAATTAAAATTGTTTAAAAATTGGTGCCAGTTTTTCAGGATTTCTATTTTGTTGAGTAGATCTAGATACAGTTTATTGACAAATAAATTTAATCTAATATGAGCAAAATATTTCTTAGTTAAAATGATGAAACCTAGGTATTCACCAGTGTGAATTTTGTTTAATTTAGATTAAGAATCTAGAATTTTCACTGCATATTATTTAGTTCAAAAATAATCTTCTTTAGTACATAAACAGAGATCATTTTGAAAAAAGTGTGTTTGTGATGCCCCCAAAGTAGCAACCAAGCTTTATTTTTTTTAAAGTAAATCAATGCAATGTTTTATTTCCTTGTAAAATAAATAGCAAAGAAACATGAGGCTCTTATCTTAAAAATGATGCAACTCATCAACTGCATGCTAAAGTCAAACAAGAACTTGACTAACACCAAATGGAAAACTACCAACAAGCTCCTACCAGTTTTGAATGTGTGCACAAGGGAAAGGGAAATCATTTTTAAATGAGACCTTTTCTTGTGAGAATGTTTTCATGAAATTGTTATTTTATTAATATAATAAGTTATTTTGTGCATTTTAAGTGTTTTCCGTTCTTCAAAACATGGTTTGAGCTGTAGGTGTACGAATGGTAACAGGTCCGAATTCCCGAACGTGATACGAAAAATCGCGAGGATTAGCAATCGGAAGTAAAACATCAACAACTGTATATTCTGATATCAGTCCTCGTTGTTGGATTTATCATAAGTGGTTCTTTCGAGGGTAGAAAACTATGGGATGTATTAGAATGCATCGGTCGACGGGGCGATCGAACGTTTCACGTCGGAATTGAAAATATTGAACTAGAAAACACCATGCGAAATTTGCAAGCGCTAGAACGGTAACAAAGGCGAATAACAATTAAACAGAATAAACAGAGGAACAACAACTGTTTCAACTTTATTTTATCACCTTTCGGCTTCGCCGAAGAATAAACTAGAATGCTTTCGTTTCGTTTTGTTCTCCATTGCTGTGATGAACCGACTTTCTATATAAGGATCGTAACGATAAGAGCCGAGTACATCGCCGTATACGCAACGACTCGGACAGAAATAACCAGTGCTCACGTAAAATTACTTTCTATAATTTTGTCTCGGCACAAAAAACAACCGATGCAGCGACGAAAACAACCGATGGTTTGCATCGGTAATCGGTTACTAATGACAACCCTGTGTACAATGATAAATATTATTTCATCATTTTCCCCTCGTAAAGACGGGTACTTCTTATTAGCCGATGTTACGAATAATTTCTATTACGTATTAGCATAATTATAGTGCATGCCGTTGACCATAATTATGTAGTGTATATTTGTATGCTTGTGTACTCTTGAGCCTATGGCCCTATGTATACATAACACATAAACTATCTATATCTAATATTTGTGTAAGTGTCTTAAAGTTACACAGTAACATCCCTCTAAACTGGATGTTCCAACTCAGCATCAATATTTGTGTAAATGTCTTAAAGTTACACAGTAACACCCCTCTAAACTGGATGTTTCAACTTAGCATCAATACTTGTGTAAGTGTCTTAAAGTTACACAGTAACACCCCTCAAAACTGGATGTTCCAACTTAGCATCAATACTTGTGTAAGTGTCTTAAAGTTACACAGTAACACCCCTCTAAACTGGATGTTCCAACTTAGCATCAATATTTGTGTAAGTGTCTTAAAGTTAAACAGTAACACTCCTCTAAACTGGATGTTTCACTTAGCATCACTACTTGTCTGTAAGACAGGTGGCAGCGTAAACCATTACCTCATAGGCTATTGTTAGACCCAACCTCTTTGAATGAATATACCAAGTAGGAGCATTAACTAAAGAAAATCACAATTTATAACAATGGTTTCAAGAAGATACTTTTACAGAGGCGTGGAAAGGCGTATTTGTGGAGGAAAGGGTTGAAGCAAGCTGAAAGTTATGCAGAAAGCTCCTCATGATTGGGAGATGTTTAACCCTTTCTCTAATGTAAATGCTGTTTGGCACCTCTGCAAACAGAGTAGACCAAGATCAGACAGCTGCTGTAGGAACAATTTGGCATTTACAAACAGAGTAGACCCAGATTAGACAACTACTGTTGGGACCATTTGACCTTTGCAAACAGAGTAGACCCAGACCAGACAGCTATTGTACAGGCCATTTGACATTTGCAAACAGAGTAGACTCAGATCAGAAAGCTATTGTAGGGGCCATTTGAAATTTGCAAACAGAGTAGACCCAGACCAGACAGCTATTGTACGGGCCATTTGACATTTGCAAAATCAGTACACCCAGATCAGACAGCTACTGTAGGAAAAATTTGGTCTTTTCAAACAGAGTAGACCCAGATCAGACAGCTACTGTAGGAACAATTTGGCCTTTGCAAACAGAGTAGACCCAGATCAGACAGCTACTGTAGGAACAATTTGGCCATTGCAAAAAAAGAATAGACCCAGATCAGACAGCTGGTGTAGGAACAAATTGGCCTTTTCAAACAGAAGACCCAGATCAGACAACTACTGTAGAACCAATTTGGCCTTTTCAAACAGTAGACCTAGATCAGACAGCTACTGTAGAAACAATTTGGCTTTTTCAAACAGTAGACCCAGATCAGGCAGCTACATGTATTGTAGGGGTCATTTGACATTTGGAAACAGAGTAGACCCAGACCAGACAGCTATTGTACGGGCCATTTGACATTTGCAAAATCAGTACACCCAGATCAGACAGCTACTGTAGGAAAAATTTGGTCTTTTCAAACAGAGTAGACCCAGATCAGACAGCTACTGTAGGAACAATTTGGCCTTTGCAAACAGAGTAGACCCAGATCAGACAGCTACTGTAGGAACAATTTGGCCATTGCAAAAAAAGAATAGACCCAGATCAGACAGCTGGTGTAGGAACAAATTGGCCTTTTCAAACAGAAGACCCAGATCAGACAACTACTGTAGAACCAATTTGGCCTTTTCAAACAGTAGACCTAGATCAGACAGCTACTGTAGAAACAATTTGGCTTTTTCAAACTGTTGACCCAGATCAGACAGCTACTGTAGAAACAATTTGGCTTTTTCAAACAGTAGACCCAGATCAGGCAGCTACATGTATTGTAGGGGCCATTTAACATTTGCAAACAGAGTAGACCCAGATCAGACAGATATTGTACGGGGCCATTTGACATTTGCAAACAGAGTAGACTCAGATCAGAAAGCTATTGTAGGGGCCATTTGAAATTTGCAAACAGAGTAGACCCAGACCAGACAGCTATTGTACGGGCCATTTGACATTTGCAAAATCAGTACACCCAGATCAGACAGCTACTGTAGGAACAATTTGGTCTTTTCAAACAGAGTAGACCCAGATCAGACAGCTACTGTAGGAACAATTTGGCCTTTGCAAACAGAGTAGACCCAGATCAGACAGCTACTGTAGGAACCATTTAGCCTTTTTAAACAGTAGGCCCAGAGCAGGGACCACTGTAGGAACAATTTTAGCCTTTGCAAACAGAGTAGACCCAGATCAGACAGCTACTGTAGGAACAATATTAGCCTGTGCAAAAAGAGTAGACCCAGATCAGACAGCTATTATAGGAGTCATTTGTCCTCGAAGCTCTATCAATTGAATTTCGCACCAGCTGCCCGTGGGAGCTTCTGTACGCTGATGACTTGGCAATCATTGATACCTCGCTTGATTCACTCAGGGAACGTCTGGACAGATGGAAGAGTAACATGGAGGAGAAGGGTATCAGAGTGAACATGGGTAAGACCAAGGTCATGATTGCTGGTCCCAACCTCAACTTACAGAGGAAAACAGGCAAACACCCATGTTCTGTATGTCTGAGCGGAACGGGCAGCAACTCAATATTCTGCACCCACTGTTCAGGATGGGTTCACAAAAGGTGCAGTGGCATAAAGGGCCCGCCAAAGCAGATCCTCACTATAAGCGTTTGCGTTGCGCTGGTGCAGCAAGACCAATAGATGGCAGACCACTGACGGAGGTTGGTATTGGTGACAACAACCTGAAGTAGTGAGACTTTTGCTACCTTGGCGACACGTTGTCGTCAGGTGGAGGCTGTGAACTCGCTGCAGCTACACGTTGCAAGACTGCCTGGAAACAGTTTAGAGAGCTGCTACCAATCCTAACCAACAGGCACTTACCAACAGCTACAAGAGGGCGTGTCTACTCCTCATGTGTCAGAAGTGTGCTTCTGTATGGGTCCGAAACTTGGGCAGTCTCTACCAACACAGTGAAGAAACTACAGCGGAACGACAAAGCAATGATCAGATGGATCTGTTTGGTGAAACCTGAGCAAACCATTCCGTTTGAATCCTTCCTTGCTCAACTGAAGTTGAAAAGCCTCGCAGACATCATGCAGAAGAGTAGACTGCATTGGTTGGGGCACGTTGAGCGCAGCATTGGCTGGATTGCTCAAGTCCGACATTTGAATGTACCAGCGGAGAAGACCATTGGCAGACCCAAACTGTCTTGGGAGGACGTAGTGAAGCGGGACAGGAAAGCCCTGGGTATGGATTCAATCAACCCTCAACAGAGACGAGAATGGAGAGGAAGACTTAGATCGAGACTGGACAGTCAGGCCCCACCCTCAGCAGAGGATTAATTGATGGCCTGATCAACAAATAAACCGGATAGTGAGTGAGTGAGTGATTTGACCTTTGCAAACAGAATTGACCCAGACCAGACAGCTGCTGTAGGAGTCATTTGATCTTTGCAAACAGAATAGACCCAGCACAGACATCTACTGTATGAGTCATTTGACCTTTGCAAACAGAGTAGACCCAGACCAGACAGCTACTGTAGTAGTCATTTGACCTTTGCAAACAGAGTAGACCCAGACCAGACAGCTATTGTAGTGGTCATTTGACCTTTGCATACAGAGTAGACCCAGACCAGATAGCTACTGTAGTGGTCATTTGACCTTTGCATACAGAGTAGACCCAGACCAGATAGCTGCTGTAGTAGTCATTTGACCTTTGCAAACAGAGTAGACCAAGACCAGACAGCTGATGTAGGAGTCATTTGACCTTTGCAAACAGAGTAGACCCAGAGTGAGACCAGGTAGCTGCTCTAGGTGTCATTTGACATTTGCAAACAGAGTAGACCCAGACAAGAAGCTACTGTAGGAGTCATTTGACCTTTGAAAACAGAGTAGACCCAGAGTGAGACCAGGCAGCTGCTCTAGGTGTCATTTGACATTTGCAAACAGAGTAGACCCAGACAAGAAGCTACTGTAGGAGTCATTTGACCTTTGAAAACAGAGTAGACCCAGAGTGAGACCAGGCAGCTGCTCTAGGTGTCATTTGACATTTGCAAACAGAGTAGACCCAGACAAGAAGCTACTGTAGGAGTCATTTGACCTTTGAAAACAGAGTAGACCCAGTCAAGGCAGCTGCTGTAGGAGTCATTTGACATTTGCAAAAAGGGTAGACCCAGACTAGCAGCCGCTTTAGGAGTCATTTGACCTTTGCAAACAGAGTAGACCCAGATCAGACAGCTACTGTAGCAGTCATTTGTTCAGAAACTGCTGTTTACTCAAATATGATTTACAGTTTGTTAAATGGCATTGACCAATATACGAATTCAGTTAAGTAATTATAGTATCAGTATGCAAATTTTTTGGTTATAGATCTGTAGCCGGATAGAGATTGTGGTGAAACAGTTCAGTCATAGGTTTTACTGCGTGGCTTGGTAGCTCAGTCGGTAGAGTGTTGGCATGGTAAGCCAGGGGCCCTGGGTTCGAGTCCCAGTACCTTAATCATATAATAATAATAATTTAAAAAACGAGCTGAAATTTTGTCAGAAGTGGAGTAAAAAATAAAAATAAATAAATAAAATAAAGTAATAAAATGATTGGAATGCTAAAAAACATTTGTGCAGGTTTTTCATACATCAATGAAGAACATAACACTCGGTATGTATGAAGAACATAACACTCGGTATGTTATCATGTCCTACAATAGTGCGATGCAAATAAAAAATCTAAAAATGAGTCTAAGACTAGTTACTCAAAATTTGACTTGCAAAGACTCCACCAAGAAAACAGTAGTTTGCTCTCAAGGCTAGATTGAATGAGAGAATTGGAATCAGTTACTAAGGAGATATAACACCAGAATATTTTAACACGGTAGAGATGCAATGGTTATGGGTTAAATATTAATATTAACAGTGCAGTGTTAACGAGGCAGGCAAGGAGATGTATTCTAATATTCTGACAGTATCATCCATCAAAGACAGAAAATATGTAGTCCTAATCCTAAAGGCAGAGTCTGGATACAAGACAAAAATGTAGTTAGTAATTGTTTGAAATTCAGTTTTCATGGAAACATCTCAAAAACTTTAAAAAACTTTGAAAAAACATTTTCTTCAAATTAATCAGTGTAAATTCTACAATTAAACTGCAAACATTGACGTCTTCGCCCCTAGTGCAGAAAGTTCAACTCATTACTTGATGTTTTATATGGATCCAAACTGTTTGCGACTCGAATTGGCCTCTGGCTTACCATGCCAACACTACCGACTGAGCTACCAAGTCACACGGTAAACCCTATGACTGAACTGTGTCACCACAATCTCTATCCGGCTACAGATCTATAACCAGTTCCCTCATATAAATGCATTTTCACACAATTACAAACAGTAGACCCAGATTAGGCGGTTCCTATATAAGCCGTCAGATCAGAGTCTACTATATTTGGGCCGTCAGACCAGAGTCTATATACTATATTTGCTTTGAACATGACACAGGTCTTATTTTATCGAAGAAAATAAATTCCTTGAACAGTTTACATCATAAAATATCCATGATGACATAATTTATTACCCGAGTATTGAAACAGGTAATAGGAATATTTAGAAAATCAAAGTAAAATATTTTAATATTCTCTGACACTGTAAAACCATACCTATATTATGCCATAAGCAGACATACCCTGCTCATACAGCAATTGTCTAGTCTGGGTTGCAAACGCGTAGAAACCAGGCAAAGGGTTAAATATTTCTGACAAACTCATTCTTACTGGTACTCATTAGAATCACACCAACCGTCTAGTCTGGGTCTGCTATGTTTAAAAATGTGTAGAAACCAGGCATATTTATGGAGTAAAGGGTTAAATTTCTCTGACAAACTCATTCTAACTGGTACTCATTAAAATCACAGCAATCGTCTAGTCTGGGTCTACTATGTTTACAAAATGTATAGAAACCAGGCATATCTATGGAGTAAAGGGTTAAATTTCTCTGACAAACTAATTCTTGCTGGTAATCATTAGAATCACAGCAACCGTCTAGTCTAATAACTAATAACTCCAAAGCTAACAGGGGAGACAATTCAAAGACCCTACATGCACAATAACTCATGCTGGTGAACATTCCTGTGAAGTTTGGTTCTCTAGTCTTAGCGGTTTCAGAGATATGCGTGACACAAATATTTTCTGATTTTAAGTCATCAGGGGCAATAACTCCAAAGTTATCAGGGGAGACAATTCAAAAACACCAGGTGAACAGCAGCTCATGCTTGTCAACATTCCTTTGAAGTGAGTCTAGCCCTACTGGTTTCAGAGATACATGCGACACAATTTTGTGACGGACAGACGGACGGGACAGACAGACAAACAGACAACTCTGGCAAAAACAATAAATGGGGGAGACATAATAATCGCCTACTGATGATGCTTGTGATGGTGAACAAGTGTTCCCTGTTTCAAAGGTTTATGTTCCCAGTTTGAAAAGCTTTATATCTCAGAGTTATGTAAATAAGTGGACCTTAATAAAAACCGTAATCAAAAATTCCAAGTTAAAAGGGCTATAATTCTGTCAAAATGTTAGGCAGAGTTATGTACTTTTGCCTGCAGATGCAGGTTATAAAGGTAAACAAGTGTTCAAAGTTTCAAAGATTTATCTCAAAGGGTTATGTAAATAGGTGAACTTGAACAAAAGTCTTAATACTTAAAATGCTGGGGCGAGTAGGAAAGCTCCACTAATCTCCAAACAGTCAAGCTAAAAACAAACACCCATAAATAATTCTGTAAACACCCTTATCCGAAAAAAACATTTATGTGTACAATTTAAGTACATATTTAATAATACTTATATCAAACTATAATTTTAAAAGGAGTGCAATTCTGATAGAGGCCCGGGGTGTCGCCATTGTAGATGATGGCTGGATTACTGATCTCCCAGGATCTGCCGTAGTTGAATTGGCGATACATCCGTGCTCGGGGTTGCAGCTCTATATAACAAGCTTATGTCAAATTTGCATGTGATTTATTCAGCTGGAGCGTTCTGTGGCATATGTTCAATTCAAGCCTTTTGGGGCATATTTTGTAGCCTATTTGGGCATACTTTGAAGCCTATTGGGACATATTTTGTAGCCTATTGGGGCATACTTTGAAGCCTATTGGGGCATATTTTGTAGCCTATTGGGGCATACTTTGAAGACTATTGGGGCACATATTGAAGCCTATTGGGACATATTTTGTGGCTATTGGGCCTAATAATTATAAATTTGGGATACCACTTCGGATGGCTGTCAAAGGTCGCCCTTACACGACAACTTGTCCGGTGTACCTGCTAGCCAATTGGGCAAGCACGATGGGATCGGGAACCATGCCCAACAGAGCCAAATCTGAACCTTAGTTGTACATAATGCGTAAATAAACCAATGTTATGATAGAAGATTGTTGTCTGTTGTTGTTAGGTCGCTGGATGTTATACGGCAAGGCAGCATGGGTGAATGCGGAGTTATTGTCATATCAGGCAGGCATGGCAGACTGCCTTTAAGAATATGTTAGTATAAAGTCTGAAGAGCATCACATATTTGGAATAGCATTCACTCGTGGCCCCTTGCCGGGCAGCTGGGTCCTGAAATCCCCCAATAAATGCGATTATTGTTCAACAATAATCGTTTGTTATTGGAGTTTGAGCTCTTCATATTTATGTATTTTGTATGTGATAGAAGCGGTATACTGCATACTGATTTGACATTGATAGAAGCGACATAGTCAAAGACCGCCCAAGTTTGTTTGTTCCTTTGTCTTCTGATTTGCAACTAATCATGGTGAGTGGGATGATGGTGTCATAAATTCACACTGTAGACGACTTAAATCCCACCCACCACATGCCCCCTTTTATTTATTGTTTTATGCAGTGAAATGCCTTGTAATTTTCAGATTGGCATATGCGCGACCGGCGGCATGCCTTATGAACTTATTATGTAATATCATTACACATGTATGTTAATTCATTTTACCGTTGTATGTTCCCTATTGTCTCATTGAATGTCCTATTCTGTAAGATACAGGCATCTGCTGTTTGTTCTTATTTTGTTTCAGTCACTTTGGCATACAGTGTTGCTACTACCATAGGGGACCACCTACGTCTATTACAGTAACGGAGCGGTTCCTGGAAGTCTATTGTAATTACTGCCATTGGGCTATCGCTTGCTTAAAGTTGAAAGGGTGATTAGCCGACAGCGAAATCCGAACAAAACATTTAAGTACATATTTAATAATATTTATATCAACTATAATTTTAAAAGGACTGCAATTCTGATAGAGGCCCAGGGTGTCGCCATTGTAGATGATGGCTGTATTACTGATCTTTCAGGATCTGCCGTAGTTGAATTGGCGATACATGTACATCCGTTCTCGGGGTTGCAGCTCTATATAACAAGCTTATATGTCAAATTTGCATGTGATTTATTCAGTCTGGAGCCTTCTGGGGCATATTTTCAATTCAAGCCTTTGGGGGCATATTTTGTAGCCTATTGGGGCATACTTTGAAGCCTATTGGGGCATATTTTGTAGCATATTGGGGCATACTTTGAAGCCTATTGGGGCATATGTTGAAGCCTATTGGGGCATTTTTTGTGGCTTTGGGCCTAATAATTATAAATTTTGGATACCACTTCGGATGGCTGTCAAAAGTCGCCCTTACACGACTTACGTTATTGTCATATCAGGCAGGCATGGCAGACTGCCTTTAAGAATATGTTAGTACAAAGTCTGAAGAGCATCACATATTTGGAACAGCATTCACTCGTGGCCCCTTGCCGGGCAGCTGGGGTCCTCAAATTCCCAATAACACCCCTCTAAACTGGTTGTTCCAACTTAGTTCGTCAAAAAAGACAGAAAGTACACATTTTCTACCCGGCAAAGCTTGTTTTTGCAGAAAAAATAGTCAGAGATAAGTTTACAGACTGGCATAGAATTCTGAGTGAAAGCCGCGTGATTGGAGTTGATTTGAGAGACTTGAGCATGAAGATGATAGCCAGACAGACCGATCAGGTTACACCAGGGAGAGACGTTCCAAAGGAAATCAAACGCATTAATATAGCGACGCCACCGAAGTTGACAGCGACAGTGATGCGTTTTCACGTCAACGCAGAAGCAGAAAAGTCAGACTGACGTTAACAGTGAGAGTGACAGACACGCCCACCGGCAGGTACATAAACAAGGTGAAAAGGATGTGTCACATGATCAGTCACGTGATGAAACACTGACACACAAGGCTGGAACAAACATTAAGAAAATGAGATTACCTGTTCATAAGAACTCTAATTCCAGTCCTGTGCAACAGCATAGGGAAGGATAATCCAAAAGTACGGCCAGGAAAAGCCGATACTAAGCAGGGAACTTCAGTGAAACAGTCGGAAAACACTGACACTAATCGCGATAGTTGTCCACAGCAAATGTTATATCTCGGTACACATTCTAAAAATAGATCCGGAATACCCCAACAGACTGAAAGTAGGGCCGGAACAGACAAAGATAAAATTAGCAACTGGGGTTAGGAATTTTGGAGGGGAAATTGACACATTATCTTTTTGTGTGCTGAGCATTCAAGGGCTGAAAGGTAAAACCTATGACAAATTAAATAGTGAACCTTTAAAAAGTCTTTTTAAAAATAATGAGGTACTTTTATTTACTGAATCTTGGTTAAATGATAACATTGACTATAAGGTCACGGGTTTTACAGCTCATGCCCTACATAGACAATTTTGGACATTAAAGAAACGCCAGGGACAGTTGTGGACTGATTGTTTATATTTCCGATAGAATGAGTGGTAAAGTAAGTTGTTTGAAAACAGTTAATGATAATTGCTTGTGGTTGAAATTTGATGGTGAATTAATGGGTTTTGATGACCATTTGCTATTATGTTTATGCTATAATATACCAGCCGGTAGCAACAGATTCGGCACTTGCTGGCCATGCTTTGAAGGATCTTTTCAAACTAAAGCCACATCTTTATAATTTTACAGATTTTTCTGTAGCACACAACCTTGATCTGTTCGACAAGCTTATTCTACCAATACTGACATACAGGAGTGAAGGTTGGGGTTTTTCAAAGGCAGAAAGGCTTGAAAGAGTACATTTAAAGTTTTGCAAACAGCTGCTTTGAGTAAAAGGACAAACACAGAACAATTTCATTTATGGAGAATTAGGAAGAACGTCATTGAAAGAGTTTAGGTTTGTTTCTGTAATATTTAATTGGCTGAAGATTATACATTGTAATGATACAAAATATGTTTATGTTTAAAAGTGTGTTTATAATATGATGTTAGATGATCTGCAAAAATGGTCTCATAAACCATCATGGTCATCAAAAGTGAAAAATGTATTGGAATCGCTTGGGTTTTATGACATTTGGTTAAACTAAGGTGTAGGGAACTCTAAACTTTTTCTAAATATATTTAAACAGAGACTTACTAATAACTTTATTCAAGTTTGGCATGATGAACTTTCAAACTCGTCAAGGGCTGATAGCTACCGTTTATTCTCAGATTTTGGATTTAAAGAATATCTAAGCAAAGTCAGTATCACAAAATTTAGAAAAGAATTAACTAGATTACAAGTTTCATCAAACAGACTTGAAATTGAAACAGTAAGTTGGCATAAACAACATCCCACGCCAAGATTGAAAATGTCAGGTATGTAACATCCTTGAAGATGAACATCACTTTTTGTTGGAATGTCCTCTTTATAACAATCTGCGGAAAATTTACATAAGACAATCATACTGGAGATATCCGAATATGTTCAAATTTATTGATCTTCTTCAATCAGGAAACGAAATTGTATATAAATGCTTCAAGTTAAGAAGCGACACGTTCTTTGGAAATAATTAAACCAATTTGAATTAATGTACATGTATAGTATCAGTGATTCTTGTGTTGAGCGACCACTGGGTGAATTAGTGTGGAAATCACTGGGTACGGGTTGTTGCTTGTGTGGGACGAGAATGATGCAGAGCTCGTAAGGGAGCTTTCTGCGTTGTTTTTTGCATGCATTGAGCGCCCACCTGAACTTAAATTACAGACAGCTCCGCTTATAGGTGGTCGCTTAATAAATGGTTGGATGGAAAACTAAGAGCAAACAACTACATACATGTATTTGCTCCACCATGTACAATGATAAATATTATTTCATCATTTTCCCCTTGTAAAGACGGGTACTTCTTATTAGCTGATGTTACGAATAATTTCTATTACGTATTAGCATAATTATAGTGCATGCCGTTGACCATATGTAGTGTATATTTGTATGTTTGTGTACTGTTGAGCCTATGGCCTTATGTATGAATTAACTATCTATATCTAATATTTGTGTAAGTGTCTTAAAGTTACACAGTAACACCCCTCTAAACTGGATGTTCCAACTCAGCATCAATATTTGTGTAAGTCTCTTAAAGTTAAACAGTTACACCCCTCTAAACTGAATGTTCCACCTTAGCATCAATATTTGTGTTAGTCTTTTAAAGTTATACAGTAACACCCCTCTAAACTGGATGTTCCAACTTAGCATCACTGCTCGTCTGTAAGACAGGTGGCAGCCATACCTCATAGGCTATTTTTAGACCGAACATCTTTGAAGGAATCTACCAAGTAGGAGCATTAACTAGAGAAAATCACAATTTATCACAATAGTTTCAAGAAGATACTTTTTTTCAGGGGCGTAGAAAGGCGTATTTAATAGAGGAAAGGATTAAAGCAAGATGAAAGTTATGCAGAAAGCTCCTCGTGTTTGGAAAATGTTTAACCCTTTCTCTAATGTAAATGCTGTTTGTCACCTCTGCAAACAGAGTAGACCAATATCAGGCAGCTGCTGTAGGAACCATTTGACATTTGCAAACAGAGCAGATCCAGATCAGACAGCTGCTGTAGGAACAATGTGGCATTTACAAACAGAGTAGACCCAGATTGGACAACTACTGTTGGGACCATTTGACCTTTGCAAACAGAGTAAACCCAGATCAGACAGCTACTGTAGGAACCATTTGACCTTCGCAAACAGTAGATCCAGATCAGACAGCTGCTGTAGAAATAATTTGGCCTTTGCAATCAGAATAGACCCAGATCAGACAGTTACTGTAGGAACAATATGGCCTTTTTCAAACAGATTACCCAGATTACAGAGCTACTGTAGGAACAATTTGGCCTTTGCAAAAAAAGAATAGACCCAGATCAGACATCTGGCCTTTTCAAACAGTAGACCCAGATCAGACAACTACTGTAGGAACAATTTGGCCCATTCAAACAGTAGACCCAGATCAGACAGCTATTGCAGAAACAATTTGACCTTTTCAAAAGTAGACCCAGATCAGACAGCTACAGTAGAAACAATTTGGCCTATTCAAACAATAGACCCAGATCAGGCAGCTACATGTATTGTAGGGGCCATTTGACATTTGCAAACAGAGTAGATCCAGATCAGACAGCTGCTGTAGGAACAACGTGCCATTTACAAACAGAGTAGACCCAGATTAGATAACTACTGTTGGGACCATTTGACCTTTGCAAACAGAGTAAACCCAGATCAGACAGCTGCTGTAAGAACCATTTGACCTTTGCAAACAGTAGATCCAGATCAGACAGCTGCTGTAGAAATAATTTGGCCTTTGCAAACAGAATAGACTCAGATCAGACAGTTACTGTAGGAACAATTTGGCCTTTTTCAAACAGATTACCCAGATCAGAGAGCTACTGTAGGAACAATTTGGCCATTGCAAAAAAAGAATAGACCCAGATCAGACAGCTGGCCTTTTCAAACAGTAGACCCAGATTAGACAACTACTGCAGGAACAATTTGGCCCATTCAAACAGTAGACCCAGATCAGACAGCTATTGCAGAAACAATTTGGCCTTTTCAAACAGTAGGCCGGCTAGACCCAGATCAGACAGCTACTGTAGAAACAATTTGGCCTTTTCAAACAATAGACCCAGATCAGGCAGCTACATGTATTGTAGGGGCCATTTGACCTTTACAAACAGAGTAGATCCAGATCAGACACCTATTGTACGGGCCATTTAATATTTGCAAACAGAGTATACCCAGATCAGACAGCTATTGTATGGGCCATTTGACATTTGCAAACTGAGTGGACCAAGATCAGATAGCTACTGTAGAAACAAATTAGCCATTTCAAACAGTAGACCCAGATCAGACAGCTACTGTAGGTGTTACATGTTCATAACTGTATTAAGGTAGACAACTCTGTTAACCATTGCATACTTAATACATAGTAACATTGGATTAATGTTCTTGACCAATTACATGTATATATACTGCATGCTCTCTCAAATACTTTAGTTCTTGTTAAGACACACTATAATAAAGATCCAACATCTAAGAAGACTCCGTTATCAATACATCTATATCTACCCACGAAGTACAAAAGATACATAAAACCATAACATGGTGTCAGAGTGGTGCTTATGTGAATGATACATGGAATAACGCATTTAAATACTCAAAGGATTATTTAATTTGAAGTCATTCTGCGGACAGTTTTGATTTTGTACACTGAGCAAGTGAAAAGTTCCATTTTAACACTATGGATCAGAATACAGGACAAAACCCTAGAATGGACTGGGATGCAAAGGATCTATCCACTGCTTTTAAGAGATTCAAGGAACATGCAGAATTCATGTTTGGTGGCCCTTTGGACAAGAAATCTGAAGAAGTGAAATGTAATTATTTCATGATATGGATTGGAGAAAAGGGGCGAGAGATATTCTCCACATGGGACATATCAGATGATGACAAAAAGCAGTTGCGAACATTTATGAATGGGTTTGAAACGTACTGCAAACCCAAGACGAATTTGATATACAACAGATATAAATTCAAGTCAAGAACTCAGTTTGAAGGGGAGACATTTGAGCAATTTGTCACTGAGCTCAAACTGTTAATCAGAGACTGCGGATACCCACCTGAGATACAAGAGGATTTAATCCGTGACCACATTGTCTTCGGAATTCAGTCAAATGAAATCCGTGAGAAATTAATCCGTGAAGGCTCTGATCTAACATTGGAGAAATGTGTAGATCTAGCTAGGACACACGAGCTGAGCCAGGAACAGTGCAAAGACATGGACCAACCAACATCGGTGAATGCTCTCAGACAGCAAAGGCGACAACACAAGGCCAGGCATCCAATTCCACCAAACCAGAAGTGTCAAACCAGAGACAATCATGTGATAATTGCGGACAGTATCATGACAAGAGCAAGTGCCCTGCCAAAGGAGTAAAATGTCATTATTGTGCCAAATTGAACCATTTTGCAAAGATGTGTAGGACTAAAACCCAAGACTCAAAGCAAGGGATCAATGAAGTCAATCGCAATTCGCTTGATCTTGATTGTTCAGAATTCTTTGTAAGTTCAATTGAACATGACACTAGATTGAACCAGGCTTTTGTCCACATTGGTATTGGCAACAAAACTTTGCGCATGAAAATAGACACAGGGGCTCAAGTAAATGTCATACCCAAATCATGTTTTAGGTCTTTAGGCACTAAGGGACCGCTTCAGAACTCAAACAAGTGTCTCACAGCTTATGGAGGCAATGCCCTCAATGTTGTGGGTCACACAAAACTCACATGTACTTACAAAAGCAAGACTTCTCATGCAGAATTCTATGTTGTAGACTCGCCTAAAGCATGCCCAATTTTAGGTCTGGAAACCTGTCTTTCCTTGGGGCTAGTAAATCTTATAATGTCTGTCGTCTCAAATGCACCTTTAACTAAGGAAAACGTACTGACAGACTACGCTGACGTCTTTGACGGAATAGGGTTGTTACCTGGACAGAGCGAAATACGCATCCAAAGAGGATGCAATTCCTGTCATACACCCTCCCCGTAAAGTGCCCTTGGCAATACGGGATAAACTGAAAAATGAGCTTGATAGAATGGAGAATTTGCAAATTATCAGCAGGGTGACAGAACCTACAGAATGGGTTAACAGTCTTGTCACTGTTCAAAAGGCAGACGGGTCACTGAGACTATGCCTTGACCCAAAAGACTTGAATGATG
The DNA here is from genome assembly GCA_963576725.1 of Azorinus chamasolen. Classification (NCBI taxonomy): domain Eukaryota; kingdom Metazoa; phylum Mollusca; class Bivalvia; order Cardiida; family Solecurtidae; genus Azorinus; species Azorinus chamasolen. The sequence goes on along the minus strand of OY755241.1, from coordinate 92,655,277 downwards.
CAATACTGAGACTGCATTATCCAAGCAAAACAATTGACGACATTCTCCCAGACTTGACTGAAGCGACAGTCTTCTCCAAGTTTGACGCCCGCAGTGGGTACTGGTCAATTGCACTGACAGACAAATCATCATTTCTGACGACATTCAATACTCCATTTGGTAGATATAGGTTTTTGAGACTACCATTTGGAACAAAAAATAGCAACGATCTGTTTCAACAGAAAATGGACGAATGTCTCGAGAACTTGCCTGGAGTCAAAACAATAGTTGACGACATTGTTGTATATGGCAAGGACCAAAGTAGTCATGACAAGCATCTGCACATGTTCATGGCCAGGTGCAGAGAAATGGGTATTAAGCTTAACCCTAAAAAGACGGAAGTAAGCAAGAATGAAATTCCATTCTTCGGTCATGTGCTCACTGACAAAGGACTGAAAATGGATCCAGGAAAGGTCAAGGCCATTCGTGAAATGCCTTCCCCAACAAACAAAACAGAGCTAGAAACTATTCTCGGTATGGTTACCTACTTACAACGGTTTGCTCCAAATCTGTCTGAAATGACAAGTCCAATGCGACAGTTACTGTCCCAGGATGTAGAATTCATATGGGACACGCCTCAGCAGGAGGCATTTGAAAAGGTTAAGGCTGTAATTACACAGGAGCCCAGTCCTGTCCTCACTTTCTTTAATCCAAAGAAACAGGTGACATTACAAGTAGACTCTTCAAAAAGCGGACTTGGCGCCGTTCTTCTTCAAAATGAACGCCCAATTTGCTTCGCATCTAAGTCACTGACTCAAACAGAAGTAAACTATGCCCAAATTGAAAAGGAGCTCTATGCTATTTTGTTTGGGTGTAAGAAGTTTCATGACTATTTGTATGGTATACGGTTTACAGTAGAAACAGACCACAAACCATTGTTAGCTGTGTTCAAGAAGAACTTGCACTCAGCACCGCCTCGTCTACAGCGAATGTTACTACAACTACAGACTTATGACATTGACCTTAAGTTTTGACCTGGTAAGGACATACCTGTAGCTGACACACTTTCACGCAAATACCTACCTGAGACTCACCCTGAGTTTTCTGCTGACATGGATATGCATGTACATGCGATCATGTCAAGCATGCCTGTTAGTGACCAGAAAATGTCACATATCAAGATGGTCACTGCTTCCGACAAACAGATGACACAACTCAAACAGGTCATACACAGTGGATGGCCTAACGACAGATCACAATGTTCCAAAGATTTGACAGAATTTTGGAATTACAGGGATGAATTGACAAAGGTTAATGGCATCATCCTTAAAGGCAACAGAATTCTGATACCTAAAGGCTGTAGATCAGACATGCTAAAGGTTATACATGGATCACACCTGGGTGTCGAAAAATGCACGCAACGCGCTAGAGAAATACTGTTTTGGCCAAATATGAATGCTGACATTAAAGACATTGTACTATCTTGTCAAATCTGTCTTGAGCATAGAAACTCAAATGTCAAAGAGCCGATGCAGCCAAGTGACATACCTGACAGACCATGGCAAATTGCTGCCACCGACATATTTCACTGGCATAACATTGACTACATACTGCTAGTTGATTATTACAGCAGATACTTTGAAGTAAGTATGCTGCCAGATACCAAATCTTTGACTGTAATAGACAGGTTAAAGGGTTATTTCAGTCGACATGGCATTGTAGAGACACTGGTAAGTGACAATGCTAGACAATACACTTCACAGGAGTTTGCTGAATTTGCTAATAAATGGGACTTTCAGCACAGAACTTCAAGCCCTGGTTATTCACAGAGCAATGGTTTGGCTGAGAGAACAGTGCAGACTGTCAAAGCATTGTTTACTAAGGCTAAACAATCAGGACAAGACCCTTATCTTGCTATACTTGAGTATCGCAATTCCCCACTAGCCTGTGGAAAAACACCTGCCCAGTTGCTAATGAGCAGACAGCTTAGATCAGTTCTCCCATTAACTTCAGAGCAACTTGACCCACAGGTCTCCAATAAGTCACAAATTCGTGGGAAACTTTCTCAAAACAAACAGAGATCACAGAGATATTACAATCGGTCAGCACACCCGTTAGAACCACTTTCTATCGGGCAATCTGTGAGAATTAGACAAGGAAAATGCTGGAAGCCAGCAAAGGTTATAAAACAGGTTAACAATAGGTCATACATAGTATCTACTCCAGATGGGGGTACTTACAGGCGAAATCCACGCCACCTCTTAGCAAACCAGCCAACGTTTGACCACTCAAACAAATGCAGACAATTATCATTTACCAAGACTGCAACAAATACACCCGCCTCAAACAGCAGTTTGCTTGATAATAACACAACAAATAAATCACCAGCCAATGCCAATGATGATTTAAGCACAGGTTCAAATCAAACAAATTCTGGAGACAAATCAGAACTTTATACAACAAGATCAGGTCGAAGTGTGAAACCACCAGTGAAGCTTGATTTATGATAAACTGACAGACACCTGGAAAGAGGAGTACTTAGTTTTGCTTATTTACTGATAAAGGTATGTATACAGGGATTATCAGTTCCCAGAAACAGGTGTATCTGATTTCTAATTACATGGACAAGAAGACCATAAGACTTCGTGCAAAAGGAATTTACCAAAACTGAAGTCTGCCAGAATTATTTGAATGTCAAATTTGAATAGTTATATGTTTGAGTTTATCTGTAAACAGTATGTGCTATACTTGTAAAAAAGGGAGATGTTACATGTTCATAACTGTATTAAGGTAGACAACTCTGTTAACCATTGCATACTTAATACATAGTAACATTGGATTAATGTTCTTGACCAATTACATGTATATATACTGCATGCTCTCTCAAATACTTCAGTTCTTGTTAAGACACACTATAACAAGGGCATGTTGTATTGCTATGCAAGACATGAGTCCCCCACCGGACTGAAAAAAAACCCTCCGCTCTCCCCACCCCACCCACCCATGGTGTGGTTGACCATGGTATATACATGACCACCTGAATGGTATTAGTACCTACTTTCATACATTAAATCAGTAAATAAAAAGTTATTGTCCTGACAAGAAAATATGAAAAAGGGGAGTAACTCCAAAAATATTGATGCTAGAGTTATTGCCCTTGTGCATGACACTACACCTCATCATGCTTGTTCCATATGAGAAGTTTCAAATCAATTGAACCAGTACATAAAGAGTTATTAACTGGACAAGAAAATATGAAAATGGGAATAACTCCAAAAATATAGATGCTAGAATTATGGCCCTTGTGCATGACATTACCCCTCATCATGCTTGTTCCATATGTGAAGTTTCAAATCAATTGAACCAGTAGATAAAGAGTTATTGTCCGGACAAAAAATATGAAAAAGGGGAATAACTCCAAAAATATTGATGCTAGAGTTATGGCCCTTGTGCATGACACTACTCCTGATCATGTTTCTTCAATGTGTGAAGTTATAATGAATTTGGCCAAACTTTGTAGGAGATATTGCCCGAACACGAAGCGTGACAGACTGACAAGAAAATATGAAAAAGGGGAATAACTCCAAAAATATCGATGCTAGAGTTATGACCCTTGTGTATGACACTAACCCTCATCATGATTGTTCCATATGTGAAGTTTCAAATCAATTGAACCAGTAGATAAAGAGTTATTGTCCAGACAAAAAAATATGTAAAAGGGGAATAACTCCAAAAATATTGATGCTAGAGTTATGGCCCTTGTGCATGACACTAGCCCTCATCATGCTCCTTCAATGTTTGAAGTTATAATGAATTTGGCCTAACTTTGTAGGAGATATGGCCCGGACACGAAGCGTGACAGACGGACTGACAAGAAAATATGAAAAAGGGGAATAACTCCAAATATAGTGATGCTAGAGTTATGGCCCTTGTGTATGACACTACCCCTCATCATGATTGTTCCATATGTGAAGTTTCAAATCAATTGAACCAGTAGATAAAGAGTTATTGTCCGGACAAAAAAATATGTAAAAGGGGAATAACTCCAAAAATATTGATGCTAGAGTTATGGCCCTTGTGCATGACACTAGCCCTCATCATGCTTCTTCAATGTGTGAAGTTATAATGAATTTGGCATAACTTTGTAGGAGATATGGCCCGGACACAAAGCGTGACAGACGGACGGACGGACGGACGGACAGACAGACGGACGGACGGACGGACGGACGGACGGACGGAATCGAGCAAACCTATAGTCCCCCAACCGGTAACCGGTGGGGGACTAATAAAGATCCAACATCTAAGAAGACTCCGTTATCAATACATCTATATCTACCCACGAAGTACAAAAGATACATAAAACCATAACAGTAGGAACAATTTGACATTTGCAAACAGAGTAGATCCAGATCAGACAGCTATTGTACGGGCCATTTGAAATTTGCAAACAGTAGATCTAGATCAGACAGCTATTGTAGGAACAATTTGACATTTGCAAACAGAGTAGATCCAGATCAGACAGCTACTGTACGGGCCATTTGACATTTGCAAACAGAGGAGACCCAGAACGGACAGCTATTGTAGGGGTCATTTGACATTTGCAAACAGAGTAGATCCAGATCAGACAGCTATTGTACGGGCCATTTGACATTTGCAAACAGAGTAGACCCAGATCATCATCAGACAGCTATTGTAGGGACCATTTGACATTTGCAAACAGATTAGACCCAGATCAGACAGCTGCTGTAGGAATGATTTGGCCTTTGCGAACAGATTAGACCCAGATCAGACAGCTGCTGTAGGAACAATTTGGCCATATGAAACAGCAGACCCAGATCAGACAGCTACTGTACGAACAATTTGGCGTTTGCAAACAGTAGACCCAGATCAGGCAGCTATTATAGGATTCATTTGACCTTTGCAAACAGAGTGACCCAGACCAGACAGCTACTGTAATAGTCATTTGACCTTTGCAAACAGAGTAGACCCAGACTAGACAGCTGCTGAAGGAGTCATTTGACCTTTGCAAACAGAGTAGACCCAGACAAAGCAGCTGCTGTAGGAGTCATTTGACCTTTGCAAACAGAGTAGACCCAGACAAAGCAGCTGTTGTAGGAGTCATTTGACCTTTGCAAACAGAGTAGATCCAGATCAGACAGCTACTGTAGCAGCCATTTGATCAGAAACTGCTGTTTACTCAAATATGATTTACAGTTTGTTAAATGGCATTGACCAATATACAAATTCAGTTAAGTAATTTTAGTATGCAAATTGGTTATAGATCTGTAGCCGGATAGAGATTGTGGTGAAACAGTTCAGTTATAGGTTTTACTGCGTGGCTTGGTAGCTCAGTCGGAAGAGTGTTGGCATGGTAAGCCAGAGGCCCTGGGTTCGAATCCCAGTACCTTAATCATATAATAATAATAATTTAAAAAACAAGCTGAAATTTTGTCAGAAGTGGAGTAAAAAATAAATATAAATAAAATAAAGTAATAAAATGATTGGAATGCTTAATAACATGTGTGCCGGTTTTTCATACATCAATGAAGAACATAACACTCAGTATGTTATCATGTCCTACAATAGTAAGATGCAAACTTATAAAAAATCTAAAAATGAGTCTAAGACTAGTTACTCAAAATTTGACTTGCAAAGACTCCATCAAGAAAACAGTAGTTTGCTCTCAAGGCTAGATTGAATGAGAGAATTGGAATCAGTTACTAAGGAGATATAACACCAGAATATTTTAACACAGTAGAGATGCAATGGTTATGGGTTAAATATTAATATTAACAGTGCAGTGTTAACGAGGCAGGCAAGGAGATGTATTCTAATATTCTGACAGTATCATCCATCAGAGACAGAAAATATTTAGTCCTAATCCTAAAGGCGGAGTCTGGATACAAGACAAAAATGTAGTTCGTAATTATGTTTGAAATTCAGTTTTTATGGTAACATCTCAAAAACTTCAAAAAACTTTGAAAAACATTTTCTTCAAATTTATCAGTGTAAATTCTACAATTAAACTGCAAACATTGACTTCTTCGCCCCCAGTGTAGAAAGGTCAACTCATTACTTGATGTTTTATATGGATCAAAATTGTTTGGGGCTTGACTTGGCCTCTGGCTTACCATGCCAACACTACCGACTGAGCTACCAAGTCACACAGTAAACCCTATGACTGAACTGTGTCACCACAATCTCTATCCGGCTACAGATCTATAACCAATTCCCTCATATAAATGCATTTTCACACAATTACAAACAGTAGACCAAGATCAGGAGGTTCCTATATAAGCCGTCAGATCAGAGTCTACTATATTTGAGCCGTCAGACCAGAGTCTACTATATTTGCTTTGAACATGACACAGGTCTTATTTTGTCAAAGAAAATGAATTCCTTGAACAGTTTACATCATAAAATATCCATGATGACATAATTTATTACCCGAGTATTGAAACAGGTAAAAGGAATATTAAGAAAATCACAGTAAAATATTTTCATATTTCTCTGACACTGCAAAATCATACCTATATTATGCCATAAGCAGACATACCCTGCTCATACAGCAATTGTCTAGTCTGGGACTACTCTGTTTGCAAACGCGTAGAAACCAGGCAAAGGGTTAAATATCTCTGACAAACTCATTCTTACTGGTACTCATCAGAATCACAGCAAACGTCTAGTCTTGGTCTAGTCTGTTTGCAAATGTGCAGAAACCAGGCATATTTATGGAGTAAAGGGTTAAATTTCTCTGACAAACTCATTCTTACTGGTACTCACTAGAATCACAGCAACTGTCTAGTCTTGGTCTACTCTGTTTGCAAATGTGTAGAAACCAGGCATATTTATGCAGTAAATGGTTCAATTTCTTAGTCAAACTCATTCTTGCTGGTACTCATCAGATTCGTCTCAAGCCACTTTAGGATCAAATACTCTATTTTATCACAAAGGTTTCAAACTACAAAATTCTGATTTTTTACTTTTCTCCAGTAAACACTCCTTTTGAGTAGATTCATTCAAAGAGGTTGCATCAAAAATTAGATTTTTAAAGTAAAATGTGTTTTAGTTAAAGATACATACTTGCTATATATATAGGGGCGGATCCATGAATTGTTGTTAGAGGGGGCGAAACTGAAATATATGCTGGAGGTCCAGGGGGCCGCAAGGGCTCCTGGTGGGTCCGGGGCAAAGCCCTGGTAGGGGGTGCAGGGGGGCAAAGCCCCCCCCCCCCCCTGAAGCTCCTGGATTTTAGTGATTTTGAATACTAAGACAAGCACTCCATGGCATGTCGAGTATTATGTGATTGCATCAGAGTAACGTGCTAAAAATGCATGGCATTTTATAAACAGTACAGGTACATGGATTTAGCCAGAAGATATGCTATAATGAAGCCCGCACCGAAGGTATGGGCCGAGGGCTGAAGCAGGAGGGGGTTGGAGAGCACAAGAGGGACACAGCCCCTTCTCCCCCGGCGGTGTCGTGTGTGTAGTGGTTTCTGGTGATGTTTTGATGGACTTTCACTCATCAAAATTTGACCATTTTAAGACATTTGTTCGGTAATTGGAGTAAGATATTGATCAAGCTGAAGTAGTTTTCATTGAAATATAATTTGCTTTGTTTGAGTGTACAAGTTAGAAGAAAATTAATTTCCCTTGGAATGTAATCCACTCCGAAGGGGGTGCAACTGTCTTACGCACGGGTTTCTCATGCGTGTAAGTTGTTGAAGGCATTCAGCTTTGGACAGTCGACGGTGTAAGACGGGTTAATTATTTACTTTTACACACTGAAATTCTAATGGCCGAACCACGTGTCGAAATTGAGAATCAACTTCATGAAGTGTTGTCGGAGTTATGGCAGCAACGGCAAGAAGTTTCGGCATTAAGAGAAGAGGTGCAAACTAATAACTTTTCTGTGAACTCTGAGGTGAAAAAATTGAAAACTGAAAAAGACTTTAACTGGAGGTTTAATGGCAACAAGGTCCAATTTGAATTCAATTCTGAGGTAGAGGAGCTTCTTAAGCAAGCCGTGTGGGCTTTAGAGCACCAGAAGTCGGATTATTGCTCTGATCTGCTAAAGGAAAATTTGGAGAAGTTACGAAAGAGAAATAAGCTTATTCGAATTGCTGACACTTCTTCAGGAGGTTGGGACACAGTCAGACATTACCAGACCAACCAGGTAGCTAGCGACAGCGACGATGAAGCTAGAATTTACAAGGCAGAAAATAGGGCGCTCAAGCGTAAACGTTCGAGTTCGAGCTCCAAGTCGGCTACAGCTACTCTGTCGTTTTAACGATTTTTCTCGTACACCAGCAGTACGACCGCCGGTACAGTTTCCGACTCCCAGATCCATGGTTCAGCAGCCTGTACACTATAGGTCCTTTCGTGGCTACAATGGAATCGAGTCAGGGTTTGTCCGAGGGCCAAGGTTTAGCAACCCTGGAACATGCTTCGCATGTTGAGACTTCCACCACTTCAGAAGAGACTGCCCCCACGTTGTCAAAACACAGACCGGAGTGCAAGCCGGAAACAAGTAGTTCATTCAAAGATGAGTATTATGATTTTGAACGTTTTACTCATGATTATTATGAGTATGAGCAGGGACAAAAACATATAATTGGAAAATGTAGATTAAAGCAGAATATACAGTTAACGCAAACAGCTAATGATTATAGAACATGGTTATAAAATCCCTTTTTATTCTTTGCCAGACAAAGTGTTCTTAGAAAATAACAGATCTGCTTTGAAAGAGCCAGAGTTTGTTGCTGAAGCAATTAACGATTTATTAGACAGAGCTTTGATCAAACAGTGTCAATCGCCACCATATATTGTCAATCCGTTAACAGTTTCAGTTCAGAGTTCGGGAAAAAAGCGTTTGATTCTTGATTTGAGAGCAGTTAACGAGCATTTATGGAAACAGTCTGTAAATTCGAAGATATAAAGGTTGCTCTTTCATTTTTAAAGCAAGGTTTTTTCATGATCAAGTTTGATTTGACTAGCGCATATCATTTTGTAGAAATACTTGATCCGCATACTGATTTTTTAGGTTTTACTTGGATAGACAAAGACGGAGTTAAGAAATATTATAATTTTTTTGGTTTTACCATTCGGTTTATCTTCAGCATGCTATGTTTTTACGAAACTCACAAGGCTATTGATTGCAAAATGGAGAGGGGAAGGAAAATTGGTTTCAATGTTTTTTGATGACGGTTTTGTTGCTGCAAAACTTTTGATTTGACAGATTAGTTAGGGAAACAGGTTAAGCAAGATTTGCTTTTTTTCCGGTTTTGTACCGAATGCAGATAAGTCCAATTTTTAGGCACTGTTTTAAATTTGTTAGATGGTGTGATCTCAATACCGGACACCAGGTTACGCAAGGTCAAAAATACTATATCAGATCTCTTCAGAATTCGGAAAGAGCATTGCCGTGTACCCGTGAGAAAATTGGCTAGTTTAGCTAATTTCAATGTTTATTGTATTAGGTCACGTGACTCAGATTATGACCCATTCGCTGAGTATTGACGTTTTACGAGCAACAAACTGGGACTGGTATATTCCGATTTCGGTCGAGAGTATTGAGCAAATGCGTTCTTGGGACGATAATTTAGATTCGATAAATGGCAAATATATACAGGAAAAGTACATTTTTTCAAAAAAAGTATTTTCGGACGCTAGTAAAACAGGTAATGCGGGCTATGAAGTACACGCTGCAAATCGGGTTTCTCATGGAATTTGGTCTGCCGATGAAGCGTTATTTAAAGTCGTCCACTTGTCGAGAGCTTACTGCAGTTTAAAGGGTGTTGATGTCTATTGTTCGTTTATTAGAACGTCAGAGAGTTAAATGGTTTACAGATAATCAAGGAGTTGCATCCATTGTGTGTAAAGGTTCAATAAATTTTGATCTACAGGAAATAGCTATATCTAAATTTAGGATTTGTATGACTAATTCTGTGGCACTAGAAATGGAATGGATTCCAAGATCTGAAAATGAAAAGGCAGATCATTTTTCCAGAATAGTAGATTTTGATGACTGGGGTATTTCCTTAGTTTTGCTTAACATCATTCAGGATAAGTTTGGAAAGTTTGAGATAGACTGGTTTGCTTCAGAGCATAATGCAAAGGTTTCAAAATTCTATTCAAGATTTTTGAATCTGTCTTCTTTTGGCGTAGATGCTTTCACAGCAAATTGGGGTGAATTTTATGGGTGGTTTGTGCCACCTATTAGTGTTATTCACTTAGTTTTTCAGAAAATGGAAGCTGACAAAGTATCAGGGGTTATTGTACTGCCCCTTTGGAAATCGGCTCCCTTTTGGCCATTACTAATTGAAGGAGATAATTTCATTGAAGCAGTAAACAGAAAAATCGTTTTACACAAGATGCAAAAAATGGCTGTGGCATCTTTGGGAATTCAGATTTGAATTTTAAGATGTTGGCTTTGAAAATTGACTTTTCTTAATTCTGAGAAAGAAGTTTATTTTTCAGTTAAGATTCAGAAAATTGAGCTGTAAACACGTAGGCAGTGTGTTTTGCTATCATTATGTATAAACATGTTTATTGTTTGATTAGAGGTAGCAATGAGTTACTGATGGAAGTTTCATATAGTCAGATACTCGTTCGGTATTGGACGATAGTTAGCGGTATCGCTATGGCTTTCTCTACAATAAAGGATAAAGATTCTATAATTTTGGCAGTTTTGCACATTTAAGAGTTGAAGAAAACAGTCTGGTATCGGGCTTACAATTTGTATAAAGTACATGTATATTGATTATCATTATTATACAGAGAATTCGTATTTAGAAGAAATCATGTTCATTACCCTTAAGTGATTCGGAAGAAAGGTTTATAATTTTCATGTCAAAGAAACAAAGTGTTTTAGAGTAAAAGCTTGTGTAACTTATTTTCTGTTTTTTTGTTATACATTTATTTTTACAGACGCATAAAGATGAAATAGAGATGCTGCCGGACGTTTTGGCGGGCAAGGTGGATCTTCTTCCAGACCTTTTGCTCTCGTCTCGTGCCTCAAATACAAGCCAGAAATATGAATATGGTTTCAACCGTTGGAAAAAGTGGGGCCTTTCAAATGGTTTGGGAACTAGTGACATCTTGCCTGTTATGGCTATGTCTGTAGCACTGTACTTAATGTCCTTAATTCAGACCTCTAAGACAGCAAGTCCAGTGATTAATGGTTATTATTCAATTAAGTGGTATCACGATTTGTGCGGATTTTCTTCTCCAACCTGTTCGTCGATAATTATCAATATGCTGGAGTCTGCAAAACGCATTTTAGCAAAGAAAATTGTTAAAAAGGAAATAATGACAGTTGATATTTTAAATGATATATTTGATAGATTATACAAGGATAAAGATTTAAAATGTCAGCGCATAATATGCGCAAGTTTGTTGGCATTTGCAGGTTTTTTACGCAGTTCAGAGTTGTTAGGAATTTTATTGCAAGATCTTAAATTTTATGATACTCACTTATCCTTTTTTCTAGAAAGTAGTAAGACTGACAAATATAGAGACCGGTCTTGGATATTGACAGCAAGAACTGGTATGAAATTATGTCCTGTTGTATTAGAAAAGTATATACAGTGGGGACAGTTTGATTGCAGTGATTTTATATTTTGTAATTTAAGTAAAACAAAGACTGGATATACACAGAGGGCTGTGAATAAAGCTATGTCGTACATGTATACGAGTTTAAGAGAAGAGTTTATTTCTGCTTTTGCACCGCATGTCAAGGACATTAAAAACTTTTGATTGCATTCACTTCGTTCAGGAGGTGCTTCTGCAGCTGCAAATAAGGGTATAAGAGATAGAATGTTTAAGCGCCATGGGCGCTGGCCTAGTGAAAGTGCAAAGGATGGATATGTAAAAGATAATGTATCGGATTTGTTGTCAGTGTCCCTTTCATTGGGGCTTTAAATTCTGGATTATTTTGTCTGTTTTCCTTTTGTTTGATATAGATTCAGACATACACATGTTTGTACAAGTTTGAGCATACTATTGGAAATAGCCCAGCTTATTAATTGGTCTGGGCGATACAATAAGGTTAGAATATTATGTACTTGCAAATGCTAGTATGATTGCTCAGTATGTTTGCAGACATAATTTACGAGTAAACTGGTGTTTTGTATTTGATTTGGATGATTGTATATAGAGGGTTGATATTTGTGTTCTCATAGCTATTTTATATTATATATAGGAGATGAATTTGATAAGTTTGATTTGATAAATCGAATGATTTGTAAGACTCAATGTCAATGGGGTAATAGAAATTTATCAATTACAGATTTAAATAAGACGATTTGTGATAATGCCGTTTATGTAAATATTTTGATTTAGATCAAATAGCCGGTAATTTTTAAGACAAATAACCAGCTTATAGATAGATACATACTTAATTATTTAAATTTTCATATGTTACTTTGACGGGTGTTTTCGAAATTTTTAAGAATATTGACTGTGCATACAAATTGCCCGTTCTTTGAATTCATCGATTGTCCAAGTGCTAAGCTACAAATACAGAATTATAAAGCTGATTTATTTTTGTTGTGTGTTTCCTTTGGTAGGAGTGATGAAGGTCTTAGGGAACTTAAGTGCTTGTGTGGCGGCCGTAAAAAGTACTTCTTTCTCAGTGTTGTTATATGTTCTGGTGCTTCGGGATCATAAGTTTTTAAGTTATTAGTTTGGAAAAGTGAATACTGCTTAAGCCGATGCTATGGGGCATGAGTAGTGTTGCACTCCTAATTACTACTCATGAAAAGGCTCACTAAAACCGAGTCTGCAATTTTCTGTTTTCACATTGCTATTTTTTCTTTCGAATGATCTCCCACTTTCAGAATTTATTCAATAAAACAGCAACACTGAGAGAAACAGAGTATGACACCCATCAGTCTTACGGTCACCTAAAAACCTGCATTTATTAAATTTGATTTTCAATTACACTTAACTGTCAGACAGTGGGTTAAGTAACAGCATCCTTCGAGGATGTCTTGTCGTATAGAGGTTTATAACCTCCTTGATATCTATGTCAATATTGTTATGTATTCATCAGCATTAATGCATGTGCATTAAATCTATCTTCATTCATTGCCGACCTGGATTGGGAAAGCAAATTGTTTTTGATATGCTTAAATGCGGAGTTGGCTGCATCCATCTTCAAATTGTTGGCATAAAAATCAGCGAAAAGACAATCAATGTGCAAAAAGAGGGATAGGCTACGTTTGAATTGCGAAATTCGATGTGAATAGCGGGATAAGATTTTAAACCGACTGTGCATATTAGCACAAATACCATCAGTGAAAAATGATTGATATATTTATATGTGAACTGCGCGCTCAGCGCGCAGAAAAAAGAAGACTTTTGCATTTTTCTATGCTACAAAAATGGATTTCAACGCACAAACATAATTTTACTTCGGCGATTTTAGGGGCGGGTGGGGGGGAACCTACGCCGGGTCTGCCCCCGCCTGGATCCGCCTATGATATAATCTGCTTTCATCTATATCTACTGCTAAACTAAAACGAAATCTGTCATACATGTACCGCATAAAATACTGCACGGTGCTCTGACATGTGCAGTTTAGCCATAAATCCCAATCGGTCAGAGAGATCTAATACATAGCTTATCTGGAGCCTGAGTTAATTGGGATGTTAAAGAATACGGGCAGGTTTTATGGCACTGCAACACTTTATAGGTTATAGAGACGGGAGGAAATTGCTGATCCATATCTCATTTACATCGAGATAAAATATACAGATCCAGAAACTTAAGACCTGCTGGAGAATCAGAGATTCTATTGTATACTTCAAATTTAACTCATTTCTGCAAATTGACACCTTTTGATACACATTGAGTCACTTTTTTAAAACATTCATTGTGATACGTTCATTAAGTTCCGAATTGTGAGATTTCATAGTATTACATGTATGTGTCATTAAAAAGATAGACCCTAAATATACATCTAGAATCTACGATAAACTCCGACTCTCAATCGTGTCCGATTCAAGATCACTTTACCCTATGATAAATGAGCAAATACTCTTTTTCACAATGGTTTCAAAACTATACAGTTCTAATAATGCCCCTCTTCGGCAAGATTCAAAAGAGGATGGATGTAAAAATACACACTATATACATGTCAACTGATGAAACATTCTCTTTACCCTTTCCCTTTTCTATATTCATTCCTGCTAAATATTCTTTGACAAAATACGTATAATGAAATATGGAAGGTGGAGCATTATAGCCATTTTAGAAACTAAAGAAACAGATCTATCAAATTCCATTAGCAAACAGGACAGACACTGATGAGACGGCTCCTATAAGTACCATCTGATCTGGGTCTAATTTGTTTGCATATCCATGAAAAAGTGTTTATATTAGGGAAAGGGTTAACAAGTCAACTAATCAAAATACAGCAAAACCTTGCGAATTCAAACTTTTAGTGAAGCAAGTGGTTCCTACCTTATTGAACAGTACATTCTATTCTTTTGCATTTTTCTATGCTACAAAAATGGATTTCAACGCACAAACATAATTTTACTTCGGCGATTTTAGGGGCGGGTGGGGGGGGGGGGGGGGGGACCCACGCCGGGTCTGCCCCCGCCTGGATCCGCCTATGATATAATCTGCTTTCATCTATATCTACTGCTAAACTAAAACGAAATCTGTCATACATGTACCGCATAAAATACTGCACGGTGCTCTGACATGTGCAGTTTAGCCATAAATCCCAATCGGTCAGAGAGATCTAATACATAGCTTATCTGGAGCCTGAGTTAATTGGGATGTTAAAGAATGCCGGCAGGTTTTATGGCACTGCAACACTTTATAGGTTATAGAGACGGGAGGAAATTGCTGATCCATATCTAATTTACATCGAGATAAAATATACAGATCCAGAAACTTAAGACCTGCTGGAGAATCAGAGATTCTATTGTATACTTCAAATTTAACTCATTTCTGCAAATTGACACCTTTTGATACATATTGAGTCACTTTTTGAAAACATTCATTGTGATACGTTCATTAAGTTCCGAATTGTGAGATTTCATAGTATTACATGTATGTGTCATTAAAAAGATAGACCCTAAATATACATCTAGAATCTACGATAAACTCCGACTCTCAATCGTGTCCGATTCAAGATCACTTTACCCTATGATAAATGAGCAATTACTCTTTTTCACAATGGTTTCAAAACTATACAGACCTAATAGTGCCCCTCTTCGGTAAGATTCAAAAGAGGATGGATGTAAAAATACACACTATATATATGTCAACTGATGAAACATTCTCTTTACCCTTTCCCTTTTCTATATTCATTCCTGCTAAATATTCTTTGACAAAATACGTATAATGAAATATGGAAGGTGGAGCATTGTAGCCATTTTAGAAACTAAAGAAACAGATCTATCAAATTCCATTAGCAAACAGGGCAGACACTGATGAGTAGGCTCCTATAAGAACCATCTGATCTGGGTCTAATTTGTTTGCATATCCATGAAAAAGTGTTTATATTAGGGAAAGGGTTAACAAGTCAACTAATCAAAATACAGCAAAACCTTGCGAATTCAAACTTTTAGTGAAGCAAGTGGTTCCTACCTTATTGAACAGTACAGTCTATTCTGTATGAACACGTACACATTTCTCAGCATCTTTATTAATGTCAAACAGTGTTGATCTGGATCCTAGTCCCATCTTTATTAATGCCAAACAGTGCTGATCTGGATCGGAGTCCCATCTTCATTAATGTCAAACAGTGCTGATCTGGGCCCGAGTCCAATCTTTATTAATGTCAAACAGTGTTGATCTGGGTCCGAGTCCCATCTTTATTAATGTCAAACTGCTGATATGGGTCCGAGTCCCATCTTTATTAATCTCAAACTGCTGATATGGGTCCGAGTCCCATTTTTATTAATGTCAAACTGCTGATCTTGGTCCGAGTCCCATCTTTATTAATGTCAAACTGTGATGATCTGGGTCCGAGTCCCTTCTTTATTAATCTCAAACTGCTGATATGGGTCCGAGTCCCATTTTTATTAACGTAAAACAGTGCTGAACTGGGTACGTGTTCCATCTTTATTAACGTTAAACAGTGCTGAACTGGGTCCATGTCCCATCTTTATTAATGTCAAACAGTGTTGATCTGGGTCTGAGTCCCTTTTTTATTAATGTCAAACAGTGCTGATTTGGATCGGAGTCCCATTTTCATTAATGTCAAACAGTACTGATCTGGGCCCGAGTCCCATCTTTATTAATGTCAAACAGTGCTGATATGGGACCGAGTCCCATCTTTATTAATGTCAAACTGTGCTGATCTGGGTCTGAGTCCCTTCTTTATTAATGTCAAACAGTGCTGATCTGGGTCCGTGTCCCATCTTTATTAATGTCAAACAGTGCTGATATGGGTCTGTGTCCCATCTTTATTAATGTCAAACAGATGATCTGGGTCCGAGTCCCATCTTTATTAATGTCAAACAGTGCTGATCTGGGTCCGAGTCCCATCTTTATTAATGTAAAACAGTGTTGATCTGGGTCTGAGTCTGCCAAATAACTCAATTTCCATATCCAAGGGTTCATTGCTCATGTTACATCTGTGTTATCCTGCAAAAAATGTTTTGTATCGTCTTTACAAATGATAGATGCAGTCAAATCGGGGTCTTCTCTCTTTGCTTATGGAATTGTTTACATGGAGATCTAATTCTACAGTTTCTGCCACAGTAAAAAATCCTTGTGTACCATTATTAAAGTTCAGCTAATAAAAGTTCAGCCAATGAATATCCATGATGTCATTATTTCTTAATGAATATTCATGGAGTAGAAGGGGTGTATTGCAAATAATAGACATCTAATTTTTCTACCAATTTCTCTGTATCTTTTATCAAGAAGATTCATTAGAGAGGTCACAACAATCTGTTGTCTGCTGTATCTAAAGTATTGATATGCCAAAAGATCTCATCTTCTTAACCCTTTCCTCCATAAATATGCCTTTCTACGCCTCTGTAAAAGTCACTTTATAAAACAATTGTGATGAATAAAACATTTGCTCCCATAGGAGCAAATGCGCTATTTATCACAATGGTTTCAAACTACGAAATGCGCAAATTTTCCTTTTCTCTAGTTAATACTCTTTTTCGGTAGATTTATTCAAAGTGGTTGGAATTTAAAATAGCCTATGAAGTAATGGGTAAACCGTTACAGTGGGAGACACCAGTCACTAATGTTTGGTTTGGTTTTATCGGGTTTTATATCAGATTAACAGTATTTCAGTCATGTCACGACGTCTACAGGTGGGGGAAAACCCCAGAGGAACTGTGCATGGAACAAATTGCATTGTCTCATACAGAGAAGAACATGTTTTACATGACTCATGGAGTTAAATATTAATAAAACAGTCCTTTTCAAGCTTGATCAATTTGTACAACAATAAATTTACCTTAACAGAGATTAAACTGACTGGCTGCATCATTAAGAATCCTCATTGCCTTGGAAGATCATGGCAGTTGCATCTCTGGTGGGGTAATGCCTGAAAAAGAACGATAAATGTTAAGTGTCCTTGGAAAGCCGGGCCTGTGGTAATAAAATAAAATATGACAAATCAGATGCTTGAAAATGAATGCAATGACGTAAGCATAACGTTTTATAACTGAGCCATCCCTCAGTCATACCAGAGTAGATACAGATCCTGATGATAGGACAAGTACAGTCTCACTTAGAGGTCATCACAACTTCTCCGCCTTTTTCATTCATTTGCAAACAGAGTAGCCCCATCTTAGACAACTCTGAATACAGTGTCTGTCGCAGCCAACACATCCTATGTCCATTTTGCCTTTATCAAATTCAGGCATGAATATTCATCACAAAAAGGGTTGACACAGTGGAATTTTGTGGATGTCAAATATCTGTAAATTGACATCTAATCTGCGTATACACTGCTTGCTAACTACATGTACAAGGTACCCTTCTCTCATGGGAAAAACTTGTAATGACTATTAAAGACAAAGCAAGAATTCTATGTCAGTCCCATTTGTGTAATGGTTGTTTTTAACCCTTTCCTCCATAAATATGCCTTTATATGCCTCTATAAAAGACATCTGTTGAAATCATTGGGAGAAATTGAGCATTTGCTCCTAGAAAATGCTCTATTTATCACAATGGTTTTGAACTACAAAATTCTAACAATTTCCTCTTTTCTCTAGTTAATGCTCATTTTGGGTAGAATTATTCACAAAGTGGTTGGGTCTAAAAATAGCCTATGAGGTAATGGGTTAAACCTATCACAGATAGAGAGGCATTTTCATGTATTTGCAAACAGAGTAGACACAGATCAGATGACTCCTGTTGGTCGGCTCTGTTTAAGGCCAAAATACCCAGAGATATGCAACTAATAAATATTCATGATGTTATTAATTCTTACATAATATTCATTAGATAAATAGAAAATATCAACATTGTCATCTCCATTGGCCAGACACTGGGCACTACAATCATATGTCCAGTATGTTGACCCTTTATAACCAGAGTAGGCCGTCATAACGGCAGAATGATGAACAGTCCTGTAAGAAACTGTAGAATGCTGAATCAGATCTTTATTATTTCACAGGCAAACAAAGCAGTTCCTGATCAGACGGATCCTAAGAAAATGAGTGTCTGATCTGGATCTACTTATCTGCAAAGGTGAATGCACATGTATGAAGAAAAGATTCTTGTAACTCTTTCTCTCATGGGCTATTTTTAGATCCATGCTATTTGAATAAATATACTGTAAAGGAGCATAGAATTACACTGTACATGTATTTAGTTTGAAACCATTGTGAGAAATGGAGTATTTTATAAAGAAAATGCTCTTTTTTTCAAAATGATTTTAAAAAGTAACTTTTGCAGGGGCGTCGAAAGGTGTTCATATGAGGGAATGGGAACTACCCAAACTATTCAAAAGGCGTCAATATGAGGGAATGGGCTTCAATACCCAAACTACCCAAACTATTCAAACACCCAATCTGGGAATGGGCTTCAATACCCGAACTACCCAAACTATTCAAACACCCAATCTCCTCTCTCCACTATTCATTCAGCCCCATTTTTATAACTTAAAATCAGACCGAGATTGTAAGAAACAGTGGAAAACCTGAAAACGACCTCTCAAGAGAAGTTTTATCTAGTTCTGCACTATTTGCTTGTCTGAATAGTTAGGGTAATTAGGATATGAAATTAATTTACATCATGATGACTACAATTAGTGATTTACCTCTTATGGGGCTGCTGCATTCACTTGCATTTTCAAAGTCCTCCGTGATGGTCACTTGTGGGAGTGTTGGTGGATTGAGCGAGAACTTGAATCCTTGTTACATGTAGCGGCACCGTAACATCATAATGTTGGCATATGGTATCATGACATTGACCACTTCAGTTAATCCTCAGGCTGAATGCTGAACTTACAATGTGGAATGAATGGTCCAGCAGTATTCAACAGTAGGAGCCATTAAGTGTGAAAGGATCAGAGTTGCTAAACAGGGATCCTCCAGGAATCCTCTGATCTGGATCTGAACTATTTGCAAATGACAGTCAATTAACTCATTTCCTGAACTTAAAGGGTTAACTATTGAATAGCAGACTGGTGCTAATGAGACTTCTCTGTCCATGAGGGCCGAGAAACCAGACAGGGTTACCCGTAACCTGTATATGGAATCCACTCATTCCCTCCTTGACTATTTTTGGACCCAACCTCGTTCAATAAATCGACCAAAAAGGAGCATTTACTAGAGAAATAACCACTTTAGAATTGCGTTATTTTGAAACCATTGTGATAAACATTGTGATAAACAGAGCATTTGCTCCTATGGTCTCACTATGGTTTCAACAAATGACTTTTACAGAAGTCAGAAGGCATCAGTAGGAGGGATAGAGGTTAGACCAATTTTGACATGTTAACCCTTTACCTGATGTATTTTTGGAAGAGATAATTTGATGAATAATAATTGGCTACATGTATATGCTTACAATAGCACATAAATTTCGGCCACGACAGAAACTGAAGATTTCCCACAAGAAAATAGAAAATCCTGTTGGAGCCATCTGATCCGGGTTTACTCTGTTTGGGAAGGATTTAAGTTACCCTTCCCTGTTCTATGTTTATTCTAAATTTCAATACATACATACTAAATACATACTAAATATTCATGGACAAAATGGACATGGAAGATGGAACAGTGTAGCCATTTTAGAAACAGATCTTTCAATTTCCATTAGCAAACAGAGTAGACCCTGATCAAATGGCTCCGAAGCTAGCAACATGATTCTGCAAACACCTGCCAACAGACGCTCAATTAGATTTGAAGCAATGGAAGTTTAGCATTACAGTTTCTAAGCTTTTTCTTCAAAATTTTGCCCACATCCCTGTATAACCTTAAACATTTAAACAGTAATCTTGAAACCGGCAGGTATCCTATTCCAACATGGAACATTAAACCCTTGAAACTTGCATGGGCTTGGAGTAAATTCTTAGCCACTGTCAAGGGACATGAACAAAACAATTCTCCATCATTGGCCTCCGTGATTTCATGGTGAATACAAGAAGAATGGTGAAGGGTTTTCATCTCCAAATTCTAAACAATGGATTTGTTCCTTGGTTTAGCATATATTGACATTGAAATAATGTACCCGTAAAAATACCTTCTGAATAAAAAACAGACTGTTGCATTTTGAAAATGTCAAAGCTGCCAATGGCTCAAATAAATGAAAACAATTAGAGTGGGCAAAAAAAAAAGGATTTTAGAATACGTATATTAAGTTAAGTATAAGTTATAAGTGATAATGTTATGATTAAGTTAAGTCAGTATAAACCGTGTATGTTAAACTGTTAAACAAGTGCTGTGTTAATAGGAATATACATATTCTAATATCCTTCCACATGATAAAAGGGTTTTAAAAAAAGGTTTCAGCCAGCAAAATGCATTTAAAATAATGTAAAGTTGCAGCCACTGTAACTTTGAGCATCAATGTCATGATGATAAGCATCATCAATACCATGATGATAAGCATCATCACAATGTTAACAGAAAAAATGTTTCTTTAAATTAATTATCTAGAAAAATGAAAATGAAAATCACCAATGCATTCTTATCCCTACCGAGATATCATGGAGACCTTTGTCTGCCAATTGTTTTATTCAGGTAACTTGTCATTGGCTTAAAATTCAATTTAAACACGTGGAAATTTTATGAATTACATACCCCATGATGGAAAAAGGACACTTATAGATTTCAGCATTATTGTATAACTAATTAAGGTTGTAGAAAATCTGAAGTACATTACTATGTCAAAGTACAGATTGAAAGAAAACAGTTCACCAACATGAAGGAAATTAATAACCCATAGGTGAATCGTCAGAGATTTGCCAGGCTTCTATAGCTTTACGAATAATTGATCTATTGTTGTGTGGGTTTGCAGAATTGTGCTTTTGACAATTGCCCCTGGACCTGTCAAAATTGGTGTCCATATTTAAACCATTTACAGTCATGCACAACTCAATGTGGTTCTACAGAACCTTTCTGATCGAGGTTGCATTATTTGTCATTCAAAATCCCCTAGCAAATGACTAATCATTTCATACCTCATGGATACCATTTTTAACACTTTACTCCATAAATACCACTTTCTACATCTTTGCAAACAGAGTAGACCCAGATCAGAACTTTTTGCAGGACCCTCGTAGCCTTAACTAAAGTGGTGAATGTGTATGTGTGTGAATGAATATACGCTACATGTAGTCTCGCAGCTCATCAGTACAGTCCAGCTCAAGGTCCGACGTCAGTAAAACACTACTACGCCATAGCTCTCCTCGATCAACATTCCCAAGGCCTGACACAAGTTTAAGCTGCATTATAGCTCTCCTCGGCTGAAATTTCTGGTCCATAAACACTATAGACCAGCTGCACCAAAGCTCTCCTTGACAGAAATGTCCGTGGTTCTTTCATTAGAAAGGACCTGTTGCATCATAGCTCTCTTACATTTCCAAGGTCGGTCATCGATGTCTTATGTTTGTTGCTGGCACCTAAAAGAAAATTAAATGCATACAGTTACAGCCTATTGCCCAATACATGTACACTAATACTCTTGTAAACTGAAAGACTAATAGAGAAGAATTTAGATATTTTTAGGCAGGTAGATTCTTAATGCAGGAGCTTTCTGTATAAATTTCACCCTGCATTAAACTACCACCTGTCTCAAAAACCGACAATTATACTAAGTTGAATGTCCAGTTTAGAGAGGTTTTACTGTAAATAAAAGATGACATATTAATTAGAAACAGTTTGGATCCAGATAAAAATGCATGTGACTCAAATTGTTGTAAGAATTCAAACTGTTTTAACCAAGCAACAATTTTTGCAAACTGAATAGCTAGCGAAAGACAATTTTATTTACACACACACAAGCTAAATTGTCTGGCATATGTATACTGTGGCAATCTTTTTGTTTCAAAACAGAAATATTTCTGTTAAAATTATTTTGAAGTGGGGTTTTCTTCAATTTCTTTTTTCCTCATAATTACCAGTAAGATTGAGTCTAGCTGAGAAATACAGCATCATAGCTCTCCTCGGCTGAAATTTCTGGTCCGTAAACAGTATAGACCAGCTGCACCAAAGCTCTCCTTGGCCAACATTTCCGTGGTTCTTTCATTAGTAAGGACCTGTTGAATCATAGCTATCTGACATTTCCAAGGTCGACCATCGATGTCTTATGTTTGTTGCTGGCACCTAAAAGAAAATTGAATGCAGTTACAGCTTATTGCCCAATGCATGTACAGTAATAATACTCTTGTAAACAGGAAGTCTAATAGAGAAGAATTTAGATATTTTAGGCAGGTTGATTCTTAATGCAGGAGATTTCTGCATAAATTTCACCCTGCATTAAACTACCACCTGTCTCAAAAACCGACAACTGTACTAAATTGAATGTCCAGTATAGAGAGGTTTTACTGTAAACAAAAGATGACATATTAATTAGGAACAGTTTGGATCCAGATAAAAATGCATGTGACTCAAATTGTTGTAAGAATTCAAACTGTTTTAACCAAGCAACAAATCTTGTAAACTGAATAGCTATGGAAAGACAATTTTTACACACACTCAAGCTAAATTGTCTGGCATATGGATACTGTGGCAAATGCACATATTCTTTATTTGATTCTTGTGGTTTAATCTTTTGTTCCAAAACAGATTTTTTTCTGTTAAAATTATTTTGATTTGGGGTGTTCTTCAATTTCTTTTTTCCTAATAATTACTAGTAAAATCGGGCCTGGCTGAGAAATACAGAAAATATTAGATATTTACTACATATTTACCTTTATTTTCCTAAAGGAGTCATCTGATAGGGTCTGCTCTGTTCGCTTTTGGAATTATAGATCTGGTTCTACAGATTCTGAAATGGCCGAAACATCCCTTGTTAATTGGCAATTATTAAAATGGAGCTAATAAATATTTAAGGTCATGAATTGGAGTATACATCATGTAAATGTTCATGGGTAAAGGCCTAAAAGATTTTACACATTCCTTCATAGGCTATTTTTAGATCCAACCTCTTTGTATAAATCTACCGAAAAGGAGCATGAACTAGAGAAAATGATTTTTTGTGTAATGCTGAAACCATAGTGATAAATAGAGCATTTGTTCCTTATGAGCATATGCTCTATTAATCACAATGGTTTCAGAAAGTGACTTTTACAGAGGCGTAGAACGGCGTATTTATGATGGAAGGGTTAAAAAATATTCCCCTTAGTTCTAGTTAACCATTTCTCTGTTCTATTTTTATTTCAAATGTCAATACCTAATAAACATTCATGGAGAAAATAATTACATGTATAATGAAATATGGAAGGTGGGCTATTGTAGTCATTTTAGAAAGTAAAAAAAAAACCTAGGTGTAGAATCAGATCTATGCCATATCATAAGCAGAGTAGACACTGATCAGACAGTTCCTATAGGAGTCATTTGATCTGTGACGACTGTTTGCAAAGATGTATGCAGAAAGGTGTATTTATGGAGTAAAGGGTTACAGTCCTCAAGCAAAGTCAATCTTCTTATACTAAATAGACTATTTAACAATGTAATTAAAAGTTGTATTGTCTTGCTGCATTCTGTGCAAGAAACACTTCGAGCTGGTGGATGACATCAGTTGTACATGTAGCAATGCAATAACATTTGTCATTTAACTCTTTACACCATGGATATTCACGACAGAAATGAAAACGTGACTATTAATTAGATTATTTTTAAGGTGGCATATTAACACATACAACTTGTCAAAAAAGAAACTGCAGAATCAATATTTCATATCTTTATTATTGCATATGCAACAGAGCAGACCCTATTCAAACGGCTCCCATAGGGTCCGCCTGAGCTGGGTCTACTATGTTTGCAAAGGCATAGAAAAAGTATATTTATTGAGTAAAGGGTTAAAATTATCTAGCAAAGTCTCAGTCCAAGATATGTACTGAATTGAAGTGATTCTAAGGGAGGAAAAGTTATTGGCCTCTACTGAGATTCGAACCCCGGACTCCTGGATAATAGTCCGACACTGTAACCACGTTGCTAAAGGGTTAACCCAACTGCAAGGCTGTTGGAGATGCCTTATATAGGCCAAGATACAAAATACAACATACAAGAAGATGATAACATGTAACAATAAGCATTAGCTGTAACAGATATTTTCCGACAAACATAAGTATAATTAAACAAGAGTAAAACAGGCTGTAAAAAGAAGGGGTTGGCATATAAATAGTAGATTAAGATATGTGGGGGAAAACCACAGCAAAATTACAACATAAAAAGCAAACAAGCTCTTGCCAGCAGCAAGAAGCAGCATTCAACATACACAAGCAAAGGGAAAAGAAAAGTAAACATAATGGCATTTTTCTCAAGACCAACTGTGGCGCCGATCACTACAGATTCATTCATCACTGACAGGGTTAAACCACAATTACTGTTCAGACTGAGATTAAACTCTTTCAACAATTTTTTAAAAAATGTGAAACTCTTTGTAAATAGTTTATATCCAAATCGGATGTTAAATAACTTAAAAAAAAAAGGAACAACACCGGTCTGCCCTGGACCCAATTTTATTTATACAACAGATTAGGGATAGGTTTAAACCTTTCCCTCATATTAATGTGTTTTCACACATTTGCAAACAGAGTAGACCCAGATCAAAAGACCCCTATAGGAACCGACTGATCAGGGCCTGTTCTGTTTTCTGATGGAATTTGAATGATCTAGTTCTTTACATTCTAAAAGCACCTCTCAGGCTCTGTATAAGTCACCTTTGTCACATTGTGATAAATATTTAGAATTTGCTCCACAGGAGCAAATGCTCTATTTACCACAATGGTTTCAAACATACACAGTTCTAAAATGTTCGTTTTCTCTGGTTCTAAAATGTTACTTTCTATGCCTCTGCAGAAGTCACTTTTTGAAACCATTGTGATAAATAGAGCATTTGCTCCATCTAAACATTTCCTTTTCTCTAGTTAATGCTCCTATTTGGTAGATTAATTCAAAGAGGTTGGATCTAAAAATAGCCTATGAGGAAATGGGTTAAGAGGAAGGATATAAAAATAGCCTATGAGGGACTGAATTATCTCTTGAAATCATCTCAAGGCAATCCAAGATATCATTAACAAGCAGTTTGGATCCAGATGAGATTCCAAGTAAAATGATATCTCATCTGGATCCCTACAGTTTGACAGTCTTATGCTGTTTCTTGTAATTGAAATGAGGGAAACTACATGCTGAAACCGTAGCAGACAAATATATGAATGAGAGAGAGAGAGAGAGAGAGAGAGAGAGAGAGAGAGAGAGAGAGAGAGAGAGAGAGAGAGAGAGAGAGAGAGAGAGAGAGAGAGAGAGAGGGAGAGAGAGATTAAATATTACTACATGTACTGGCAACTTGTAATAACTTTTGCATGGCAACCTTCACACAATTAGCATGCTGTCTTACAGGTCGTTGATGAGACTATGGCAAATATAAGACATAAGAAAACCAAACCGATTTTAACATTCAGAGCAAGCACAGGGGTCTGGACCGCTTCATAGGGGTCTATATCAGTATATGTAATATATAATAACAAAGGTTCCAACTAGCAAAACGGATATCCGTGTACCACGAGTACAAATATGACTGTAACTCTTACAATTTAAATGATAATTTCATAATTATTTCGGTTATTTAAAGCCAATATATTGTTCTATCAAATAAATATAATCTTATAACGGTAAATAATGAACAAGTATCAATCCAACAATGATTTTCTCAAAATGTAACGTGTTATTAAGGTCATTGACAAACGTTCGTTCACTCCGGTTTCACTATATCACAGCAATAACCTGGCAATTTGCAGTTAAAAAATGGCGTGAATCAATAAAACGAATCAATTCTAACACCCACCTCCAATTATTTAGTCCCCATCATCAAAAGAATGATGTAAAACCAGCGAGTTTTGTCAGTTTGCTTCAAATCGTCGAGGAAGGAGCCATTGTACGTGACGTCACGGATTTTCCCGGTGATACTAAACAGAGTCTGGTACAGTCCGGTAGAGTCTGGTAGAGTCTGGGGGCTTTTAAAGACGATTAGGTGCATTGTCATGATTATAATGCTGATAAATAACATTATTTAGTATGTTTGCAGCTGTAACAGGTAATATCCTTAACAAAATAGCCTAGAATAGCTTGAAAACACCCTGCAAATATTACCCCGGTGACACGGTAATGGCCGACGTAAGTCGGGTAGTGTCTGGTCAAGTATTGGAAGCCCTATTAGTATCAGAATACCCTTCATTTTATCAGAAAACATTCTGCTTATATTAATAAGTGATTTTATCATAAATATAAAAGCAGTATGCACTTGATATGTATTGTATAACAGATTATTATTTCGCTTTTTCCAGACTGCAGTCGGGCGAAATTTCGGAGGGTAGTGTACATAGAGTCTGGAGATGAAAACGGAAGTTTAGGCCAACATACTGCTTTTGAATTTATGATGAAATCACTTATTAATGTATGTAGCATTTTTACTGATACAATTCAGGATATTCTTATACCAATAGAGCTTCTAGAAAATACTTGACCAGACTCTATCCGACGTAGGTCTGCCATTACCGGGTAACATTTACCGGATGTTTTCAAGCTATTGTACGCTCATTTTTAAATGGATATTAATTACTATAGCTGCAAACATACTAAATAATGTTATATAACAGCAGTATAATATTGAAAATGCACTTAATCTTCTTAAAAAGCCTCCAGACTCTACCGGACTCTACCAGACTCTGTTTAGTAGCACCCGATTTTCCAACTTTTCCTTCGCTCATCCAATGAAATGGCTCCATTCAAATTTGTTGCAAAATGGCAGCATCCGAAAAGCAGACAGATAGCAGCCGCTGTTGCTAGTTGCTTATTTATTAAGAGGACAAAACAAATGGAGATTGGTGATATAATTTGGTTGTTTTATTGAACCACGCCATCTTTTGAACTGAAAATCGCCAGGTTATGGCTGTGATATAGTGAAACCCACAGGTACAGGGCGTATGCTATAATTTAATCCCTTACTGAACCCTAAGAAGCATGAAAACATGGATCTGATACACCAATGAATTAAAAAAAAACTCGAAATGTCATGCTGCCATTTCTATCAAAGACTATATATTGACAATATATAGTCTTTGATAGAAATGGCAGCATGACAGTTCGAGGTTTTTTGAATTCATTGGTGTATCAGATCCATGTTTACATGCTTCTTAGGGTTAGTAAGGGATTATTATCGCATACGCCCTGGACCTGTGGTTGGAACCCTTGTTATTACATAGTACCCCTGTGGAGGCAATGGTGCGTACTCAAATACTGAAATCGTCATTCTGTACCAAACCCTATGGTGTGACAATTAAGTCTGAAGAGGCGTCACAACAAATGGTTTGGCGGAGAAATGAAGAAGCCATTTTTGAAAAGGTTTTGATTTACGCATCTCTTCTGGACATGAAAACGAACACAAACAATTTTACACTTACTTAAATGGCCCATGATGACGTTTCTCCTGTATCGAACTATTAGTCCGTTTCCTATATTTTTGTCCATATCTATATACAACACATGCGATGTGAATAGCTAAACATAAGTTTTGAATTCGCGCTATGATTATCACGTGATCTCGTCGTGTCCAATGCGATACAGACTGACCACAGATCACGAAGTTTCACACCTTCTCACGAATTTCGCCCCTAGTCATAAACAGTATTGATTGTTCGGGGATGATCTAGTTTAGGATAGGTACATGTATGTTGTATACACATAACCATGCGATTGATAAGTGCCCCTTAAGTTAACTCTTTCCCTGTTCTAAGTTTATTCCAAATGCCAATACCTACTAAATATGCATGAGCAAAATAGTTATATACATGTATAAAGTTCTGATAATGAAATATGGAATGTGGAATGTTGTAGTCAGTTTAGAAAATAAAGAAACAGATCGTTCAAATTCCATTAGCAAACAGAGCAGATCCCGATCAGTCGGCTCCTATAGGAGCCGTCTGAGCTGGGTCTACTCTGTTTGAAAATGCACGAAACACGTTTATGTGAAGGAAAGTGTTAACCCTTACCCCTTTTACAGAAGCGCCAAAAGGCGTCAATATGCGGAAATGGATTAACCCATTCCCGCATATTGACGCCTTTTGGCGCTTCTGTAAAAGCAAAGACTTATGATATGTGTTATCATAGGTCTTTGGTAAAAGTCACTTTATGAAACCATTGTGTTAAAAAGAGCATTTGCTCCACAGGAGCAAATGCTCTATTTATCACAATGGTTTCAAATCTACATATATCTGAACATTTCCTTTTCTCTAGTTAATGCTCCATTTTGGTCGATTTAATCAAAGAGGTTAGGTCTAAAAATAGCCTATGTTGGAATGGGTTAAAGAGAATGGTGCCTGCTCAAAACTGGATGTGGTACAATATTGACTGATAAAACCCAATATCTAATAGACTATAGATCTATAATTCTGACTCTCGGTTGTTTACAGTCTTCCTCCCCACGTTTTACACACGTGAACACTTGTGTACACTCGTTCACGTGTTGATAACGTCATAAAATCTGAAAATGGGTGATCCTTCGAAAGCAAAAGTAGAAATGCAAAAAGAGAAAATTGCAGACTCGGTTTTATTGAGTCTGTTCATGAGTAATAATTAAAAGTGCAACACTACTCACGCCCCCTAGCACCGGCTTAAGCAGTATTCAATTTTCAAAACTAATAACATGAAAACTTATGATCCCGAAGGACCAGAAAATATAACAACACTGAGAATGAACATAGCAACTCGTTCTTATTTTCTAGTCTTGGGATGAGCTTTGTTGCACAAGCGCACTGGAAAGTTTGTCTTCGAAAGAGTCGATCTTATAATGAGAAGAAAGAGAATTAGAGTCTGAAAAATATCAAGAATGCGGCTCGCTGATTGGATGGAAATGTAGGACAATCGCTAAAGTACAGAAAAACCCCAGAAACCTTTAGGTGGATGGCTGCTTAATAACTATATCTCTTTTTGGTGCTTTCTGCACGAATTTCACTCTGGATTTAAGTTGTCACTAAATATAATACCGATAGTGATATTAAATTGAACGCCCAGTTTACTGTGTTTTTCTGATAAATATTCATTATTTTTATATGAATATTCATCAAATAAAAGGTTAATTAGAATTTACGATAATGGTCGATTAAGACAGAGGTCCAGATAAAATGCGTAAATTAGAACATTTTCAAGAATAACTTCTTTATTTCTCCACCAAACCCTATGCTGTGACCAGTCTTTAGAATCGTCTCGAAGAGACGATTCTAAAGAGTGGTAATAACATAGGGTTTGGCGGAGAAATGACGATTTTAGAATTTGAGTACTCACAGTTATCTGTAGTCCTGTTTATGGGGCCATTTCACCGAGTACGACCTGGAAAAGTCGCACGCGACCACGCGCGACCTTAATCGCAGCTCGGTTTTCCCATGGTCGCGGGCAAATATCGTGCGACCTGCCCCATTATTTTCTGTGCACGCTCTATGTTCGATGTTAGCTCGTTTGACCTTCGATGTGTACGCTCTATATACGTCCTATACGCTCTACACACGCTCTGTATACGCTCTACCTACGTCTATCCACTCGATCTGAAGCGATCTTGACACGACCAAGGTTCGTTCTGTTCGACCAATCTGCGACATTGCCTCGATCACTCGGCGATCTATCTTCGCAAGCGCGCTACCTCGACCGACCAAGACTCGTTCCCGACCGATCTAGCTACGTACGAGTTGCAATGTACCCTCGATCAATACGATTTAGTTGCGATCTCGAACGTTCTAGCTTCGCTCAGACGACCAATTCTCGATCTTTTCTCGACAGAGTCTCGCCCGAGCTACGCGCACATTGGTTTTGGTTGCACGGATTTGCGCGCGACCCACTGCGATCGTTATACAATACCCGGCGATCGTTGGCCGACCATCAGTTTTTGACCAGTCTCCGAAGGGATAACATGGACCCAATCGCTCTGCATCATGCTAGTGTACATTTGTACATGTATTACAGCACCATACCCTGAAATTGCAGCAAGACTCCCTGGCCATGCTAACCATGCTGAAAAGGAGCCTCGTGAACACCAGAGGGAACATTATGGTCAGTACACCTCCCTCATGACAGAACTGAGGCTGGGAGATGAAGCTACCTACCGGACCTATCTCCGTATGCCCCGGAGATGTTTGACGTACTTTTGGCCAGGGTGGGGCCTAGAATTGCAAAGATGGATACTAACTATAGAAGATCTATAGAACCGCAAGTTAAGCGAGGGTTGTACTAGATTTGCGCGTGCCTTCCGACGTTGCACTCTGGAGATTGACATATACATGTATTTCAATATAACCATAACTTATGTTGGTGGAATTTGCGGCCAAACCCCTTTCAATCTTCATTGAAATAAAATATGATTAAACTTTTCGAATTTTCTTTACCTGATAGGGACGCCTTTTAACGCTAATAGAGACAATAGGACCAACACCCTTTCCAATCAGAGTAGACCCAGATCAGACAGCCCCAGTCGGAGTCGTCGGAGCCGTCGGAGTCGTCTAGGTCCGTACTTATAAAACGTTTAGTGGAATCTGAGTTCGTTCTCAAGATTTTGATTGGTCAGATTTGAGCCTTTGGCTCAAATCTGACCAATCAAAAGCTTGAGAACTCAAATCTGACCAATCAAAAGCTTGAGAACAAAACTCAGACTCAACTAAAAGCTTTATAAGCACGGACCCCGAACAGTGTATTTTTTGTTAGCTTATAAAACAGAGCTGACTCATTTGTTTCTACCAATATCACAAGGTCCTTGGTACATGTGCCATTATAAATAATGGGCATCATCATTCATTGCATCATGGGTCCTACGTTATAAAAACAGGGTCCATGCTTATAAATTTTTTTAGTTGAGGCTGAATTCGTTATCAAGTTTTTGATTGGTCAGATTTGAGCCTTTGGCTCAAATCTGAGCAATCAAAAGCTTGAGAACTCAAATCTGACCAATCAAAAGCTAGAGAACAAACTCATCCTCAAGTATCTGAATAGCCAAGCTCAAATTATGACTAGTCAAATACACGAGTATCATCTCAAACTTAAGCGGATAATATTTATAACCTAGAGACATGATTTCTTTCATGAATATGCAACAGGGAAAGCGTTAACCCATTCCCTCATAGGTTATTTTTAGATACAACCTCTTTGAATGAATCTACCAAAAAGGAGCATTAACTAGAGAAAAGGAAAATTTTAGAATTTTGTAGTTTGAAACCATTGTGATAAATAGAGCATTTGCTCCTATAGGAGCAAATGCTCTATTTATCACAATGGTTTTGGAAAGTTACGTTTACAGAGTCGTCAAAAGTCGTCACTATAAGGGAAAATGTTAACACATTCCCTCATATTGACGCTTCCGTAAAAGTCACTTTTTGAAACCATTGTAAATAGATCATGTGCTCCAATGGTTCACATGCTCTATTTATCAGTATGGTTTTAAAACTACACACGTTTAAAGTTTTCCTCTTTTTAATTGATAATTCTTTTCAGCAGATTTAGTCAAAGAGGTTGGATATAAAATTAGCCTATGAGTTACTGGGTCTAAAATAGCATATGAGGTAATGGGTTAAGGTATGTCATGCGTCTTCCAGAGCTGTATTCTGGGAAATGAGATGTTAAAAGGGTCGGTTGAGCTTAAAACATGAAAAACAACAACAACAAAGCATATGTTGCTGTAATTTAATGAGCATTAGTAATAGTCCATACGAAGGTAGCCTATCTGCCGTGATGACCGGGGTTGTGGTTACCGCCATTGTGATGGTGATTACCTCCGTTACCTGTCGAACAAACAAAGGGTTACACTTAATGGAAATGTAATAGTTTATCTCCCCCCTCTCTCCAGTTTCTCACTCAGCTCTGTCTCTCTGTCTCTTTCTCTGTCTCTCTTTCTCTGTCTGTCTGTATGTCTCTCATTCTCTTACTCTGTCTGTCTGTCTGTCTGTATGTGTGTGTGTCTCTCTGTATCTCTGTCTGTCTCCGTCTGTCTGTCTCTATCTCTGTCTGTCTCTGTCTCTCTGTCTGTAAAACCGTAAAACCAAACTCACCCACTCTCTGTCTGTCTGTCTCTGTATCTCTGTCTGTCTGTCTCTGTCAGTCTCTGTTTGTCTCTCTCTGTCTCTCTGTGTCTCTGTCTCGCTCTGTCTGTCTGTCTGTCTGTATGTATGTCTCTGTCTGTCTGTCTGTCTCTGTCTCTCTCTCTCTCTCTGTCTATCTCCCTGTCTGTCATACTGTTTCTCTGTCTGTCTGTCTGTCTCTCTGGGAGTATCAAATTCAACCATTCTCTCTCTCTCTCTCTCTCTTTCTCTCTCTCTCTACTGTTCTACTAGCTCTCTCATCTGGGTCTTCATTATTTACAGGTAGGTATATTGACGTGAATAGCAAGCAAAGGGCTAAGGATACTTAGAGTTTCTTGGCGTCTCGTCTAGAGCGAGGCAGTTTGCAAATACCAGTCAGGTAACGGTGGCAGGTTACCTACTGAGTATACATGGACACAATAGTTATAATGAAATGTGAAAGGTGGAACATTGTAGCCATTCTAGAAAGTAAAGACACAGATCTTTTCAAATTCTACTAGCAAACGAAGTAGACTCTGATCAGACGGCTACTATAGGAGCCGTCTAATCTGGATCTTCTCTGTTTGCAAATGAGTCAAAACACATTTATATGAAGGAAAGGGTTAAACCATAACCTGCTGATCGCGTGGTTCGAATTTGAAAAAAAACGTGGATCCAGATGAGACCCCGAGTAACTCGGCGTCTCATCGGCATCTAGTCTGTATGATGTTTGGTTAGTCCTTCTCTTGCTGAATTTTAAAATACATTTCTCCTTCTTTACCCATGTCCTGTTGTATAATTACATATATCTTCACTGTGTACACGTATTTCGCTGTGCAGTCACTGCTCTGGAGTGCACTGGTTGCACAATCAACTTGTAAATAGTGCAGACCCTGATGAGACAGCTCCTGCAGGAGCTGTCTCATCTTGGTCTTCACTATTTACAGGTAGGTATATTGACGTGTATAGCAAGCGAAGGGTTAATAGTCTCTCAAAAGCTTGATCTGAAGTGGTAAAAAATGCTCCAGATCCAGATGTTAGCAGACATTTTTCACAGGGGAAACAAATCATAAGGCACGTCACAGGCAACATGGTGATACATATGTATTCAGTGCTAACAGTAGAACTCGGCCTCTCTACAGGGCCCAAAGTGTTGTATATTTTGGTTGCATTTAATAGAGAAAAATGATTTATCTGTGTCTTTTCAAAAATGAAAATGAACCAAATTTGATGAAACGTAAATTTACCCGCAAGACCTATTGTGAAACAACAGACACACACAGAGATTCCATAAATATGAATGATGTTTAATATCACCGACGTGCGTCAGTAACTTTTGTGACAAACGTGGATGGTTAATGAGCCTTACTAGCGTGCGTCAGTGACGTGCATCTCGAACGTGCGTCACTGACGTCCGAACCTAGTTGCGTAACTACCGTGTGTCATTGGTCACCGCCTGGAGGCGGTGGCCAGTACTGTAGCCCAAATTTTTGGGGGTCAAGGGAAAAGGAGAAGTCTGTTTTGAGAAAACAAAATACACTTTAAAAACACGCTACTGTCAACAAAAATACACATTTTAAAGAGTACAATAATTTATTGATAAAAGAAATAACAGTTATGATACACAGACCCTAAAAATCTAGTTGCAATATATCTAATAAAAAATACCAGCCGATCCCTTTTCGAGAAATAGAACGAACCTGTTCGGCTTTTTCCGTTAAAAAGGCTATTTTCGTTCAAAAACAGAATAAAAGTTGTGGAAATTTGTGGAAGTATTTATTAGTTAGCTTTAATCTATGTTATTGAAGTTTCCGTTAATAAAGATGTGTTTTTGTAACGAATAATTTGGTTTTTATTTCACTCGGAAGCACTCGTACATTTCCGGCACATGTCCGGTAAAAATACATCCGAATAGTCTTCACGCAAAAGCGTTAAAACTCAGTTTAAACTGAATTTGCTGAGCAATTAACAAAAACAAATAATTTGCAAGTGTTGTCAAATGTTTTTCTCAAACAATCTTACATAAAAGTGCACTATCTGAGTGAAAATCAATATACGAAAGAAAATTTCGCCGCCTTGCTTCGAGATTAGCGTTCTACTACATGTAAAAACTCAATATCAAGCAATCCAAACTTTTATTTTAAAAGGTTCTAAATATGAATACTTCCTGCGGTGACCATTTGATGCCTGCATCAAAATTTTACTTGCTAACGCATGTAGCTAACATGGATAACTAACGAATGTCACTACCATGCGTCACTACCATGCGTCACTAACGTCTGTAACTAACGTTTATCAATTATATGGATAGCTACCGTGCGTCACTAACATATGTAACTAACGTCTGTAACTAACGTGGACAACTATCGTGCGTCACTAACGTCTGTAACTAACCTGGATAACTAGCGTGTGTCACTAACGTGCGTCACTAACATATGTAACCAACATATGTAACTACAGTATGTCACTACCGTCAGTCACTAACGTGCGTCACTATCGTCTTTAACTAGCATATGTAGAAAACGTGAATAACTAGCGGGTGTCACTTACGTGCGTCACTAACGTCTGTAAGTAACATATGGAACTAACGCGGACAACTACCGTGTGTCACTACCGTGCGTCACTAACGTCTTTTACTAACGTATGTAACTAACGTGGATAAAAAGCGTGTGTCACTAACGTGCGTCACTAACGTCTATGACTGACATACATGTATGTAACTAACGTAGATAACTACTATCTGTAACTAAAATAATTATGTAATTAATGCTGATAACTAACGTTAGTCACTACCGTGCGCCACTTAGGTCTGTAACTAAAATATGTAACTACCGTGTGTCACTTACGTCAGTAACTAAAATATGTAACTAGTGTGTGTCACTACCGTGTGTCACTTACGTCTGTTACTAAAATATGTAACTAGTGTGTGTCACTACCGTGTGTCACTTACGTCTGTTACTAAAATATGTAACTAGCGTGTGTCACTACCGCCTGTAACTAACATTTTGAACTTACGTGCCTAACCAGCGTCTGTAACTACCGTGCGTTACTAAGGTGTGTTACTTACGTGTATCACTAACTAGATAACTAACGTGTGTCACTGCGTATGTAACTAGCATGTGTCACTGCCGTGCGTCTCAGCCGTGCGTAAATAACGTGCGCAACTAATGTTTGTCACTGACGTACATAACTAACGTGCGTCACTAACGTTTATAACTTACGCTGATCAACTTACATGTGTTACTAACGTGCGTCGGCTAACGTGCGTCACCGACATGGGTTACTAATGTGCGTAGCTAACGTGGATAGCCAACGTGATTAACTAACATAGGTAACAATAATTTGTCACTTACGTACGTCGCTTACGTCCGTCACTAACATGTGCAACTAGCCTACGCCACTAACATGTGTAACTCATATGTGTGACTAACGTAGATAATTAATGCGTGCCAATACCGTGTGTCACTAACGTGCGTCCTTGTGTTTTTTACGTGCGTCACTAACGCCGGTAATTAACGTGATAAACTGATGTGCTTTTATAACGCGCATCACTTGAATAGTGTACAGCAGTAACATTGGTAAGTTATTTACCTCACTAACGCGCATAACTAACGTGGGTAACAAATTGCGTCACTAACATGGGTAACTAATGTGCGTCACTAACACGGGTTACTCAAATAATTTACCAACGTGGGTAACTGCGTTTGGTCAAATCACTATCGTGGGTAACTAACATCGGTAACTGCCGGCGTCACTAACCTACATCACTAACGCGGGAACTAACGTGGGTAACTGCCGGGCGTCACTAACCCACATCACTAACGCGGGTAACTAACGTGGGTAACTGCCGGGCGTCACTAACCCACATCACTAACGCGGGTAACTAACGTGGGTAACTGCCGGGCGTCACTAACCTACATCACTAACGCGGGAACTAATGTCGGTAACTGCCAGACGTCACTAAACCACATCACTAACGCGGGTAACTAACGTGAGGAACTGCCGGACGTCACTAACCTACATCACTAACGCGGGTAACTAACGTGGGTAACTACCGGACGTCACTAACCTACATCACTAACGCGGGTAACTAACGTGGGTAACTGCCGGACGTCACTAACCTACATCACTAATGCGGGTAACTAACGTGGGTAACTGCCGGACGTCACTAACATACACCACTAACGCGGGTAACTAACGTGGGTAACTGCCGGACGTCACTAACCTACATCACTAACGCGGGTAACTAACGTTGGTAACTGCAGGGCGTCACTAACCCACATCACTTACTTGGATAACTAACGTTGGTAACTGCCGGGCGTCACTAACCTACATCACTAACGTGGATAACTAACGTGGGTAACTGCCGGGCGTCACTAACCTACATCACTAACGTGGACAACTAACGTCGGTAACTGCAGGGCGCCACTAACCCACATCACTAACGTGGATAACTAACGTGGGTAACTGCAGGGCGCCACTAACCTACATCACTAACGTGGATAACTAACGTTGGTAACTGCAGGGCGTCACTAACCAACATCACTAACGCGGGTAACTAACGTGGGTAACTGCCGGGCGTCACTAACCTACATCACTAACGTGGATAATTAACGTTGGTAACTGCAGGGCGTCACTAACCCACATCACTAACGCGGGTAACTAACGTGGGTAACTGCCGGGCGTCACTAACCTACATCACTAACGTGGATAACTAACGTTGGTAACTGCAGGGCGTCACTAACCCACATCACTAACGTGGATAACTTACGTCGGTAACTGCCGGACGTCACTAACCCACACCACTAACGTAGGTAAATTACATGAGTTACTAACGTGGGCAACTAACGTGGGTAACTAACTTGTGTCACTAACGTGGGAACTAATGTTTAATGGCTTTTAAGAGTAATTTTGTGTTTACCTCCGTTAACGTCACACACACACAGGCGCAATCGATACAGGTTTTGTGTCCGCCGTTATGGGCACACGTCCCTGAACAATCGTGAGTCTGAGTGCACGTGCTCGCTGCAGAAATATATATATATGTATAAAAGAAAGATGCTAGAACACACGAAGGAAGAAAGAAAGAAAACAAATGAAAACATGCGAGAGTAAAATTAATAATAAACTAGAAATGTGTCCATAGGACACTGATGCCCTCACTTCAGAATGTTTGTCACAGAAAGTAAGGGTCATACTCATCATTCAAGATGCACATAAAGGAGAAACATCTGTGTATGCTTCAGGCAAGTGCTCCTAACAGTGAAGGAGTTTGACACACGAGACATTTTGACTGTAACAGCGTCTAAAGCATGCACCGACTGAAGCGATTTACATGGCTATTTAACTTGACCAAGATATAATGGCCACAAATACGTATGTAAAGTTTGGTGTGGATTGGATAAATACCTTTCAAGAAAGAGCTCGGACAAGATATATTTAAAGTCAATTTTGCAAATAAAGAGCCGCAACTCCTAAACGACTGAAGCGATTTGCCTGGCTATCGACCGTTACCAAGATATAATGGCCACAAACATGAGTGTAAAGTTTGGTGTGGATTGGGTAAATTCTTTCCAAGAAAGACCCGGACAAATTATTCTAGATGTGCGTACGGACGTACGTACAGGCAAGGGTAACCCTACATGCCCCCACTTTGTTTGGGCATAACAAAAACATGTGCTCGGACAGGGAAAGTACTTGCTGCTACAGGCGAATCTTTACGTTCAATTTGCAAAGAGCTTGGATACAATGAGGCGGCGATGTCTAATCAGCATTCAAGCAGTTTGTTTATAAAGATTTTGAAGAAAACTCAATTTTGAAACATGAAGCAGACGAACATTATAGCAGCCGAAAATTTGTTTGTTTTAGTTGACCAGATTAAACTGAGTTTAAACTTGAAAAATCAAGTACAAACAAATAATAGAAATTAATATAAAAATCCAATGACTTCAGTTAGATTCGAACCGTACAACCGCTAGTATGGCAGGTGAAGATCTTTCCACTGCGCCACTTTAGGTCTCAACGCATAAGCCATTTACTGG
Organism: Azorinus chamasolen; assembly: GCA_963576725.1. Taxonomy (NCBI): domain Eukaryota; kingdom Metazoa; phylum Mollusca; class Bivalvia; order Cardiida; family Solecurtidae; genus Azorinus; species Azorinus chamasolen. The sequence continues at coordinate 92,616,563 of OY755241.1, read as the reverse complement.
TATGTATGGTAATCAAATTCATCCGAGTATAGTCTGAAACGCTAACGGAAATTGACGAGTGTCAGTTTAATACGGTCAAGCAACGAGCAGTGACAGGGGTTTTTCACCTTCTATAACAGAGGCCTGTAAAAGGCCACTTCCCAATTGAAAATTTCATTAAAATCATGCAGTTTTCCCAAAAATCCAAACTTACACCAGCTTTTTTGTTTCCCAAATCAGCAATTTTAGCGATAATTCTTCCCAAAATCAGCAGGCTAAGGCCCCTTCCCAATTAAGAGAGAAAAAGCCCTGCGTGAATGTACTTTACATTTTGGAACGTTCCACGATTTAGGTGTGTCGGCGTTACTGCAGTCCATCTATAACTATGGGGAAAATCACGATTTTCACATGCAGGTTTTTAATATATATATAACAGACAGAATGCTGATTCCCCCAAACGCGGACTGCACTGATTTTTATGGTTCACCGCTCGTTGTTTACTTATAACTTGTCGTTTTTATTTATAGATTTGTTTATTCCATACTATTATTATCCTACAAATTTGACCTGAGACTCATGCATATTCCGTGTATTATCGTCGGTAGGCCCTAATCTTCGAATAAATTTCCGAAGGTATAAGAATGCGCTATAAAAATACAGTAAAACTGCTCTAATACGACCAGCTAAAGGGGGCATAATTCAAAGTGGCAAAGGCATGTGATAGCTTAATACAGGACGAAAGTTATGCAGAAAGCTCCTGTAGGAGCTTTCTGCATAACTTTCATCCTGCATTAAGCAACCATATGCTTATACAGACAGTCATATTTATTCATTACGTGGTCGCATTATAGAGGTGTACTATACAATCATCGTGGAACATGATTATTACCGGCTTTTGGTTTTGCTATGTTTTGTCACAGAGTATTACGAACAGTCCCTATAAACACGCCGAAATTTAATCGAGTCTCAGGTCAAATTGGGAGGATAATATCCTCCCAATTTGACCCGAGACTTATGCATATTCCGTTTCTTATCGTCGGTAATCTTCGGATAAATTTCCGAAGGTGTAAGAATGCGCTATAAGAATAGAATCCTCGTGGAACATGATTATTACCGGCTTTTGGTTTGCTATTTTTTTCACAGAATATTACGAACAAACCCGATATGATCGCACACCATCACGCCGACCTGACAGACATCTGTACACGTGGAAATGTCATTACCCGTGCAAGTCTCTGCAGTTGCGACTGAAATACAAATGATAAGGGCCCGGGGTTATAAACTTCTGAGTCTGAGTTTAATCTGAAGTATCTGATTGGTAGATTTTGAGCTTGCTCAAAATTTGGCCAGTCAGATGCTTGAGAATGTCCCCAGACTCAAAGCAAAACGTTTATAAACTTTTATTTCCAAATGAGACGCCTAGAAAGTGTGCCTCTCATCGGGATGTAAATACAGTAAAACAGGTCTCAACCCTTTTCCTGTTCTATGTTAATTCCAAATTTCAATACCGACTGAATATTTATTAACAAAATAGTTATAATGGAATAAGGAATATTGTAGCCATTGTAGAAAGTAAAGAAACCGATGTATCAAATTTCATTGGCACACAAAACAGACCGTGATAAGACGGCTTCTACAGGAGCTGTCTGATCTGGGTCTACTCTGTTTGCAAATGCATGCAAAGGCGCTTATATGAAGGAAATGGTTAAACAATCACTAAAAAGGGGTCTGAATATGTGCATTTATGACAGGTGGTAGTTTTATGCAGGTCAAAAGTTATGTCGAAAATAATGAGGAAAACACCTTTAAGAGGTTTAGGGTTTACATTTGCCATGCATTAACTCTTTCGGTGCCAATGTCGCCTGTTGGCACCATTGAAAACAGTGCAGTCCCAGGTCAGATGCCGCCTTTTCAAGGCGGAATCTGACCTGGGACTACACTGTTTTCTGTATTAGTTTAGCCCAAGCATACAGGTTTTTAAAAACAAATGTTTTACTAATATACCTTTATTATTTGGTTCAGAATTATATTTAATATGAAATTATTATTGCAGACGACACTTTTAAGTTTGGCGCCAAAAGAGTTAAGCGAACATCTGCTCTGTTAACTCTTTCCTCAATGAATATCAGTGTAAGAAATAACGACGTCATAGCTATTAATCAGATTAATTTGTTATAATAGCACATGGACACAAGAATGTTTGGCCATGATAGATATTGTAGAATCTTATCTATATCATATATCACAAGCAAACAGAGCAGACCTTGCAGGAGCCGTTTTCTCTGGGTCTACTCTGTTTTCATAGGCATAGAAATGCGCATCTATGAAGTGAAGGTTGATCTCCTATTCTCAGTAAAAACGGTTGCTTCAGACAAGTTCTACTGTACCGGAAAAGTGTTTATCACATAAGCTGCAGTGTGGGAGTTCGTTATAACTATCTTGGCCATGAATATGCAGTAGGTATTGAAATTTGAAATCAACATAGAACAGGGAAAGGGTTAAAAGAGAATAACCAATTATGTAAAACTTGTTTTAAAACACCACTCACACGTTATGTTTTTAAAACAAGTTTTACATAACGGGCGTCAGATGGCGAAGTGGGTTATAACACCACACATACGTGGCATCAAAATGTTTTAAAAGAGAATAACCGATTATGTAAAACTTGTTTTAAAACACCACTCACAAGTTTTACATAATTGGCGTCAGATGGCGAAGCGGGTTATAACATCACCCATACGTGGCGTCAAATGAGGAAGGGGGTTAAACACCACACCATAGTTGGCATCAAACAGCGAAGTGGGTTATAACACCAACCCGTATATCGCGTCAGATAGCGAAGTGGGTTTAAACACCAACCCGTAAATGGCGTCAGATAGCGAAGTGGGTATTAACACCATCTCGTATATAATGTCAGAAAAGCGAAGTGGATTTAAACACCAACCCGTAAATTGCGTCAGATAGCGAAGTGGATTTAAACACCAACCCGTAAATGGCGTCAGATAGCGAAGTGGGTTAACACCAACCCGTAAATTGCGTCAGATTGCGAAGTGGGTTTAAACACCAACCCGTAAATGGCGTCATATAGCGAAGTGGGTTTTAACACCAACCCGTAAATTGCGTCAGATAGCGAAGTGGGTTTAAACACCAACCCGTAAATGGCGTCATATAGCGAAGTGGGTTTTAACACCAACCCGTAAATTGCGTCAGATAGCGAAGTGGGTTTTAACACCAACCCGTAAATTGCGTCAGATAGCGAAGTGGGTTTAAACACCAACCCGTAAATGGCGTCATATAGCGAAGTGGGTTTTAACACCAACCCGTAAATTGCGTCAGATTGCGAAGTACTTTAGCACCACCATATTGAGTGAGATCACTATGTGTGGTGTGTATTTATCTCAGACAGTGCGGCATTGTTAAGAGATCACTATATGTGAAGTGTATATATCTCAGATAGTGCAATATTGGTAATACTGTCTGGTTCACTTTGTTACATATTTCGTATAGGAATATCAGCTGAACACTTAACCAGTAGAATACTGATTACGTATATACATATATCTGCATATGCAAACAGTGAAGACCCATGTGAGACAGCTCCTCTTGGAGTCTGCACTAATGGTCATTATATTTGATCCTACTTCAGAATGATTCACGCAATTACTAGATATAAAAGATAAAGTCTACTTTGAATATTCAGCGTGAAAAGTGTTACAGTGCTCCCTCCCTACAACGACCCTCTCAATAACGATTCCCTCCTTACAACAACGCATGTCACTGTTTCCGAAACAACAAGGCTCCAGAAACAACTTTTTTCCATCGTATTTCCTTAATGCACAACATAGGGTTTGATGGAGGCATAATGGTTTTTAGTTCTCGAAATATACCTTATTGGGGATCCCCAAACAGGTTAATTATGTTTGATTTCCCTCCCTATAACAACTCCCTCTGAACAACACATACAATCTTCGTATCCCAAAGGGTGTCGTTGTAGAGAGGGAGCACTGTAGTATAGCTTGTAAATAATTTGTGATGTCATCCGACTATTTCACAATGCCTTTCACAAAATATTGAAGAGCTCACCTGCCACAAGGGCTAACAGTATCAGTACACACTTCATGTTCACGGGGACTTACTGGCAAATATGGTTACACGAGGGAGCGGTACTGTCTTATATACATGCCTTGCCGCAGTTAAAGGGGAAGTCTAGTTGGCTTAGCCATTTGTCGACAGAGAAAAATATGGATAGCAATGGTGCAAGAATGTTTTGAAATGACATAATACTACTTGACACTTTCGACTTTCGGTAAAGGGACGTCTGCACCTGTCACTACGTTTGTATGTATGGTTTTAATGCTTTAAGAGTACAAACTATGGTGATTGAAAGGTCCTTCCATATTAGATTCTACATGTACACCGGAATGGATCGACGAGAACGTGGGGCTTAATTGCCATTAGAGTTGTTTGACCCTTTAGTCGCGGGACTTTATTGGCATTGGGAGTGTTGCTTACCTTGTCATTTAGTCGAACAAACGAGTTGATATTGGCGTTGTTATACCGTGGACGTTGGACTAACTTCTCATTGGAGTTGTTGTCTTATCATGCCGTAAATGTGGGATTTGATTGATATTGGAATTGTTGCTTTACCCTGCATTTGTTTATGCTGGACATACTTGAAATAGTTGTTGTTTTTCTTGTCCGTAATGTCTGAATTTATTGTCATTGAGGTTGCTATTTTTTTTATTTTGTCCGTGATGTTTGGATTTATTGTCATTGTGGTGTTCTTTAACTTGCCATGGATGTGGGACTTAAGTCACATTGTGGTTGCTGTATTTTCTTGTCGTGGATGTTGTAGTTAATTAAAATAGGGGGTTTTCTTTTGCCTTGCCGTGGATGTGGGACTTAACTGACATTAGGGCTGTTGGTTTACCTTGCCGTGGATGTTTGACTTAATCGTCATTGGGTTGTTGTTTTATTTTACCGTGGATGTGGGACTTAATTGGCATTGAAATTTGTTGTTCTACCTTGTCCGTTTATGTTGGACTTAATTGTCATTATGGTTGTGTGCCAGTTATCTTGTCCTTGATTTATATCTAATTGTCACTGAGGTATTGCTTTACCTTGCCGTGGATGTGTCATTGTGGTTGTTGTTTTACCTCGCTGTGGATGTGTGACTTAATTGTCATTGTGGTTGTTGTTTTATCTTGCCGTGGATGTGTGACTTAATTGCCATTGTGGTTGTTGTTTTACCTTGCCGTGGATGTGTGACTTAATTGTCATTGTGGTTGTTGTTTTACCTCGCCGTGGATGTGTGACTTAATTGTCATTGTGGTTTTTGTTTTATCTCGCCGAGGATGTGTGACTGAATTGTCATTGTCGGTGTGGAACGTACTTGTCAGTTGAGTTGTTTTCACCACAACTTCACAACAGCAGGTGTTAAGTGCTCGTGTGGCGGCTATAAAAAGTCACCTCGTACTTCATTATCAGTGTTGTTTTTATGTTCTGGCCCTTGGGGGTCATCAGTTTCAAAGTTTTTAGTTATGAAAAATTAATACCTCCCAACCCGGTGCTAGGGCTACACTTTTAATTACTACTCTCATTAATATACTCAATAAACTCGAGTTTGCAATTTTCTCTTTTCGCTTTTCTGTTTTTGCGTTCGAAGTATCTCCTACTTACAGAATTTATCTTATTATTGATTTGGGACTTAATTGTCATTGGGTTGTTGTTTCACCTTGCTGTTGATGTGGGCCTTAATTTGCATTGACTGGTTGCTGATTATTGTATAGAGAGAAAATGTGTTGCTGACCATGGTGTGGAGAGAAACATACTACTTTGGCTGATTGATTGTCGTGATATAGAGAGAAACACGTGTCTTTCACTGGTTGTTGGTAATGGTATGGATATAAGCGTGGGTTTGTTATGGCCATGGTGTGGAGAGAGGCATGTGGATTTTACTGGTTAATTGCTGATCATAGTATGGAGACCATTTTACTTTGGCTGGTTGCTGGTCATTGACATAAGTGTCTGCCTTGACAGGTTGATTGTCATGGTATGAAGAGAAGTACATGTATATATGACATTTGCTGGTTGTTGGCTGGTTGTTGGTCATTGTAATGACATTTCTAAGTGTTTGACTCTAACTGTCTGTTATCCATGTTATGGGCCGAAGCGCGTGACTATATCTAGTTGCTGGTCATGATACGAACATTGTGCCAACTATTTACCACCCTCCATTGGTATTTTGAAGGATTGCATATTACATTTGACATGCGTTCAGATGCGAAACACGTAAAGTATGTTAGCGGTCTGTATGTTAGCGGTCTGTATGCTAGCTGCAGGGCTAATAAGAATTAACCCTTTCTTCCATGCAAACATATTGTAATGTGAGGTACCCTTATGTCCGATTTCGTTTAGATATTTCGTTCATAAGAGAATCTCACATTGAAAGTTTCACTGCCCACGAAAACCCATTACTACCGCTAATATCGTAATATTTATGAATATGCAGATCTGTTATATGTAGTAATGCATAAGAAAGCTTAATGCTTCTTAGGGTCTTACCTAGTTTTAATGAGAGCAGTCAGTATTAATTCCAAAGACTAAGATACATGTTGACTTTGAACAGCCGCCATTATCCTGTTTGATTCATCCCGCTGACTGAACTGGGGAATATGTTATTTGTTCCAGGACAATGTAGTTTCACATTGTGCATAGTATTTGTCGAAGTAACTAAGCGTAAGCTATTTTATGACTATAAGAATTGTTAGTTTGTATAAATTCATATATTTAGCTATGGTACGAAATCCGCACTGAGAGCTATTTTTGGTACGGCGGAGCAGTACTCTTTACGGATTTTGTCGCACCGTTGCTGATTGGATGAGAATGACAGATACGCTGAAGGCAGAATTCTCATTGGAAAGAGAGCCTGAGTACTACTCGGGCTGAGTACCGAGTATCACTGCCCGGGAAGATATAAAAGGAAGCGTTTCACCGGGAAATGTCAGCTTTCAATCTTTTGGCCAACCATCAACATCCGAAATTCACTATCAAAATTCAACATACCAAAAATAGCAAGTGCCGTCCAGCGGAAATGTAAGATATAATATAGAATCTACTATTATAAGAACAATAGTAACAACAGTATCCATAAGATATTTATATAATTATTTAGTTCTAGATCTAGGTCTAGAGATCTACTGTAATAATAAATGAAGACCATTTTTAAACTGCACTTTACTGTCTTGTGATCGGTTCGCCCCATATTAATATATTAACGTAGGCGAGAAGAGCGAAGCTCGCGTTACAATTGGTGTCAGAAGCGGTGATGTTAATATATTTTTAACACAACGAACGAGTATAATTTTAACAGATTGAGAAAATAGAACTTCGATGTTTTTTCTCCGAATTCGGCAAATTTCGAGGGAACATTCTGAAGAGATTAAGTAACTAGATCTACTAAAGGCTAGACTGTAGGCAGTGTCGTACGGAATCCCGAGAGTACGGATTTATATCGTTCTGGGCGGATTCTTCCAGATTGAATTAGATCTAGCGGTGTACTGTACGAAACCGGAAAATACGAAATTTTGACGTTTGATGCGGATTTGTAGCGGACGTCGTTTTTACGGATCCGTAGCGTGCGGAATAGAGTGGGCGGATTTGTGACGTACTGTGCGGAATTTTACGTGTACGGCAAGTGTGCGGATATTGTCGTGCCGTATCTTAACAACACGTTGTCAACGTCGTTTTCACATATGGTGGTCAATTGGTGCCAACAGTAAGAGAATTTTAAGGACCAACGAACAAAGGATTGGTGAACCTGTTGAAGATTATTTTTTTTATTGATTGCTTTTGCAGAAAACCTATTAAACTCATTGTCACGTTTAAGTTACAAGGCACAGGTGTTTTATTTTCTGGATGGAAAACTGCTGTTTCTAAAAGGAGATCAAAGTTCAAAGCTAATTATTAGGAAAACACAACCTGTTTTACATAGATCTAGTAGGAGATTGGAATCAGTTTGGATATTATACTGAAAGCTCAACTACCATCATAAAAATGTCAGATTCCGACTCTGAAATCAATTTCAATTTTAATAACCAACAAGCAGATCCTGTACAAGTGAATGACAGGGGTGACATGGAGGATGCTGGGGATCATGAATATGCCAGAAGGGAAAGAGGAAACGGTAACCTAAGACACAAGGCGACTCCACACATAAAACCAGATCCATACACAGGAGAAGAGGACTGGGACCAATATATCTCTTACTTTGAAGAGTGCGCTGAATTGTGCCAATGGTCTGAAAGAGAAAAGTTACTGTATTTGGCAACTTCTTTGAAGCAGCAGGCCAGGGTCCACTATAGTTCCTTGCCTCATGGGGAGAATAATTCATACAGGTCTTTGATATTTAATTTAGGACAGCGTTTTGGGAGTAAGTGGCAACAGAGCCGCTGGATTTCTAAGCTACAGAATATAGCTAGGGGGGAAAACGAGACAATTGGGGCATTCGGGGATGAGATTCGTCTGTATTCACAAAAAGCATATGTGACCTTAGACAGGGAGGCACAAGAGATGCTGGCCCAACAACAATTCTATAAGAATGTCTCGCCTGAGATGAGGTGCAGGCTCATGGACAGAGACTGTAGGACCATTAGGGAGGCAGTAGAGATTGTTGAGCGCTATGAAGAGGTGATGGGGAAGACGGATGTGAATGCTAGGTCTCAAGTTCGAAGTGTATCTAGCTCGGGATTTTCATCAGGCGAAAATAGCCACATTGATAAGCGTGAATGTGGGAAGCAAGGGGATGAAATTGAGGGGATAAAAAGTAGCCTTAGAAAGATAGAGCAACGTCTCCAGAAGTTAGAGACTAGGGGTCAGTCAAGGAATTTGAATTCTTCTAGAACATGTTACCAATGTGGATCGAGCGATCATTTGTACAGAGATTGTCCCACGAAAAAGCCAAATGGGTGGAAGTCCTCTAGGAACCAGGGAAACGGGAGTCCATCACATCAGTAGGTCGTGATGTGGTGAATTTTGATTCAAATCGACCTAGTCAGACTAAATTTTCAAAACCACCAAACACAATGCCGAAATTTGGACACATGGATAGCAACATAGGCAGCCTGGATAATGGGTTTTATACCAGAGGGTTTATTGAAAAACAAGAAATAAATTTCTTAATTGACAGTGGGGCGACTATTACGCTCCTGTCAAAAGCTACTTATGATAGATGGGTTTACGGACGTTTCGCTACACAGCGTTTCGCTACCCTGACTATTTCGCTACAGTCATTTCGCACCTTTACGGGAAGTCATTTCGCTACCCAGTCACCCAATTAATTATAATTAGTCACAGATTTAATTGATTTGGACAATAATAGTTTAACAGATGAAAAAGATACCTTTACCAATTTGAAATACCGACCGCAGCAGCATAGGCAAACAGTTTGGATCCGAATGAAACGTTCATAGTAAATTAGTTAATTCGCATATAAGACATAGCTGTTTGGAAATATGTTCAACGTAAGTATATCACAAAATTAAAAATTAAGAGAATATTTGAAACTTTAGAGCAGGTAAATGGTTAACAGACCTTAAAGTAAAAGTGCATAAGTAATGATCGCGTTTTCAACTTTTCATGTGATCGTAATACACTGTACATATCAAAGATTCATTTTTCTAGTCTGAACTATTTAGTATTTTTATCATTTATAATTAACAAAATGCATTGGCGTTTGTCTTACAGTACAAGTACAAGTACAGTGAAACATATATATTTTTATTCCCACTACCTGGCCACTAGCAGTATTTACAAGCCAATGTTATCGCCTTATCGGCGGTACCTGTGATCTCTGGGTGGACAATATTGATTGGCACGTGTAATTACGAAAGCAGCGAGTGACTTAATTCAATCAGCAATATCACAGAGGCAGCGATAATGACACGTGTATTATATATATATATTTAATCTTTTAAAACCTAATATTTTTGTTGTGATTATCATCATGTTTTATTATTATTATTATTATTATTATCATTATCATGTATTTCACAAAGCTATTCTATACTATACTATAGCTATACTATTTCTTATCGCTTAAACTTTTATTTATTAACCCTTTCCCTCATATAAACGTGTTTTCACGCATTTGCAAACAGAGTAGACCCAGATCAGACGGCTCCTAGAGGAGCCGTCTGATCAGGGTCTGCTCTGTTTGCTAATAGAATTTGAAAGCTCGGTTTCTTTACTTTCCAAATTGGGTACATTGTTCCACCTTGCATATTTCCTTATAAGAATTTTCTCCATGAATATGCATTAGGTATCAAAATTAGGGCTAAATACAGAACAGGGGAAGGGTTAAGCTACCACCTCACTGTATTCATATACACTATACATTAACAAAACAAAACCTGATTTAAGTACATTATCATTCATTTAACACTTTGGTTACTACAGTAAAACCCCGCTAATGCTACCACCTCAAAGATGTATAATTATGGGTGATAGATGCAGATCGTAGATGTAGACAGTAGCTTAATGCAGGACAAAAGTAATGCAGAAATGACATACATGAGCTTTCTGGATTACTTTTGTCCTGCATTAAGAAGCCACCCGCTTATAAAGACGCCCATATTTATTCATTGAGTGGTCACTTTAGATGGGGTTTACTGCACATTGACGAGTAAGACCTGCCAAACAACGGCGAAAGACCCATCATTCATCCTCTGACATAACACTTTATTTTTATTTTTGGTATCTGAATATAAATATTTATTATATGTTAATAAATTCGACTCTCAAATCACTAACCACCCTGCAACAATATTGGTTTTCCTAATAAATTCGGTAGGTAGCGAAACGTACAGGTAGCGAAATGGTCAGGGTAGCGAAATGACTTCTAGGTGGGTAGCGAAATGACTGTAGCGAAATGGTATGGGTAGCGAAATGTCTGACAACCTGATAGATGTAGGGGAACAGACAATATTCCACTGTACCAGAGAGAAGTTTCTATCCAGGGTGTTGATGACACAAAGATTAAGGTGCATGGCTATGCAGATATTCTTTTAAATCTAGGCGATTTTGAGACAGATATGACATTTGCTGTGTGTGACATCTCACTTGAAGGAATATTGGGACAGGATTTTATTAAGAAACATATTAAATACTGGGATTTGGAATCGCTGGATCTTTATACTAAAGATGGAAGTAGCATACACTGTTGCACAGCAGGCAACTCTGAGGGAATATGCAGAGTAATAGCCAAAGAAATGGTAGAGATACCATCACACAGCTGCATGTTGGTACCAGTAGAGGTACCCAAGTCAATTATACTCCCAGATATAGCATTTATTAATAGCAAGGGAAAGGAAACACAAGAATGTGGTGAATTCAATATAATGCCAGGCACAATCACGCCAAATAATAACAATTTGTTTATAGGAGTTCTGAATCACTCAGAACAGAACACTACCATAACCGAAGGCCTGGAGCTAGGACTTTGTTATGAGATAGAAGAAGATGACCAAAAGGAAATTGAACTTGAACGTTGTGCAGCTAATTCTGTTAATGTAACTAATATAGACCAAGAAACCGTTCTTCCAGATCACTTGAAGGAAATGTTTGACAAGTCCGTTGGTCATCTGAGTCAGACAGACAGAGATAGATTTGCAAAATTACTGTTAAAGTATCAAGATGTTTTTGCCAAATCTTCCGATGACCTTGGCTGTACAGACAGAGTGAAGCACACAATAAACACAGGTAATGCAAATCCAATACGCCTACCTCCTAGGAGAAACCGTAACACTACTGTGACCACTTCGATACAATTCCGTCTGGTATGGGTCTAGATCTACTCTGTTTCAAAAACGCAGTTCTAAAGGAGTATTTATGGGGGCTAGTTGCACGGTGTTGTTCAATAAATATGACATGAAGTTTGGCTTTCAAAGTCACCACATGATTGTAAAAAAACATCTAACCACGGGTGAGATTGTACTAAATATTTTCCTACCGTTTGCGCACGTTTCGTTCCTGTCGAGCATTCTGTTATTTGCATACGCTCTGGCCAATTCATATTCAAATTTACATAAATCACAATAATGCCTAACACGTAAAGTACAGCTCAAACGATTTAAAACTAACACGATTGTGTTGTTAATTACACAGCATGTGGGTCGCATGTTTTGAAGGAATTATTCCTGAGGAAAGCAAAGGGTTTGATTTACCATTTAGGGCAATAAAACATCCCATACACCACAAAACTCTTGTCGTTCAAATTTGATGTGTGGCTCGTCTTTTTAGAATTTTTTTTTAAATTAATTTATAAGAAAGAGGTGTGCTTGTTCACACCATGATTATTGTTTTGCCATTGAAATACGCATTCCAACGCTTCTGTAAACAGAGTAGACTCAGATCAGGATCTGTTCTATTTGCTTAATCTATAAGAAAGAGGGTTGCTTGTACACAACAGATTAATTGTTTTGCCATTGAAACTAGGGGAAAATAGGAATTAAATGTCTGACGGATATATATGTTTACTCCATAAATACGCCTTTCTACGCTTTTGCAAACAGAGTAGACTCAGATCAGGATCTGTTCTATTTGCTTAATCTATAAGAAAGAGGTTTGCTTGTACACAACAGATTAATTGTTTTGCCATTGAAACTAGGGGAAAATAGGAATTAAATGTCTGACGGATATATATGTTTACTCCATAAATACGCCTTTCTACGCTTTTGCAAACAGAGTAGACTCAGATCAGGATCTGTTCTATTTGTTTATGGTATAGTAAATATTTGATTCAACAGTTTCTGCACTGGCTTAACATTCCCGTGTCCATGTGCTATTATAGCAGTAAATCTAATTAACACTCATGACGTCATTATTTCTTACATGAATATTCATGGCGGGCAGGGATAGACGTAACGTAAAAATCCGGTGCTACTTTTGAAAATATGTTACTCCAACTGTAAGAAATAATGCCGTCATCAATATTAATTAGATTATTTTTCATAAAAGCATATGGACACACGATTTATTTACCATTGCAGAAACTGTAGAATATCATTCCATAAACAAACAGAGCAGATCCAGATAATTTTAGAATTCAAGTTTGATCGGTTATCTTTCTTTTCCCTGTCTTTGAAAAGCGAAATCCCGGTAACTCGTCCCGGAAAATGATGTAAGAAGGTGGTCGAAGATTCGAATGTCGATCGATTTTAAATCTTAATCTCCTAACTAATGAACCCTTTACTCCATGGATGTTCATTATATCTGCTAAAACATGCACAAACACTGTTGGGACAATTTCAGTATCGCCGGACAGATATGCAGAATGAGTCATTAATTTGGAGAAAATTATTAAGAAAAGATAATGATAATAATTTAATGAATCTATTAAAACAAAGAAATCACAATCAAAATGTGCACATGTACACAAACATTTTTTTTGTATGCATTATACAGGTTTATTTTTACGATAATGTTAACAATAGTACCGTGTACGGTACATGATACGCCCACTTGCAAACTTTCTCTGATTCAATATGGCTTATACGTTTTGACAATTTCTGATTTGTGCTTCAGATCTTAATCTCCATATTAAGGTGATATTATACAAGAGGGCCAGAATGGCCCTGAAGCGCTCACCAGACAATCAGAGGAGAATATTTTCAAAGTTTTCACTATATGTTTCTGTTGAAAACTGGCTACCCCTGGGGCGGGGCCAATTTTGACGCCAGGGGCATAATTTATACAACTTTTGTAAAGGACCTGAACATGATGCTATGTGCCAAATATGAAAGTTGAGAACCTCCCAGTTTCAGAGAGGAAAATATTCGAAGATTTCACTATTTGTTTCTATTGAAAAATGCCCACCCCTGGGGCGGGGCAAATTTTGACCCCGGCCATTATTTAAATAAATTTTGAAGAAGACCTGAACATGATGCTCAGTGCCAAATATCAAAGCTAAGAGCCTTCCAGTTTCAGAGAAGAAGATTTTCAAAGATTTCACTATTTGTTTCTATTGATAACTGCCCACCTGAATATGATGCCTTGTGCCAAATATGAAAGCTGAGAGTCTTCCAGTTTCAGAGGAGATTTTCAAAGATTTCACTATTTGTTTCTATTGAAAACTGCCCACCCCTGGGGCGGGGTTAATTTTGACCCCAGGGCCATAATTTATACAAATTTTGTAGAGTACCTGAACATGATGTTATGTGCAAAATATGAAAGCTGAGAGACTTCCAGTTTCAGAGAAGAAGATTTTCAAAGTGTTACTATATGTTTCTATTGAAAACAAGGCATCGCTGGGGCGGCCCACTTTTGACCCCAGGGCCATAATTTATATAACTTTTGAAGAGGACCTAAAGATGATACTATGTGCCAAAAGTGAAAGCTGAGAACCCTGTAGATTCAGAGGAGAAGATTTTTATATAAATTTTGTAGAGGACCTAAACATGATGCTCTGTGCCAAATATGAAAGCTGAGAGCCTTCCAGTTTCAGAGGAGAAGATTTTCAAAGATTTCACTATTTGTTTCTATTGAAAACTGGCCAACCCCTGGGGCGGGGCCAATTTTGACCGCTGGGCCATAATTTATATAACTTTTGTTGAGGACCTGAACATGATGCCTTGTGCCAAATATGAAAGCTGAGAGTCTTCCAGTTTCAGAGGAGATTTTCAAAGATTTCACTATTTGTTTCTATTGAAAACTGCCCACCCCTGGGGCGGGGCCAATTTTGACCCCAGGGCCATAATTTATAAAAAAAATTGTATAGTACCTGAACATGATGCTATGTGCCAAATATGAAAGCTGAGAGCCTTCCAGTTTGAGAGAAGAAGATTTTCAAAGATTTCACTATTTGTTTCTATTGAAAACTGCTCACCCCTGGAGCGGGGCCAAATTTGACCCCAAGGCTATTATTTATATAACTTGTGTAGAGGACCTGAACATGATGCTCTGTGCCAAATATGAAAGCCGAGATACTTCGAGTTTCAGAGAAGAAGATTTTCAAAGTGCTACTATATGTTTCTATTGAAAATAAGGCATCCCTGGGGCGGGGCCAATTTTGACCCCAGGGCCATAATTTATATAACTTTTGTAGAGGACCTAAAGATGATACTATGTGCCAAAGATGAAAGCTGAGAACCCTGTAGATTCAGAGGAGAAGATTTTTAAAGGTTGAAATTGTTGACAACTGACGACGGACGACGCACGCCGACGGACATCAGGCAATCACAAAAGCTCACCCTGAGCACTTAGTGCTCTGGTGAGCCAAAAGGGGCATAATTCTGTCAAAATGCTTGACAGAATTATGTACTCTAGTCCACAGACGAAGCTTGTGATGGTGAACAAGTGTTCCAAGTTTAAAAGCTTTATCTGAAAGACTGATGTTTATAAATGGACTTTAACAAAAACCTTAACCAAAGATTCTATGTTAAAAAGGGGCATAATTCGGTCAAAATGCTCGACAGAGTTATGTACATGTACTTATGCCTACAGGTGAAGGTTGTGACAGTGAACAATGTTCCAAGTTTCAAAGCTTTATCTTAACGTGTTATGTAAATAAGTGGACTTACAAAAATGTGTTCCACATAAATTGAGGTTAACATTTTTGCTTAACGCAAATTCTAAGTCCAATGAAGCGACCTTGAACTTGGATAAACGAACCGGGACTTGGCAGGCTACTGTAGCATGTCTAGATATACATTGTGATTAAATTTGGGAAGGATCCATCAAGCGGAACTTGAGTTACAGATGTTACAGATGGACAGGTATGTTAACATTTTTGCAAAATGCAAATTCTAAGTTCAATTGTGTGACCTTGACCTTGGATATACGAACCGGGACTTAGCAGGCTGATGTAGCATTTCTAGATAAACATTGTGTTTAAATTTGGGAAGGATCCACCAAGCGGAACTTGAGTTACAGATGTTACAAACATACAGGTAGGTTAACATTTTTGCTAAACGCAAATTCTAAGTCCAATTGTGTGGCCTTGACCTTGGAGATACGAACCGGGACTTGGCAGGCTACTGTAGCATGTCTAGATAAACATTGTGGTTAAATTTGAGAAGGATCCACCTTGCAGAACTTGAGTTAGAGATGTTGCAGACGGACGGACAGACAGCGCCATTCCATGTCCCGTTTTTTCAAACGGGCGTATAAAAGTGGAAATAAACAAAAATGAGCCTGAAACCCCTATAATTTGACTATCGCAATACTATTGCAATAGTTTTGTCAATATCGCAATACTATCCCAATAGTAATTCTGACTATCGCAATACTATCGCAATGGTAAAATTGTACTCAATAGTCACCCTTAGCCATAACTCCGAAAGAACAAATCAAATGACCCTCAGAACTGACTCACCTTCAGATCTTGATGCATTAAATATTTGTTTGAAGTTTCATTAATATCCGTCAAATAGTTTTCTGAGAAAACAGTGGACAAACAAAATGTTGACAGACGAACGGACAAGGCCACAACAATATACGACCACCTTTATTAGGTGGGCGTATAAAAAACATCACACTGGCTGTTGTCAGCGAAAAATGTAAAACAATGATCTTGTAAAATGGCAATTACCAAAATTTAATGCTCTTAGATCTTTCAAGATCTTACAAAGCTGAATTTTCAAATAGACTATTCCAAAATTCAAACAGGTCAAGCTTACAGTGAGTATTTATGGGGGTTTTCTATAGAAAAGTGTAACATGCCAAACCGTGCAGACCACGATGACAGGGCTCCTCTAGGAGCCCTCTCATCTGGGCTCACACTGTTTGCAAAAGACATTAGTGACTCGTGTCCCACACTGTATGGGATAAAATACCACCAATATACTGTACTTGTAATACCCAAATCAATTGCTTGTCAATCAAGTACTTGAAATACCAACATCAGCAAGACTAATTGATAATTTATTGTACACACATGTAACATTAATATATTTACTGACCTTCATAAATTAACATAGGTACCTGCTTATCAACATTTATCTGTTTGTCTGCATCAGGGTTTTACCTCGCTTTAACAATATATCGGTCATATCACACTGTCCAGCAAATTACAGGTGGTGAAAGAACCCTTAGGGTTTTCCATACATACGGTAGAACAAAATACATTTTTTTGTGCACAGAAGAACACCTCAGGTAGAACCATCAGCCTACTGCAAGCTTGGAAAGCTTCCTCAGATGAACAAAGCAGTCCAAATGACAGTTATATTCCCCGTCGCAGCCTAAAATTAAGACATTATACTTGCTTTTAAAACAGTGCTGAGATAAACAAGAAGGCCATGAGGCCCTGAAGCGCTCACCTGAGATAACCTCAGGGATGGGGCCATTTTTCACCCAAAAGTCATCATTTGTACAGCCTTGGTAGAAAATCATAAGGCAAAGCTGCATGCCATTAATTAAAGGTCTAAGCCTTATGGTTTCTGAGAAATATAATATTTTATAATTATTTTCCCATGAAAAACTGATAAGCCCCAGGGTAGGGGATTCGCCCGGAGATTGGGGTTGTAAGTTGAACATTCTTGGAAGAGGACCACAAGGCAAAGCTACATACCAAAGATGGAAGGTGTAGGTCTTATGCTTTCAGGGACAAAGACTTTTTAAGGTTTTCTTAAGTCTATGAAAAATTAATATGCATTTGTTACCAAAGGATAAAAATTTGTACAATCTTGGTAAAGGATTACATGTATATGGTTAAGCTGCATGTCAAATACTAAAGGTATTGGCCATATGGTTTCAGAAAAGAAGATCTTTAAAGGTTTTCCTGTATAAGTCTATGTAAAACTGATAAACCCCGGGAGGGGCCATTTTGGTCTGGGGGTCATAATTTGAACAATCATGGTAGGGGACTATCAAATAATTTTACCAAATATCAAAGGTCTGCACTTTTTAGTTTCAGAGAAGAAGCTTTTCCTATGAAAAACTAAAAAGCCTTGGGGCTTGGCCATTTTCGACCCAAAGTTCACAATTGAACAATCTTTATAGAGGACAATTAGATCATGCTACAAACCAAAAATCAATGGTCTAGGCCTTACAGTTTCAGAGAAGAAGGTTTTTTAAAGATTTTCCTACGAAAAACTGATTTTCAAGGGCGGTGCCATTTTTTGTCTGGGGGTCAAAATTTTTACAAAATTTGCAGAGGACCATTACTAGTCCATTAGATCATGCTACATTACAATTTCAAATAAGAAGATTTTTAAATATTCTCTTATGAAAAACTGATCAGCCCTGGGGCAGGCCATTTTTGGTCTGGGGGTCATAATTTGAACAATATTTGCAGAGGATCATTAGATCATGTTACATACCAAACATCAAAGGTCTACCCCTTACAGTTTCAGAGAAGAAGATTTTTAAAGATTTTCCTATGAAAAACTGATAAGCCTTTGGGCAGGGCTATTTTTAGTCCGGGGTCATAATTTGAAAATCTTTGTAGAGGACCAATATATCATGCTACATACCAAATATCAAAGGTCTAGGCCTCACAGTTTCAGAAGAAGATTTTTAAAGATTTTCCTATGAAAAACTGATAAGCTTTTGGGCGGAGCCATTTTTGGTCCGGGGGTCATAATTTGAACAACCTTTGTAGAGCACCATTGGACCATGCTACAAACCAAAAATCAATGGTCTAGGCCTTACAGTTTCAGAGAAGAAGGTTTTTAAAAGATTTTCCTATGAAAAACTGATAAGCCCTTGGGGGGGCTATTTTTGGTCCGGGGTCATAATGTGAACAATATTTCGTTCCCCCTAATCACTCATGCTTCTGACAAAATTTGGTTAAAATTGGGCCAGTGGTTTCAGAAGAGATCTCGTTTGAAAATGTGCCTGGACAACAGATGCCGGACACCGGACGATGGATCGCGGTCACAATAGCTCATCCTGAGCCTTCGGCTCTGGTGAGCTAAAAAGGAGATATGTTGCCTCTAATGGTAATTGTGCTGCTTTGCCAACATTTCAATGTGGTCAACATTTGACTCTAACCTTCCAGTTGTTAAGAAAATATGACGCTGTAACAAAAGATAACGGAAATTTAAGGTTAGAAAACTTAACCTTCAAATATGACCTTGACCTGACATGACTGCCACATGTGTTCTGCAGATCGTCTCAACTTAGCTAACATTCGACTCAAGTTTTATGAAAATTCTTCAAAGGATTTAGAAGATATGGAGTGGACACGAAAATGTAATAGAAATTGAAGGTTAAACACTTGACCTTCAAAAGTGACCATGACCTTGAGCCAACATTATTGCCACATGAGTTCTGCACATGGTCTGAATTTGGTTAACATTTGAGGCAAGTTTCATGAAAATCCTACCAGGGGTATGGCAGATATGGAGTGGACACTAAATTGTTATGGACAGACAGAAGAAAGCCATTCCTATAACCTCCCTCCCGCACTGCGACGGGGGTATAAAAATCCAAATACCCAAAACGAGGATTCAAACCACAATGATGAGGTGCTAAGTGACTAACTGTAAAGGAATAATGACATCATCAATATTAATTAGACAAACTTTTATAATGGCACATGAACACAGGGAATTCTGGCTATGACAGAAACTGTAGGATTATACTATACATTGTTTGCTTATGGCCAAAATCCTGAGTTGTATAGTAGTATAAACATTTAGCTAATAAATTCAACATTATTTTTTATATAAATATTTATCTGGTAAAAAACTGGACTTTTCGTGAAGCAGAAGTCTGATCAGGGTCTACCCTGTTTGCAAAGGTGTATTTATAGAGTAAAGAGTTAAGTGCACATGGACCAAGTATGTATTTAACCAATCTCCTAATACTGACGCCTCTGCAAAAGTCACTTTCTAAAACCGTTGCACTTGCTCTATTTATCACAGTAATTTTCAAAACTACACAAATCTAAAAGTTTCCTTCTTTTCAGAAAATACTCCTTTCCAGTAGATTTATTCAAAGAGGTTCGGTCTAAAAGTAGCTTATGAGGAAAGGGGTTTATTTAAAACGTAAATATTCAAATAAACATTTCTTTTGCAGGTATGATCCTTCGAAAGTATTTTGTAAAGTAAACAGTGCAGACTCTGTCTATGCCCCTTATAAAGGGCTTTTTTATCTAATAGAGATGCCTTTTTCTGCCTTTGCCAACAGAGTATACCAAAATCACAGGGATCATTCACTGTTTGTCTATGCCCCTTATAATGGGCTTTTTTTTATCTAAAAGAGATGCCTTTGTCATCAAACAGTCCCTATAGGAGTTGTCTGATCAGGATTTGCTATGGAATAATATAGATCTGGGTCCATGCTTATAAAACTTTTAGTTGAGTCTGAATTCGTTCTCAAGTTTTTGATTGGTCAGATTTGAGCCTCAGGCTCAAATCTGACCAACCAAAAGCTTGAGAACTCAAATCTGACCAATCAAAAGCTTGAGAACAAAACTCAGACTCAACTAAAAAGCTTTATAAGCACGGACCCTGATTCTACAGTTTCTGCAATGGCAAATGAATGTCTTGTTCATTGGCCATAAAAAGAATTCAGTAAAGGACTATTCATGGTTTAACAATGCCCTGATCACTCATGTTGATTAGTACTGAGGATACACATGTCCCCATTCAACCGTCGGAATGCTGCAAATGTTGCATTGGCACATGCAAACAGTGTAAACCTTGATCAGAGGCCCCATCTAGAGGAAGCCTCTTACTAGCGTCGGCACTGCAAGTCACCCTGATCAGAGGCCCCACCAAGAGGAAGCCTCTTACCAGCGTCGGCACTGCATGTCACCCTGATCAGAGGCCACCTAGAGGAAGCCTCTTACCAGCGTCGGCACTGCATGTCACCTTGATCAGAGGCCACCTAGAGGAAGCCTCTTACTAGCGTCGGCACTGCAAGTCACCCTGATCAGAGGCCACCTAGAGGAAGCCTCTTACTAGCGTCGGCACTGCATGTCACCCTGATCAGAGGCCACCTAGAGGAAGCCTCTTACCAGCGTCGGCACTGCATGTCTCCCTGATCAGAGGCCACCTAGAGGAAGCCTCTTACCAGCATCGGCACTGCATGTCATCCTGATCAGAGGCCCCACCTAGAGGAAGCCTCTTACCAGCGTTGGCACTGCAAGTCACCCTGATCAGAGGCCCCACCTAGAGGAAGCCTCTTACCAGTGTTGGCACTGCATGTCACCCTGATCAGAGGCCACCTAGAGGAAGCCTCTTACCAGTGTTGGCACTGCATGTCACCTTGATCAGAGGCCACCTAGAGGAAGCCTCTTACCAGCGTCGGTGCTGCATGTCACCCTGATCAGAGGCCACCTAGAGGAAACCTCTTACCAGCGTCGGCACTGCATGTCACCCTGATCAGAGGCCACCTAGAGGAAGCTTCTTACCAGCGTCGGCAATGCATGTCATTCAAAATCTCACAAACTATACTCTTTCATAATTAAACCTTTCCCTCATATAAAGGCATTTGCAAACAGAGTAGACGCAGAGTAGATCAGGGTCTACTCTGTTTGCTAATAGAATTTGATAGACCTGTTTATTTGCTTTCTAAAATGTCTACAATGTTCTACCTTCCATATTTCTTTATAACTATTTTGTTAATGAATATTCAGCAGGTAATGAAAATTGGCCTAAATACAGAACAGGGAAAGGGTTAATGGACTCTATCATTAAACAAAGATGGACTATTCCACTTCAAAAATTTGCATTTAAAGTGTTGAACATATCACTATGCAGATATAGAATGGCCACTGACAAAGGCTATGCTTCTACACATAAAGCTCCAAGGTTATAAGCTTTTACGTTTGTATCTGAATTCATTCTCGAGTATCTGATTGATCAGATTTTGAGCTCAGGTCAGACTCGAGCAAAAAGTCAAACACCGTGTGTCATCATATACAGACTCTAGATTAATCGTATGAAAGTGGAATTTCCAACGTAGAATGGACCACTACAATTAACTCTTTCCCAACCAAATTTTGTCATCTGCAAACCTTATACATATGTACATGTAATCTGCTACAATTTTCATTTTTTTAAATATTTTTCTCCATTACTGTTTATAAACAAGCGTGTTCGGAAGGAACACATGTGTCACCTGCTCGCAGCTGACACTGACACTGTTAATACTGTTTACAACTGCCAGTATAGTCGTCCCACATTCAAAGCGTTAAATACCTGTTGAGATACAGTAAAACCTCGATTATTCGAATTTTCGGTATGGAAGAATTTAGACCCTTTTAGGCAGGTGCTGCTTAATGCATGGTGAAAGTCATGCAGAAAGCTCCTAGAGGACCTTTCTGCATGACTTTCACCATGCATTAAGCTGCCACCTGTCTTAAAGAGCGATAATAATATGTATTTTAGAGTTCGAATAATCAAGGTTTTATTGTATACAATATACATAACATAAAATATGTGAGAAATGGACAAGTGTCCAAAATGTCTCATCTCCATTTCAAATGACAGTCTACCCTTCAAAGTTATGTTCAATACTGAAAATATTTAATTTTAACAACATAAACACATAACAAAAGCCAAAACAGAAAAAAATCCACAAAACTTGAAAACATGGAACTCAGCAAAATCCGCTGTCTCCCAAACGACTACTACGGTTTGACATGCTACGATTGTCTTCACTGTCTGTGTACATCATGTTTTGTTGCCCAGGATACAGGGTGGAATCATGGGACACAAGCGAGGCTGTTTCACTCCTGTCTTGGTCAGTCTGGCTGTCCAACAGTCCGTGCAAGTCACTATCTCTAGCTTCATCTGACACTACATTAATAGAATGTTCTGTGCTTGCTTGCTCAATACTGGAACTGAAAGATTTTTGAATCTCTGTACTCTCTTGATCTACTTGAGCTGGTGAGCTGACCATTCTCATTAAGGGAACATGTGGTGCAGGCTTCTGGAATGGATCAGAGCCAGAGCGTTCCCTAAATTCCACTGCACCGCTTGAGCTCAGCTCTGTGCTCCTTCTATCCACCTTGTGCTTGGACTCTGAAAGGAAACAAATGATTACTGTAAAACTTATACAGATGTTTACTATAATAAATATACAGATGGTTACTGTAATACATATACAGATGGTTACTGTAATACATATACAGATGGTTACTGTAAAACATATACAGATTGTAGCTGTAATACAAATACAGCTGGTTACTGTAATATATATACAGATGGTTACAGTTACTATAATACACATACAGGTGGTTACTGTAATACATATACAGGTGGTTACTGTAATACATATACAGATGGTTACTGTAAACATATACAGATGGTTACTGTTACCATAATACACATACAGGTGGTTACTGTAATACATCTACAGATGGTTACTGTAAAACATATACAGATGGTTACTGTTACCATAATACACATACATGTGGTTACTGTAATACATATACAGATGGTTACTAAAATACATATACAGATGGTTACTGTAATACATATACATATGGTTACTATAATACACATACAGATGGTTACTGTAATGCATATACAGATGGTTACTGTAAAACATATACAGATGGTTATTGTAATACACATACAGATGGTTACTGTAATGCATATACAGATGGTTACTGTAAAACATATACAGATGGTTATTGTAATACATATACAGATGGTTACTGTAATACATATACAGATGGTTACTGTTACTATAATACACATTCAGATGGTTACTGTAATACATATACAGATGGTTACTGTAAAACATATACAGATGGTTACCGTTACTACAATACACATACAGGTGGTTACTATAATACATATACAGATGGTTACTGTAATACATATACAGATGGTTACTGTAATACATATACAGATGGTTACTATAAAACATGTGTAATGCATATACAGATGGTTACTGTAATACATACAGATAGTTACTGTAGTACACATACAGATGGTAACTATGATACATATACAGATAGTTACTGTAATACACATACAGATAGTTACTGTAATACACATACAGATGGTTACTATGATACATATACAGATAGTTACTGTTATACACATACAGATGGTTACTGTAGTACAAATACAGAAGGTTACATAATACATATACAGATAGTTACTGTAATACACATACAGATAGTTACTGTAGTACATATACAGATGGTTACTACGATACATATACCGATGGTTACTGTAATATAACATGGTGAAAAAGTTGTGACTCGAATGGGACTCGAACCCAGGGCCTCTGGCTTACCATGCCAACACTCTACCGACTGAGCTACCAAGCCACACAGTAAAGCCTATCAACTTATTTCACCAAAATCTCTACCTGGCTACAGTAATACATATACAGATGGTTACAGTATTATATACATATGGTTACTGTAATACATAAACAGACGGTTACTGTAATACATAATATAACAAGAGTGCCAGTGGGCATAATTCAACATAAACTAAGTCCAAAAGTTAAAAGGGGCCATAATTATGTCAAAATGCTGGACAGAGTTATATACTTTTTCCTACAGGTTAGGGTTGTGATGGTGAACAAGTGTTCCAAGTTTCAAAGATTTATCTCAAAGGGTTATGTAAATAAGTGGACTTTAACAAAAACCTTAACCAAAAATTCCAATTTAAAAGGGCCATAATTATGTCAAAATGTTAGACAGAGTTATGTACTCTTGGCTACAGATGAAGCTTGTAATGGTGAACAAGTGTTCCAAGTTTCAAGGCTTTATCTCAAAGGGTTATGTAAATAAGTGGACTTACAAACATGTGTTCCACATAAATTGAGGTTAACATTTTTGCTTAATGCAAATGCTAAACGCAAATTCTAAGTCCAAATGTGTGAACTTGACCTTAGATAAATGTACCGGGAAACACCCATGCTACTGAAGCATGTCCAGATAAACATTGTGGCGAAATTTGAGTAGGATCCACCAAGCAGAACCTGAGTTAGAGATGTTACAGACAGACAAGTTAACATTTTTGCTAAACGTAAATTCTAAGTCCAATTGTGTGACCTTGACCTTGGATATACGTACGGGGACTTGGCAGGCTACTGTAGCATGTCTAGATAAACATTATGGTTAAATTTGGGAAGGATGCACCAAGCGGAACATGAGTTGAGATGTTACAGACAGACAGACGGACGGACAGACAGCGCCATTCCATTATACGTCCTGTTTTTTCAAACTTTTTAAAAATCCGTGTTGAATATTCATGTAAGAAATAATGACATCATGTACAGCTGAATTTAAATAATGGCTATAGTAAAAACTGTAGAATGAAATCAACAGTATTTCTGAAGCTGAGTAGATCCTGATCAGACAGCTCCTACAGGAGCCATTTAATCTGAGTCTATTCTGTATGCAACAGTACCAAAATTTGTCTATATTGGGGAGGGGGGAGGGGCAGTGAACCAGCACGTTAATTCTTTGTAATCAAACTATTAAATGGAAGTACAGTGCTCCCTCCCTACAATGGCCCTCTCAATAACGATTCCCTCCTAACAACAACGCATGTCACTGTTTCCGAAACAACAAGGCTCCAGACACAACTTTTTCCCATCGTATTTTCTTTATGCCTCCATCAAAACCTATGTTGTGACCACTCTTTAGAATCGTCACTTTGTGACGATTCTAAAGAGTGGTCACAACATAGGGTTTGATTGAGGCATAACGGTTATAGTTCTCGAAATACACCTTATCTGGGGATCTGCAAACAAACTAATTATGTTTGATTTTCCCTCCCTATAACAACTCCCTCTGAACAACATATAAATCTTCGTATCCAAAAGGGTGTCGTTGTAGAGAGGGAGCACTGTATGTATAAATCCATATCAAACAACATTTGACTTGAAGAGTATCACAAACCATGAGAGTGAGCAAATTTCTGCTTCTCTATGTCCATGTAGAGCTGGAGTATCTGTGTTTCCAGTGCCTGGTTTACTCTCAGTACAGACTCGTACTTGTCATCCACACTCTGAAAACAAATAATCACCACAACTGTAATCATTCTGACAAAGTTTCATGAAGATTGGACAAAAAGTGTGACAACTAGATTGTTCACAAGGTTTTTCTACTGTTTAATCTAGTGCCCTATTTCTTGACCCCACGTGCTACACTTTCAAATACATCCCAGATTTTATCAAAACAATCATTCTGATAAAGTTTCATGAAGATTCAGCTAAAAATGTGACCTCTAGAGTGTTCACAAGGTTGTCAAACCACAGTATTTCCTAGAAAAAAATACATTATAAAACTTCAGCTATTAACTAATATTCATTTCATATTTTTTGCAAGTCGATTGCACAGGGGAATTGTTAAATAACTGCACATTATTTCTCATATTATGTCCTGTCAATGAGACCATTTAAAATTTATTTGAAATAGATTTTTTGAGGAGATACTTTTGATTCATTGATCATTCTCTGTGTATTGAGGCAAGTACATCCAATGAGTATGAAAATCATTATGAAAATTGAAATTGACAAAGAAACATCAACTAGTGAGGCTCACTGTGAGCAAAATCCAGAAATTGACATAGAAAAATCTACTAGTGAAATGATTGGCTCCTGTAGCAAGCAGGTCGCTGGAGATAATTGTTCTTACATTTTTCACCATTCTCTCATTAAATTCTAAAATCTCCCATAACAGTTAGTCAAATGGAATCAAATCTCTCATTCACTTGCTGAACCAAAATGAGCCCTGTTCTTATGTATACCGCTTATACACTGAATAACTTTCAAACTGAAGGAGGAGTTGTGACACCTACTCCACATGTTGCATTCCAAAATGACCAAAAATACTCAAAGTTCAAGGGGAGATAATTCTGCAATGCCCACAGTAAACACAAGAAAATTGGACCAATGATTTTGAAGATGATTTTTAAAGTTTTCCCTATTGTTATATTTGTAGAGGGTCATTTAAAGACAATTGCTATCAAATATTCAACTAGAGGTTTTTGTCAAAAAAACGGATGTCTCCCCTCTAATAAAAACAATATGTAAAGGGAAATCACTAAAAATGTTATGGTCTTGACGAATGATACTTCCCCTCATATGCGTTTTCCACACTACATTTTTCAAGAAGAAAATGATAACAGCTAATAACTCCAAAAATACTGATACCAGATTTATGGCCCTTGTGCATGACACTTACTTTCATCATGCTCTTTCCAAAAATAAAATGTCATTCCAATAGCATCAGTCAATAGGAGTTATTGATCGGCCAAAAAATGTAACAAAGGGCAATAACTCCAAAAGTATTGAAGCCAGAATTATGGCCCTTGTTCATGACACTTTCTCTCATCATGCTCTTTCCATATATGAAGTTTCAATACGATGGCAAGAGCCATGTAGGAGTTATCGTCCGGACAAGAAAGAATTAAACAAATGTACAAGGGGCAATAACTCTAAATTTATTGAAGCTGGAGTTAAGGATCTTATGCATGACACTTTCTCTTATTATGATTGTTCCATGTATGAAGTTTCACTCCAATGGCATGTGTCACATAGGAGTAATCATCCGGACAAAAAATTGTGATTGTTTTTAAAAAGGGCAATAACTCCAATATTAGTGAAGCCAGAGTTATGGACCTTGTGCATGACACTTCCTCTCGTTATGATCTTTCCATATATGAAGTTTCAATCCAATGGCATGAGCCATATAGAAGTTATCGTCCGGACAAAAAAGTGTGATTATTTTTACAAAGGGCAATAACTCTTATATTAGTGAAGCCAGAGTTATGTACCTTCTGCATGACACTTCCTCTCGTTATGATCTTTCCATATATGAAGTTTCAATCCAATGGCATCAGGCATATTGAAGTTATTGTCCGGACAAAAAATTATAATATTTTTTACAAAGGGCAATAACTCCAATATTAGTGAAGCCAGAGTTATGGACCTTGTGCATGACACTTCCTCTCATTATGCTCTTTCCATATATGAAGTTTCAATCCAATGGCATCAGGCATGTAGGAGTTATCGTCCGGACAAAAAAGTGTGATTTTTTTTTACAAAGGGCAATAACTCCAATATTAGTGAAGCCAGAGTTATGGACCTTGTGCATGACACTTCCTCTCATTATGCTCTTTCCATATATGAAGTTTCAATCAACTGGCATCAGGCATATTGAAGTTATCGTCCTGACAAAAAGTGTGACAGACAGACGGACAGACAGACAGACGGACAGACGGACAGACAGACAACTCTCACGAAAACAATATGTCTCCCCCATATAAATATGGGGGGAGACATAATTCTGACAACTAGTTTTGTTGGAGATGTTTAAAGATTTTTCCTTTGGTTGCCATTGCAACCAGAATTCTGCATGAATCTAGATTCTTTTAGCAAATTTGATACATGATACTAAGATCATTTATGTAAAATTTGGTTACATTCTGCCTTGTGGTTTCAGAGAAAATGTCGTTTAACCCCTTTCCCTGTTCAATATTCATGTAAGAAATAATGATATAAGGAATATATATAAGCTAAAACTTTACTATGTACTATGTATACTGCATTGTTAGAAGATTTAGAGTCAGATCTATACGGTACAAATAATAATTTCATAAGCAATTAGAGCAGATCCTGATTAACCCTTTCCCTCATACAAACGTGTTTTCACGCATTTGCAAACAGAGTACGCCCAGATCAGACGGCTCCTAAGGGAGCCGTCTGATCTGGGTCTGCTCTGTTTGCTGATAGAATTTAATAGATCTGTTTCTTTACTTTCTAAAATGTCTACAATGTTCCACCTTCCATATTTCTTTATAACTACTTTGTTAATGAATATTCATTAGGTATTGAAATTTGAAATAAACATAGAACAGGGAAATGGTTAACGGCTGCACATCTGATCTTGGTGTTCTCTGTTAGCAAATGTGTGGAAATGGTTTAGATACATTTACACTTTATACCTGCAGCTCTAGACTATATAATAATAATGAAATAAGTACTTGTAGCTCATCTTCATGTGTTGTTTTCAGACTCTCAAGCCTCATTTTCAATTCCACCATGGCCACCTCCTTTGTGGAGAGGTTCTCTTGAAGGTCACTCAATTGTTGCACACAGCCCTCCAGCCGTGAGGATTTTCTTGACAGCTCTGACTTCAAATCTACAATGCCAACAATCATCAGTCGCTTTAAATTCTTTAAAGGGCCGTAACTCTTTTCAATAAGCGTGACAGAAGTATGACGTACACAAATCTTATAACCAGGATTTTTCTTTGTAATTCTGGTTAAATAGGACTGTATGAATATTCACTGGCTAAAGTTATATAATCGCATTGTGAAATGGAGAATATTTTATCATGACAAAAACAGTAGAACCAGTATTATTTTTCCATTGGCAAACAGAGCAGACCCTATAGGAGCTGTCTAGTCTGGGTCTATTCTGATTGTAAAGGCATTAAGGGGCTTCCCTATGAGATAACGATTAAAGAGAAGTTGGCCTTAAGCAAATGGGAAACAAATCAAGTCTTAGTAGCAGTGGGACTGTTTGCCGATTGGTAAAGTCTAAAACAACAACTCAAAAGATTCTGGATTTCAATACTGGTGGTAGCTTCATGCAGGGCCAAAGTTAGGCACAAAGTTCCTGTACGAGCTTCCTGCACTAGTTTTACCCTGCATTAAGCAATCACCTGCTTTTAAAGATGCCTATGTTTGTAAATGTTGAGGTTGCTTTAGCAAGGTTCTACTGTCCTTGATTTGATATACCTTTGATTTGAGCCCTGAGAACTCACTGATTATGTTCTTGATCTATTGTACTTTATATAGTCTACCTTTGATTTGTATCCTGAGGACTTACTGAATTTATTCTAGTTCTACTGTACTTGAGTCAATGTACCTTTGATTTGTGCCCTGAGGGCGTGCTGAATTTGTTCTTGTTCCATTACCACCTTGCGAGTGACTTTGTTAGACAACAGTTTTTCTTGACTCTTCTGCTGCAGTTCACCCATCAGTAAGAGTTCCTTCTGTGACTGTATCACCTACAAAAGAACTCTTTATACAGCATCTCATCTGGATTAATACCATATGGAATATTGATTGCATGAAAGAATAACAAGAGCACAGCAAGCGGTTGCCAGCGCTCATCTGTCAACATTGTCAAGATAAACATGCATACCAAAAATGAAGGTTGTAAATGAAAAATTGAAGAAGTTATGGTCAATGTTAAGATTTCAGATGACAATGACGACGACAATGACGATGCCGGAGTTACGACAATAGCTTGTGATTTCTTCGAAACAGACAAGCTAAAAACCAGAAATGGTGTCAAAGCCACCTGATGCTTGCCTGTTTAAAGGTTAAGTCTAAACCATGTCATATTGAACAAACAAAAGGGCCATGATGGCCCTTAATCGCTTACCTGATTATAACAGATTTATATATACAATGAATTCATGTAATCTGGGACCGGGCCATTTTTTTGCCAAGGTGTCATAATTTGAACAGTCTTGGAAAATAACCATTACAGGATGCTACATAACAATATCAAAGGTCTAGGCCTTACAGTCTCAAGAATATCAATGGAAATAGTGACCTTGACCTGATTTCATGTATCCTTGTATCAAGTAAAAGGCCTTCACCCAAGCTATCTGCATACCAAATATGAATGGTCTAGCTTAAGTAATTCAGAAGTTATAAGCAATGTTAAAGTTTTCTTAATGACGGCCCGCCGCCCGCCCACCCCGGTTTTCGCCAAACTATAAGCCGAGATTTTTCTAAAAAAAATCCGGCTAAAAACTGGGAACCTTCCAGTTTCAGAGGAGAAGATTTTTAAAGTTTTCACTGTATGTTTCAATAGAAAAGTGGCCACCCCTGGGGCAGGGCCAATTTTGATCCTAGGGGCATAATTTAAATAACTTTTGAAGAGGACCTGAACATGATGCTATGTGCCAAATATGAAAATAGAAAATTGGCCAACCCTGGAGTGGGGCCAATTTTTACCCCAGGGGTATAATTTATAACTTTTGTTGAGGACCTGAATATGATGCTATGTACCAAATATGAAAGCTGAGTAGCTTACAGTTTCAGGAGAAGATTTTCAGTTTTCACTATATGTTTCTAAAGAAAACAAGGCATCCCTGGGGTGGGGCCAATTTTGACCCAAGGGACATAGTTTATATAACTATTGTAGAATACCTACAGATGATGCAATGTGCTAAAGATGAAAGCTAAGGATCCCGTAGAAGAGAAGATTTTTTAAGGTTCAAATTGTTGATGACTGACGACGCACGACAAACGCCGACAGGCTACAGACCTACAGACACAAGACACAAAAGCACACTCTGATAACTTTGTGTTCTGGTGAGCTAACAAAGCAGACCTTGATCAGATCACTCTTATTTGACATGGGACTACTCTGTTGGCAAAGGCATATATATGGTGTAAAGAGTTAACCCTTTCCCTGTTCTAAGTTTAGGCCAAATTTAAATACCTACTGAATATTCATTGGAAAAATAGTAATAAAGAAATATGGAAGGGGGATCATTGTAGACATTTTAGACAGCAAAAAACCAGATCTATCAACTTCCATTAGCAAACAGAGTAGACCCTGATCAGACGGCTCCTCTAGGAGCTGTCTGATCTGAGTCTACTCTGTTTGCAAATGCGTGAAAACACGTTTATATGAGGGAAAGGGTTAATGTTTTATCACAGACGTCTCTTTCAGATGCAGGGTTATATGGTAGAGATGAGATGTAGTAATTAACCCTGAAACTAAGACACAATTCCAAAAGTTAACAAGGACACAGGATACAGTTTCTTAACTTACCTGTTCTTTCAGTTTTGCATTCATGCTTGCATGCTGCTGCATTGCTTCCAGTTCTTTTTCAGCATTGAACAGACTACACTCAGTCTTCATCAGTCGCTGAAATCACAAACAATGTCCAAGATGCTTAACCTTTTACCATATGAATATTCATAGTCTAGACTACTGTCGATGAAGGGCCCCGCCCGCATAGGAGGTATCGCATATTGCAAGCCTGATTTTCCTAATGCAGACCTGCAGCAGTCTAATTAAATATGCATGTAGTTTGTTTAACTGGGTACTCTTTGTTAGGTACTTGAATAATTAGCATATAGTGAGCAAGTTTGATAAAATCAGACCAATCTTTCAGAAGATATGTCACATAAATAATCAGCCAACCAGATGATATCATCATCAATAAATATGTGCAGAATTTGCAAACCACAGAGCCCATATGAGGTAATTGGATATCAAGTACACTGAGCAAGTTTGGTGAAAATTGGACCATTCCTTGAGGAGATATTGCGAGGAGACCAATTGGCTAATCAGATTGCAGCAGCCTAAGTTAAAATGCCCGTAATTTACGAAAAAATGTGTTGATATTGCCAAACACAGAACCCATGCGATGTATTTGGATATCAAGCATACTGAGCAAGTTTGATGAAAATTGGACTATTCCTGGAGGAGATATTGCACGGAAACCAATTGGCTAATCAGATAGCAGCAGCCTAAGTTAAAATGCCTGTAATTTACAAAATAGTGTGCGGAAATTGCAGAACACAAAACCCGTGAGAGGTACTTGAATATCAAGTACACTGAGCAAGTTTGGTGAAAATTAGACCATTCCTTAAGGAGATATTGTGTGGAAACCAAAAATGGATAGACGGACAGACAGCCGGATGGACTGACGGACAAGCTGATTACTACAGGGCACCAACATTTTCATGCGGGGCCCTAACAAGATGTGTTTGTGTGAAACACTAAGCCACCAATATCACCATTGACCTTGATGTATATCCATGACCTTACAAAATCACCCCTATAAATATTCACCTCCAAAACTTGCACATGCATGCCAAGTTTGAAGTATGTATGTGCAATGGCAACAAAATTAAGGTTGGTGACAAATCAACAAACAGACAGACAGAGCAAAAACAATATCCTCTAGGAAATTTAAACAAGATGTGTTTGTGAAACACTATGCCCACGATATGACCTTTGATCCTGAAGGATGACCTTGACCTTTCACACCTCAAAATGTGCAGCTTCATGAAATAAACATGCATGCCAAATATCAAGTCTCTATCTCTACTGGTTCAAAAGTTATGGCCAATGTGAAAGTCAGTGATTTGACCCACATACTTGACCTATGACCTTGACCTTTATATGACACCCCTCAAAATGAGCGACTTTATGGGATACATATGCATGCCAAATATCAAGCCTCTATCTGTACTGGCTCAAAAGTTATGACCAATGCTAAAGTTGTCCTCAAACAAACAGGGCAAAAACAATATGCCCCCAGATCTGATCGGGGGAGGGGGTGTTAAAAAACAACACTTTCACACTGAATGGACTCTATACTTAAACCCTGATAAACTATCAAACTTTCTAATTCAGCATTCAAAGCATTACTGATGGGACAGACTTTGTTACTTACCTTGTTCAGAGCATCCTGCTCCTCTCGCTGACGGACAAGAAGCATGTTGAACTCTTTTTTCACGTTCTTCAAATCTTCATTTTCCTGCAGACAAGATCTGAATAGAGACATAATAAAGAACTTGTAGATATGTGTCTGTATGGACAGGGATGTAGATATGTGTCTGTATGGACAGGGATGCCATCATTTATGAGCCAGTAGGACAGTGATGTTGCCACATATATGTCAGTAGGACAGGAATGTTACCACTTATGTGTCTGTAGGACAGGGTTTACCACTTATGTGTCAGTAGGACAGGGTTTACCACTTTTATGTCAGTAGGACTTTACCCATTATATGGTCAGTAGAACAGGGTTTACCACTTATGTGTCAGTAGGACAGGGTGTACCACTTATGTGTCTGTAGGACAGGGTTTACCACTTATGTGTCAGTAGGGACAGGGATGCCATTATTTATGTGTCAGTAGGGACAGGGATGCCATCACTTATGTGTCAGTAGGGACAGGGGTGCCATCACTTATGTGCCAGTAGGGACAGGGATGCCATCATTTATGTGTCAGTAGGGACAGGGATGCCATCATTTATGTGTCAGTAGGGACAGGGATGCCATCATTTATGTTTCAGTAGGGACAGGGATGCCATCATTTATGTGTCAGTAGGGACAGGGATGCCATCACGTATGTGCCAGCAGGACAGGAATACAGTAACTTATGTGTCAGTAGGACAAAAAAAAATAATACAGTCAATTATGTGTCAGTAGGATGGAAATGTGATCACTTGTGTGTCAGAAGAACATTGATGTTGCCACTTAATGTGTCAGTAGGACAGGGATGTTATCGCTTAGGTGTGAGGTAGCCATGGGGTGCCCAATATATGTGTCAGTGAGACAGGGGTGCCCAAATTATGTGTCAGTGGGACAGGGATGCCCCACATGTGTCAGTGGAACAGGGTACCCCATTTATGTGACAGTGGGACAGATGTGCTCCACTTATGTGTCAGTGGGGCTGAATTGTTACCACTTATGTGTCATTGGGACAGAGATGCCATTTATAGGTCTGTTCTGTTTGATTATGAAATACTACAGATATGATTCTACAGTTTGTGCCACGGTAAAAAATTCTTTGTTCATAAAACTGTTATAAAATTCTTTGTTCATAAAACTGTTATAAATATCTTTGTTCATAAAACTGTTATAATATCTTTGTTCATAAAACTGTTATAAATATCTTTGTTCATAAAACTGTTATAAATATCAACTAAAACATGTTCATATTATCACTAGTTTTTATGACATCACATTCATGTTTATTTATTCAGTGGACCCAGAGGAGGGATAGTATTGTATACCTTAACTGTACTAGCTTCTCATACTCCTCGCTGTCCTCAGTGGACACAGAGGAGGGATAGTATTGTATACCTTAACTGTACTAGCTTCTCATCTCAGTGGACACAGAGGAGGGATAGTATTGTATACCTTAACTGTACTAGCTTCTCATACTCCTCGCTGTCCTTTGAGCTCTTGAGTTTACGATTTTCATCCTGAAGTAGCTTGAGAGAGACTTGTAAATCACGGATCTTCATCTCGTGCTGTTCAAGCTGCACAGCCTGCAAATACCAATTGAAGTTATACTGAGAGTGTTTGTGTATGGCAGAAGGGGGAGTGTGAGGGTGTTTGTGTATGGCATAGGGGGAATGTGAGGGAGGGGATTAACATTAATCTGTTAACCTTTCCCTCATCCCAATCTCTTAGAATAATTTTACAGAAAACAAGCGTTTATTTAAAAAAAAAAGAAAAAAAAAAAAAGTCTGAATCGTGTAGTTTTGAAACCATTGTGATAAATATTATTTGAGCATTTGTTCCTATGGTTTCAAAAAGTGACTTTTACAGTGGCATTAAAAGGAGTCACAAGAAACGCGGCAATGCAACGAAACCAGGTTTTACCAAATCATTTTATCAACAGCTTACAAACTTGGGAAAAGTAGCACTAGGTATTACACTGCCTCCTGTTTGCACATTCAAAACATTGAAATTCATCCACTCTTTCCTTCAGATAACCCTTTCCCTGTTCTATGTTTATTTCAAATTCCAATACCTACTGAATATTCATGGCCAAAATGGTTATAATGAAATCTGGAAGGTGGAACATTGTTGCCATTTTAGAAAGTAAAGACACAGATCTTTGAAATTCTATTAGCAAACAGAGTAGACCCTGATCAGACGGCTCCTAGAGGAGCCGTCTGATCTGGGTCTACTCTGTTTGCAAATGCATGAAAACAAGTTTATATCAGGGAAAGGGTTAATGTAAATGCCTTTTCATGCTTTTGCAAACAGACTAGATCCAGATCAGCTTCTGCTCTGTTTGCTAATGATGTTATATAGATCTGATCCTGCAGTTTTTGTTAAAGCCTACAATTCATTTATAAAAATTTAATGCATGAAGATTAAGTTAATATTTATGCATATATCCATAAAATAATCCATAAATACTTAAACTGCTCTGATCTAATATTTCGACCACTAAGGGCCTTTGTCAAAGATTATCATGTCAAAATACACGTCACATTATTCTCTTTGATTTTATGGCTGAATGCATGTAACAAAAATGTGACGTGTATTTTGACATGATAATCTTTGACAAAGGCCCTTAGTGGTTGAAATATTAGATCAGAGCAGTTTAAGTATTTATGTATTATATTAATTCCCTATTTTGGAATATTTTCTTCATCATAAAATAATCAATTACTTTAAATAAATGTTAATTAGGGAAACGATTAAGTATTTAGATTATCTACATTGCACTGTGGACTAAATACAAACTATTGTAACTACAGTATATCAGCCATATTTTGATGACCGACCGGGATAAACAAAAACCTCGAATTATCACTGCACGTTAAAGATCAGAGAGCATTAACTGTTTGCCATTTTCTAAGAGCATTGTTTTACATTCTTTGCCAATGACAGGAAGTGTTTTTCTTCACAGCTGGTGAGACTTTTTTTAACATTTTGGTTCAGGGGTCATAATTTGAACAATCTTGGTAGACTAATGGACTATTAAATAATGATATATCATTGCTGTGCTGACAAAACCTCCGATATCCATTTTGGCCAAAAATCATTTCTTCACGATTTCTGATTTAATTGTACAATGCCGACATCCTGTCAAATTCTCAGAGCAATCGACCAATGAAAAGTGTCAAAACACGCCCGTGACTATTCACTAAACCTCGTGTATTTATTGGTCTGAATTTTTCAATATCAAAACCTCGTATAAATTTTACTCTTCAAGCATGCGGAGCAATGACATTAAACATATCAAAACACATGAAGATTAGGTCAGTGCATGTATTGTGGTACATAGAGCATAGGTCTGTCCTTTTCTCGGTGTGTCAAGGTACAAAGCTTAGACTCAAGTGAAATGTAAATTGTCGTATATCATGATCGCCGGATAAAAAATAAACGACGAAATATCGTATAAGTGGTAAAAGCTCGTATATACATAAGGTGAACAAAACTTGGTGCAAAATATCGTACATTTAAAAAATTGTCATACCAAATGACAGAAAAAATAAAGTTTTATCAATGATAGAATAAATAAAGTTTTATCAATTAATTTGTGTTTTAATATGGTACCAGAATAT
Organism: Azorinus chamasolen; assembly: GCA_963576725.1. Classification (NCBI taxonomy): domain Eukaryota; kingdom Metazoa; phylum Mollusca; class Bivalvia; order Cardiida; family Solecurtidae; genus Azorinus; species Azorinus chamasolen. The sequence goes on along the minus strand of OY755241.1, from coordinate 92,579,582 downwards.
AGACCTTATTTGTCACATAAAGACGAATTCATAAAAAAATCAGTTTTTTGCTTCTCCTGAAAAGTAATGATTTTCATTATACGAGGTTTTGTCAGCACAGCGAGGATATACCAAATATCAAAGGTCTAGGCAATTTAGTTTCAGAGACGATGTTTAGAGATTTTCCTATGAAAAACTGAAAAGTCCTGGGGTGGGGCCATTATCAACTCAGGGGTCATAATTTGAAGAATCTTTGTAGAGGACCATTAGATCATGCTACATACCAAATATCAATGCTCTAGATATTTCCCGAGAAGAAGATTTTTAAAGATTTTACTATCAAAAACTGGTAAGCGCTGGGGCAGGGCCATTTTCAACCCAGGGGTTATGATTTGAACAATCTTTGTAGAGGACCATTAGATGATGCTACATACCAAATATCAAAGGTCTAGGCATTACGGTTTTCCCATGAAAAACTGGTAAACGCTGGGGCTGGGTCATTTTTGGTCCGGGGGTTATAATTTGAACTATCTTTGTAGAATTAGATGATGCTACATACCAAATATCAAAGGTCTATGCCTTACATTTTGAGAGAAGACTTTTAAAAATGTTCCCATGAAAAACTGGTAAGCCCTGGGGCGGGCCATTTTTGGTCTGGGGGTCATAATTTGAACAATCTTTATAGAGGACCATTAGATCATGCTACATACCAAGTATCAAAGCTCTAGGCCTTACAGTTGCGAAAGAAGATTTTTAAAGATTTTCCTGTAAAAAAAACTGATAAGCCCTGTAGCAGGGCCATTTTTGGTCCGGGGGTCATAATTTGAACAATATTTCGTTCCCCCTAGCCACTGATGCTTCTGACAAAGTTTGGTTAAAATCGGGTCAGTGGTTTCATCAGAGATGTTGTTTGAAAATGTGCCCGGAAGCTGGAAGACGGATGCCAGACGACCGACAGATCGCATTAACAATAGCTCATCCTGAGCCTACGACTTACGTGAGCTAAAAATGGGCCTGGAACACATGCCTGAATCTATGGATTATCAGTACTCATATTAGGGAGGATATGTAATAGCATTTGAGTTGGAACTTGAAAATTCCCTCTGAATGGATACATATCTAGGAGCAAGAGCCGCGTGTGGCGCCAACGCTCGTCTGATTTGGTGCTTGTCCAATTAAATTTTACATTTTTGAAAAATATAAAGGACCATAACTCCCAAAATTTTGAAATTAAGAGTTATGATTCTTATGTAAGGGCCTTCCTCTCAATGAGATCTACTAACCTATGAAGTTTCATGTTGATACCTCTAATACTTTTCGAGGATTGAGCTACATTTAAGTTTTTGCACGCCGCAGCCAACGACGACACAGTGATCACAATAGCTCAACTTTTCTTCGAAACAGACGAGCTAACAAGAGCACCGCAAGCAGGTGCCAACGCTCGTCAGTCGTTATTGTAAAGATAAACATGCATACCAAAAATGAAGTTTGCTATGGTCAATGTTAAAATTTCGGACGACAACGACGCGGATGCCAGAGTTATGACAATAGCTTGTGATTTCTTCCAAACAGACGAGCTAAAAATGAATTTAAAAATCATACCATTATATAGTACAATTTTTGGAGCAGACTTTTGATTATATCTGCAAACAGTTTAGATTCAATATATGAGCAAGTAACCCTATCTCTTATCTCTATCAGGCTTAACCCTTTCCCTCATAAAAACGTGTTTTCACGCATTTGCAAACAGAGTAGACCCAGATCAGACGGCTCCTAGAGGAGCCGTCTGATCAGGGTCTGCTCTATTTGCTTATGAAATTAGATAGATCTGTTTCTTTACTTTGTAAAATGGCTGCAATGTTCTACCTTCCATATTTCTTTATAACAATTTTGGCCATGAATATTCAGTAGGTATTGAAATTTGGCCTTAATACAGAACAGGGAAAGGGTTAATATAAAACTTTCTTTCTGAAACTAACAAGTCCGATTTCAAACATGACTAACCTTAGTATTGTTTTGCTCTTCAAGCATCTTAGTGTTGGCAATTTTCCGCAGAAGTCTCCTATTACGACGAGCATGTTGTTCACGTTTATGCCTCTCATACAACAATTGGTTATGTAACAACATCAGCTGGCCTCTAAGAATGCTGATCTCATCTGCAGGCGGTACCCCTGATCACCAAATTGAAATATGTCACAATAGCTTTCACTTTCATAAAAGAGGGGTTTCAAAATCACAGAGATTGTTTGCTTAAAATTAAATTAAATCAGGTTTCTAGTATACATTTGTGTTAAGATTTGGACTTTTAAACTGTATATGTTAAGGTTCAAATTATCTATTGTTACAAAGTAATACTTCATATTTTTCGCATGAAAAACTGATAAGCCCAAAGGCAGTGCCAAGTTTCGCCCGGAGGTCAGGGTCGTAAATTGAACATTCTTGGCAGAGGACCACATGCCAAGCTACATATTTGTAGAGGACCATTAGATCATGTTACATACCAAACATCAAAGGTCTAGGCCTAACAGTTTCAGAAGATTTTTAAAGATTTTCCTATGAAAAACTGATAAGCCCTTGGGTGGGGCCATTTTTGGTCCAGGGTCATAATTTGAACAATCTTTGTAGAGGACCATTAGATCATGCTACATACCAAATATCAAAGGTCTAGGCCTTACAGTTTCAGAGAAGATTTTTAAAGATTTTCCTATGAAAAACTGATAAGCCCTTGGGCGGGGCCATTTTTGAACCAGGGGTCATAATTTGAATAACTTTTGTAAAGGACCATTAGACCATGCTACAAACCAAAAATCAAAGGTCTAGGCCTTACAGTTTCAGAGAAGAAGATTTTTAAGATTTTCTTATGAAAAACTGATAAGCCCTTGGGCGGGGCCATTTTTGGCCCGGGGTCATAATTTGAGCAATCTTTGTAGAAGAACATAATATCATGCTCCATGCCAAATATCAAAAGTGTAGGTCTTACAGTTTTAGATAAGAAGATTTTTAAAGATTTTCCTATGAAAAACTGCCATCTGATCTGGGTCTACTTTGTTTGCAAATGCATGGAAAGGTGTTTATGTAAAGGAATGGGTTAACCCTTTCCCTCATATTGACAACTTTTGACGACTCTGTAAAAGTCACTTTGTGAAACCATTGTGATAAATAGAGCATTTGCTCCTATAGGAGCAAATGCTTTATTTATCACAATGGTTTCATACAACAAAATTCTAAAATTTTCCTTTTCTCTAATTAATGCTCCTTTTCGGTAGATTTATTCAAAGAGGTTGTATCTAAAAATAGCCTATGAGGTAAAGGGTTAAAACTACAGAATTAGACATAGTTTTGTTAGTTGCTATAGACAGGTTCTACAGTAAATTAAAACATATCTTGGCCAGTAAATATTTTCTCACCTCCAAAATGCGTCCAGTTTACATTCTGTGTACTTGGAATAGGAATTTTACTCAGTTCTTTGGCATGAATGTCTCCACCAAGTCGAATGTGGCGATCCAGCAACTCAGGCGGAGAGAAAGTATTGAAATAGGACAGCACATCTGAAAATGCCAGACAATGACGTTAATGAACACTCCTGTAAGAAACAAGATGTGTATGAGAAACACTAGTCCCCTTTCAATTTGACCTTGTATGAACTTGACATTAATAAGTCACCCCTAAAAATGTTTGCCTCCATAAGTTGCACATGCATGCCAAGTTTTAACAAAGTCAACAATATGTATTAGCTGGATTTGTATAATGGCATATAACTGTTTGTTTGTTTGTATCAGAGCTTTAATAAGAGGTTAAAATATGGCTTAGGTGAGCATTATGGCCAGAAGGCACACACAGGCCATATTTTGACCTTTTTATTGAATACCTTAAACATTTTACTAGATAGATCTATATGTCACCTATTCATTTCAACACAATCTACAGTAGATGTAACATCCCAACAAACCACAGACATAGATCTAGAGATCTATAATTTTGCAAAAATAAGGAAGGAATAGTCATACTTTCATGGGGATTCGAATCCCTGTCTAAAAATATGTAGTCCGACGTAATAACCACTAACACTAACGATGACTTTACTTTTGACTACACTGTTTTAACTTATAAGTTTGTTTGAGAACTTCCGATGGATGATGTGAAATTATGACGTCACAACTGTCATTTTTGAATAACATAAACAAAGTTAGGTAGTACGGATCGATACAAATAAAGAAATTGATTTTTAATAGAATTTTACGATTGTATAAACTTTACATATTTCCAGATCTAGAATACGATTTGACAACGACGTCAAACCCCTTTCTCCGGCCATGTTTGAATAGATCTAGATCTACAGCTATGTTGCTAACGTCAACGCATTGCACGTGAAAAAGATCGTGGGCGGATTATGGATAATCGGCCCGCCGGGACATTATTGCTTTGGTCACATGACTCCGTAATGACAGTTTTCTACGGCTATTTTGTTACTATTTATAGTAACGGTATTCAATAACAGTATTTCAGTCATAGTGTGAAGTCCAGCTAATTACAGGTGGAAGAACATCCCAACTTTCTTCCATGCACTGAAAAATGCATCATTTCATGCACAGAACATACAGGTAGAGCCAGCTGGAAGGTTTCCTCAAATAAAAAAAATGAAAATGCCCAGACTTGGATTCTAACCACAGTGGTGAGGGGCTAAGAGAATGTCAGTTTAAAACCATAACCGTTCAACCATGGAGCACAGGAAGTTTTGGTTAAAGCAGAAATTAATTCCAGATCAGATTTAACTCCATAAGCAAACAGAGCATACTGATCAGACTGCTCCTACAGTAGCCTTCTGATCTACAGAGCAGACTGGTCAGACGGCTCCTACAGTAGCCTTCTGATCTACAGAGCAGACTGACCAGACGGCTCCTACAGTAGCCTTCTGTTCTACAGAGCAGACTGGTCAGATGGCTGAAGGCTCCTACAATAGCCTTCTGATCTACAGAGCAGACTGGTCAGATGGCTGACGACTCCTACAGCAGCCTTCTGATCTGTCTACTCTGCTTGCAAAAGGGTGAACAAGCATTCAGATGAGGGAAAGGGTTAATATTAAGGACGAAGTTTACAACTGAGAGATTTTGTATATAACAATGAAGAGCAAGTAACTTTTAACCAGATAGAAATGCCTTAACAAACAGAGTAGACCCAGATCAGACAGGTCCCTCAGGATCTGATCAGGATCTATTCTGATTGCTTGTGGAATACTATTATAGGACCCATCTGATCAGGGTCTACTCTGTTTGCTTTTGAACTTATACTACATGTAGCTCTGACTCTAGTTACTATCAATACCAACATCCTGTATACAAATGCTTCCATAAAAATTCAACTAAAAACCCCTCTAAAACCCCTCTAAACCGGAATTCTAGAAGAAAAGAATTTAGCTACTTTTAGGCAGGTGGCTGCTTAATGCAGGGTAAAAGTCATGCAGAAAGCTCCTAGAGGAGCTTTCTGCATGACTTTCACCCTGCATTAAGGTGCCACCTGTCTCCAAAACCGATATTTATACCAAAATTAATGTCCGGTTTAGAGAGGTTTCACTGTAATATGTATTCATGATGTCATTATTTCTTACATGAATATTCAACAGGGAAAGAGAAAAAATATTACATGTATCAAGAAACATCTACAAGACAATGATAGGATATATTTATCTGTCACTTAATATCTGTGTTTCCTTATTTTCTCTCAACACATTTCATACTACAGTCGAGCAATCTTCCGTAGTTTCTTTCATAATTTGGTATCAATGAATTATCCCTTTACTCCATAATACCTAGTTTACATTTGCCCCGTGATGAGGTTACTCGCCTGTAGACTCATCTTAAGGTCATTTCTGCAGTCTCCGTACCGAGGCTGACGTTCGGCATACGATTTTCATACGGATTCCCTAGCACCACAACCGCTGTAATTTGTCATAAAATTAAAAAATCGCAAGCCTGCAGCCCGTTAACACATAGTTGCAGGCATCGCACAATCTCTGCAGGGGTATCATTTAGAGATCGCGTGAGGATCGTGCGACAAATAGACAATATCTGGTGGACATGTAGCAAAAAAATCGTACGGCGATCATATGGGCATCGCAATGTTGCCGCTCGGTGACCGTGTATGTGAAATCGTACATACATCGCAGAGTCATCCTGTGGCAACCTCACAATCATGTGGCAATTTTGAGATGGGTGCATATTTATCTGACATTTCCCGCATTAATAGTTTGTCTAGCTATAGAAGATGGAACCAGTCCGGTGGTCTTTGTATGGAAGCTGCACAGGCTCCACATGGGCTACGTGACATCATTAATATTTTTAGCTAAATTTTTATACCGGTATATGAACACAGATTTGTTTTATGTAGACAGAAACTATAGAATCAAATTTATATTTCATAAGCAAACAGAGTAGACTGATCAGACAGTTCCTATAGAAGCTGTCTGATCTGGATCTGCTCGTAAATGTGTGAGAAGGTATTTCTATCTGGTAAATGGTAGAAAAGAATGAATGCCTTGTGTTTATGCCCTACTTACTGTAAGTTTTAGGACACCCAATGTTCCCTCTCCACAAGTTTGTAAAGCTCAATTAATCAATATGCTACCATTTTGAAAACTTTATATCAGATCAATGGTACCAAATGACTTATTCAGCTTTACATACCGCTGGCGATAGAAGACTGAATTTCTGAATACTTTGGGTAAGTAGATTGACCAGCTTCTTGTTCCTCTGTGTGACAGAAGCCAGGGTCCATGCTTATAAAACGTTTAGTTGAGTCTGAATTCATTCTCAAGTTTTTCATTGGTCAAATTTGAGCCTTTGGCTCAAATCTGACCAATCAAAAGCTTGAGAACTAAAATCTGACCAATCAAAAGCTTGAGAACGAAACTCAGACTCAACTAAAAGCTTTATAAGCATGGACCCAGAATGAGCACAAACCTAGGCAACAAGTGTATACCTGAAGCAGCAATTTCAAATTTACTACTAATTTGAAGTAAACCATATTAATACCAAATTGACTTATTCAGCTTTACAAGGAGAGGGGTATCAAGTGTCTTAATACTTTCAGTAACTTGAGAGGGGATATCAAGTGTCTTAATACTTACAGTAACTTGAGAGGGGATATCAAGTGTTTTAATACTTACAGTAACTTGAGAGGGGATATCAAGTGTCTTACTACTTACAGTAACTTGAGTAAGTGTTTACTGACTCACTTGTAATTCTAGACAGTGTTCACATGAAAATACAGAAGCCAGACTGAGTACAGACTGAGTACAGATTGAGTACAGACTTAGGCAAATAGTGTAGACCCAGATCGAACTATTCCTGGGATTAAGTGTCTACATACTTCAAGTAATTTAGGCCAGAGGCCCAGATAAGATGTGTAAATTAAAGATTTTCAAGGACAGCTTTTCAAGGTGTCCCCTTTATTTCTCAAATAAATCCTTTGTTGTGACTACTATTTAGAATTTTCTCTCCGAGACAATTCTATGTAGTGGTCCCAATATAGGATTTGCATTTAATTACGTATCTTAATCTTTTCAATCTGTAGGGTAACTGACTAACCTGCTTTCTGTCCATCTTGTAGGCCTCTACATTTTTCACATGAAGTAACAGAAGCCGGATTGAGCACTTGTTGAAGTAAGTGGACAAACTCATTTTCTGAACCACCAGGTTGCCTCATTTCCTTTGTCCCAGTGTACATTGGACAGCTAGTCATATTTATATCACATGTGGTTGTCTGCGTGGTTGTCATGGTTACCGTGACCTTCTGTTGAGTACTATTGGTTGAAACTGTTTCAGGAATGTCATTCGGAGTTTGTGTTTCCGGTATGTCAGGACTTGTTTCCTTCTCATTCTCAGCTTTCACTTGCATGGTAATCTCCACCTGTGATGGCTCGTTAAATGCAGCTGATGATGACCTTGATACTTCTTCATCTTCTTCAGTCATTGCATCTATTTTTGGAAAATGCGGACAAGATCGTGACCGATGTTTCCATCCCATTTTTTTGACCACTGGCTCCATGCTGTTGGTAACAGTTAGACTGTTGAAACGAATTCTGTTCACACTTTTCATAAACTTTGCCACAGATGCTGCTGTAATGTTGGCTGAATTGATGCTGGATCTAGAGCTGGACGTCAACTCGGAGACTTCGTCATCATGGTCGTCATCATCACCTGGAAACAGTGAGAATCAATCTTATTGATATTCATTAGAACTGTCTAAAAGACAATATTATCCTGTCACGTGCCTATTTTCCTGACGGATAACAAGGTGACTGATAAACTTTTTGTTATTATGTCAGTTGGTCACATGACCTGTAGCCGAAACTACTTTTTTACCGAGATGTTTATTTCGCCAATACATGTACACACATTTTCGTCTACCGAGTGCTGAATAAAAAAGTTTAACAAAGCGAATTTGTTGATTTCAATCGATACCCATTAAACTAAATAGATCTAGATCTAATTCTTTCACTCCATTCTCCCAAACTTAAGTTATCTTAGGCCTAGACTAGATCTAGTAGTAGATCCAGATCTAGACTAGATCTAGTTGTTTGTCGCGAAATTACCGTGTTTAGATAAATCCACATCAAGAATCAAACATCGTGTAGATATCGTCAAGTGACAGGTTCTTTTTCTCACATAACCAACCGAGCCAACGGTTTTGTTTTGACCATTTTTAAAGCAATGTGACTTTTTTGGAATTCCAGTGACGTACGTAATAACGCCTTTATAGTGACGTCATCAACAGTCTAGAGCCAGTAGAGTCGGGTATACGTTGCGGTGCATTTTGCGGTACATTCGGTACAAAATAATAATGATTATATTTTGCTGTCGTGACAAGGATAAATAGAATATTTGGCTCCTAGCTTTGAATGAGAAATGTTATCTGGCTCGGCTTCTGAATATATCAGGTTCGCCTTCGGCTCACCTGATATATTCATCCGCCTTGCCAGATAACATTTCTCATTCAAAGCTAGGAACCAAATATTCTCTATTTATTAGTACTCATTAGAACTAGTGTTGGGAATCGGTTGGGATTTTACTATCGATGCTCGGTTCAAGCTCAGTTACTAATTATTGGTTGTATAATCGGTTCAGCAACAATATTCAGATAAATGAACTAGTATTGTACTTTGTACACATAAATTGCTGTTCTAATAAGGAAAATGTACATAGATAGGGTAAACTTCGATTTTAGATGCCAAAATTGGCGCAAATACAGGCTTTTTGTCCATTTTACTTTTTTTCAAAAAAAGGAAAAAGATCTTTAACCCTTTATATGAATATTTATGTATTAAGTAATGACATCATCATACATGAATAGTGATTAGATTATTTTTAATAATGGCTTTAACAAAAGAAATGTTAGCAATGGCAGAAACAGTAGAAAGTGTAGAATTACATGTACGTGTATCTATGTTATATCAAATACAGCAGTCACCGTGATCAGACATCTATAGGAGCAGTCTGATCTAGGTCTAGTCTGTTCGCAAAGGCGTATTGACAGAGTAAAGAGTTGTAATAAAAACTTTTGGGTCGGGGGTAGTTTTGCTAGGTAGTGTCAGGTTGCCCTAAACATTTTTTTTAGGGCCCAAGAATTAACATGTATATTGAGAAACTAATGTATCAATCTTTTTCTACAGGATAATACTTAATAAATCAGGTGAATGGGTGTGTATAACAAGAATGGAAAATTGCACAATATACCAATCGATCATCGATTATTTGAAACAACAATCGATTGTCTCCAATGTCAGGTTCAACCAATCAATTATCGATTATAATCGATCATCTGAACAACACTAAATAGAACTAAAAGAAATCTTATTGTACTCATTAGATTTAAAAGAAATCTTATTTGTACTCATTAGAACTAATAGATCTAAGAGTAAATCTTATTGGTACTCATTGGAATTAGTAGAACTCTTATTGGTACTCACTGGATCTTAGAGTAAACCTTAAAAGTACATATTAGGACTAGTCTAACAGATAACTTGATTGAATACCATCAAAATAAGATATTTTTATTTTACCCTTTCTCACTAGAATATCCAATATGTGAACTTTCATATAATGTCATTTATTTTTATGCAAATCAAACTGAGTACCTTCCAGTTTCAGAGAAGAAGATTTTCAAAGTTTTCACTATATGTTTCTATAGAAAACAAGTGGGTCATGATAGCCCTGATATTGTTCAACAGACAATCAGAGAAGAAAACTTTCAAAGATTTCACTGTATTTTTCTGTAGAAAATTGGCTGACCCTTGGGGGCCAAATTTGACCCCAGGGGCATAATTTATACACTTTTTGCAGAGGACCTGAACATGATGCTATGTGCCAAATATGAAAGCTGAGAACCTTCCAGTTTAAGAGGAGAAGATTTTCAAAGTTTTCACTATATATTTCTATAGAAAAATGGCAACCCCTGGGGTGGGGCCAATTTTGACCCCTGGGGCATAATTTATATAACTTTTGTAGAGGACCTGAACATAGTGCTATGTGCCAAATATGAAAGCTATGAACATTCCAGTTTCAGAGGAGAAAAAAGCAAATCTTTCGAAAAAATGCGAGTGACGGACGGACAGAAGACCGACGGACAAGGTGATTCCTATATAGCCCCCACCAAAGGCTGTGGAAGATATTATCACCAAATTATGCTCTAAAAACAAGTTAGCCGTGTGTTTGATTGGCAAGGAAAATGATAGAGGGCTACTACAGAACAAGAAAGATAAAGGACATAAGCACCCCACTCTCTGCCAAAGTCATTTCATCAGTTTGTTCCATTTGTAACATCAACCATGTTTCAATGCATATGAAAGCAAATTATTAAATTCTCTCTTTTTCTGAAGTTAGAAACTAGAAAGTTATACGTGGTCAGTATACTCTTGTCAAATTTGAACATTAATACGTTATGGTTTTAGTTTCGCTTCTCTTCTCCTCTTTTTTTCTTGGAAGGAAATGGTGTAGGCAGTAGAATATGTTCTTCCGAACACTTCTGCTCCTGACAGATTCTTATAATGTTATGTTAGTTTATGCTCAAGGTATACTGGAAATTTTGCCTTTTGTAGCCCAAATTTTGAAAAAAAATTCTGACAGGGAAGGGGCACTGTCGGAAAAAAGTGGCTAAACAAGAGTGCCAGTGGGCGCAATATACGACCGTCGAGGTCTTGTTCAACATAAACTAAGTCCAAATGTATGACCAAGTTTCAAGAGTTGTAAATAGGCATACTTTAACAAAAAACTTTAACCAAAAATTCTAAATTAAAAAGGGCCATAATTCTGTCTAAATGCTTCACAGAATTATTTACTCTTGCCTACAGATGAAGCTTCTGATGGTGAACAAGTGTTCCAAGTTTCAAAGCTTTATCTCAAAGGGTTATGTAAATAAGTGGACTTTAACCAAAACCTTAACCAAAAATTCCAAGTTAAAAAGGGCCATAATTATGTCAAAATGTTAGACAGAGTAATGTACTCTTGTCTACAGATGAAGCTTTTGATGGTGAACAAGTGTTCCAAGTTTCAAAGCTTTATCTCAAAGGGTTATGTAAATAAGTGTTCTTTAGCAAAAACCTTAACCAAAAATTCTAAGTTAAAAAGGGTCATAATTCTGTCAGAGTTATGTACTTTTGCCTACAGGTGAAGGTTGTGTTGGTGAACAAGTGTTCCAAGTTTCAAAGCTTTATCGCAAATGATTATGTAAATAAGTGGACTTACAAACATGTGTTCCACATAAATTGAGGTTAACGTTTTTGCTTAACGCAAATGCTAAACACAAATTCTAAGTCCAATTGTGCGACCTTGACCTTAGATAAACGTACTGGGAAACACCCATGCTACTGTAGCATGTCCAGATCAACATTGTGGTGAAATTTGAGAAGGATCCACCAAGCAGAACCTGAGTTAGAGATGTTACAGACAGACAGACAGGTTAACATTTTTGCTAAAGGCAAATTCTAAGTCCAATTGTGTGACCTTAACGTCGGATATACGTACCGGGACTGGGCATGCTACTGTAGCATGTCCAGATAAACGTTGTGGTTAAATTTGGGAAGGATCCACCAAGTGGAACTTGAGTTAGAGATGATACAGACAGACTGACGGACAGACAGACAGACAGACAGACAGACAGACAGCTAGATAGACAGACAGACAGACAGACAGACAGACAGACAGACAGACTATTTGGCCATGGCAGATACTGTAGAATCATATCTATAGTGTATCATAGCAAACAGGGCAGACCCAGGTCTCCTACTGGAACTATTGGATCTGGTTCTGCTCTGTTTGCAGAGGTGTATTTATTGATTAAAGGGTTAACACTTTCCTTGTTGAATTGCTTGTCTCTATCAGGTTTTACGCTTTAAGAGTATTTCAGTCATATAGCGATGTCCAGCTAATAAAAATTGCATTATTTGGTTCACAGAACAACACTCAAGTAGAATCAATGACCTATGGAAAGCCAGATGGAAGGCTTCCTCACTTAAAATATCCAAATACCAAAGCTGGGATTTAAACCATAGCCGTGAGGAATTAGGTGATTGTCTGTCTATAACCACATGGCCATATTTTGAAAAGAAATGGAAGAAAGATCTGTAGCAGATGACTTTTTTTGCAAACTCAAGTTACGGTACTCAGTGTTGAAAGAGTTAACCCTTTCCCTGTTCTGTATTTAGGCCAAATTTCAATACCTACTGAATATTCATTGACAAAATAGTTATAATGAAATGTGGAAGGTGGTACATTATAGCCATTTTAGAAAGTGAAGACACAAATCTTTCAAATTTTATTAGCAAACAGAATAGACCATGATCAGACGGCTCCTCTAGGAGCCGTCTGATCTGGGTCTACTCTGTTTGCAAATGCGTGAAAACACGTTTATATGAGGGAAAGAGTTAATGGCATGTGTGGTGTGTATACGAACCTGTCTCATTATCTAGATCTTCAATCACTTGTGATAAGGTATCAATTGAAACAGCCAAAGTAGCTCCATTAACTTCTCGCTCTGGAACAGCAGCCCCATCTTGCCTTGTTTCTGTATTATCATCAGCACTAGCAGCCATTTGTTGCTGACCATCCTCTTTTTGCATTTGACCTTTTTTCATTAAATCACCGACTTCTGAACCCTCTACAGCTTTGCTCTCTGATTGGCTGACTGCTACCATCTGCCTGTCAAGCGGGGTAAAAGTCTTGTCTTCCATCGGATCATGATCAAACATAAGTTCTCTTGCGGCGTTCAGAACTGGAAGTGTCTTGACCCCTAGCGGTGGGATACTGGTGAATTCAGTCTTTAGGGGTGATGGCGGAACACTCTGGACATTTGAGGAGGGAGTAAGCTGAGGAACAGAGGTGACTATCGGAAAATCACAACTTAGGCGCTTGGGATCCAAGGGCTTTGGTGCAAGGGGCCCTCTGCTGTTATTCCTACTCCGAACCTAGAATGACACAATATATTGATGCAAGTCAATGCCACCTAATTAAATCTTTACTCAATGATTATTAATGTAAACTAGAGTTTGTTTTTGAGAAAAACACATGTCTCCCCTCGGTACCCCGCCCCCACACCCATAAGAGGAATGAACGTTGTAACCAAGAGTTGTGTTTTAACAACTTTTATGATAATCAAGCTTAATTCAAAATCACATCACCACCTTCACATATGGATTGATTGTGCATCACATATAGATTAGTTATCTGTAAATTTTTGTAGACATCTATAAACACTAGTTTTCCCTATGAATTTCATATTTGATGATTGTGATTCTGTAACACTCGTTAATCATATTGTTGTTGATTTTGTTGTTGAACAAGTTTGTGTTATTTGATGTGGTTAACTCTAAAGCCTTGGTTAACATAGTAAACCACGATCAGTGAATTCCATAAACAAACAGAGCAGACCCTGACCAGACCGCTCATACACTTGCTATCTTGTAAATCTTGGTCTACTCTGTTTGTAATGTGTTTGCAAAAGCACCAAATGAGATGCATGTCAAGGACAATGGAAGCATTTATAGTTATGACAATTTAATGTTAAATTAATAATTGCTTTGGAAATGAATATTCATACCCCCATTAATTAGACCAACATCTCCAAAAGCGTTTGCAAAAGCACTAAAGGCATATCAGTGGATTAACCCTTCCCCTCATATAAACTTGTTTTCACGCATTTGCAAACAGAGTAGACCCAGATCAACAGCTCCAATAGGAGCCGTCTGATCAGGGTCTACTCTGTTTGCTAACAGAACTTGAAAGATCTGTCTTCACTTTCTAAAATGGCTATAATATACCACCTTCCACATTTCATTATAGCTATTTTGCTAATGAATATTCAGTAGGTATTGAAATGTTTAATAAACATAGAACAGGGAAAGGGTTAAGCGAGTTAACAAGAGATGACACAGCAGCTTGTTTCCACAACTATTTACCTTCTCATGGTCATCTGGAATGGGTGGTGTTTCTCTGGGAGTGTTCATTGGTGTCACCCCTGAATGAATTACAACTGGAGGCCCAACTACAAAAATACAAACAAACTCAGTGATAACTTATATTATTGTTCATAACTAAGGTAGCCTATTCAGTATTCACACTTACACACAGTAACTAAGGTAACCTATTTAGTATTCACACTTACACACTGTAACTAAGGTAGCTTATTCAATATTCACACTTACACACTGAAACTATGTTAGCCTATACAATATTCACACTTACACAATGTAACTAAGGTAGCCTATTCAATATTCACACTTACTCACTGTAACTAAGGTAGCCTATTCAGTATTCACACTTACACACTGTAACTAAGGTAGCCTATTCAATATTCACACTTACTCACTGTAACTAAGGTAGCCTATTCAATATACACATACTTACACACTGTAACTAAGGTAGACTATTCAGTATTCACACTTACTCACTGTAACTAAGGTAGCCTATTCAATATACACATACTTACACACTGTAACTAAGGTTGACTATTCAATATTCACACTTACTCACTGTAACTAAGGTAGCCTATTCAATATACACATACTTACACACTGTAACTAAGGTTGACTATTCAATATTCACACTTACTCACTGTAACTAAGGTAGCCTATTCAATATACACATACTTACACACTGTAACTAAGGTTGACTATTCAGTATTCACACTTACTCACTGTAACTAAGGTAGCCTATTCAATATACACATACTTACAAGCTGTAACTAAGGTAGACTATTCAGTATTCACACTTACTCACTGTAACTAAGGTAGCCTATTCAATATACACATACTTACACACTGTAACTATGGTAGACTATTCAGTATTCACAATTACACACTGTAACTAAGGTAGCCTATTCAATATTCACACTTACTCACTGTAACTAAGGTAGCCTATTCAATATACTCATACTTACACACTGTAACTAAGGTAGACTATTCAGTATTCACACTTACTCACTATAACTAAGGTAGCCTATTCAGTATTCACACTTACACACTGTAACTAAGGTAGCCTATTCAATATTGACACTTATACACTGTAACTAAGGTAGCCTATTCAGTATTCACACTTACACACTGAAACTATGGTAGCCTATACAGAATTCACACTTTGCACTGTAACTAAGACAGCCTATTCAGTATTCACACTTAAACACTGTAACTAAGACAGCCTATACAGTATTCACACTTAAACATTGTAACTAAGGTAGCCTATTTAATATTCACACTTACGCACTGTAACTAAGGTAGCCTATACAGAATTCACACTTACGCACTGTAACTAAGGTAGCCTATACAGTATTCACACTTACGCACTGTAACTAAGGTAGCCTATACAGTTTTCACACTTACGCACTGTAACTAAGGTAGCCTATACAGTATTGACACTTACGCACTGTAACTAAGGTAGCCTATACAGAATTCACACTTACGCACTGTAACTAAGGTAGCCTATACAGTATTCACACTTACGGACTGTAACTAAGGTAGCCTATACAGTTTTCACACTTACGCACTGTAACTAAGGTAGCCTATACAGTTTTCACACTTACGCACTGTAACTAAGGTAGCCTATACAGTTTTCACACTTACACAATGTAACTAAGGTAGCCTATACAGTATTCACACTTACTCACTGTAGCTAAGGTAGCCTATTCAGTATTCACACTTACACACTGTAACTAAGGTAGCCTATTCAGTATTCACACTTACACACTGTAACTAAGGTAGCCTATACAGAATTCACACTTACGCACTGTAACTAAGGTAGCCTATACAGTATTCACACTTACGCACTGTAACTAAGGTAGCCTATACAGTATTGACACTTATGCACTGTAACTAAGGTAGCCTATACAGAATTGACACTTACGCACTGTAACTAAGGTAGCCTATACAGTATTCACACTTACACACTGTAACTAAGGTAGCTTATACAGTATTGACACTTACGCACTGTAACTAAGGTAGCCTATACAGTATTCACACTTATACACTGTAACTAAGGTAGCCTATACAGTATTCACACTTATACACTGTAACTAAGGTAGCCTATACAGTATTCACACTTACACACTGTAACTAAGGTAGCCTATACAGTATTG
The DNA here is from genome assembly GCA_963576725.1 of Azorinus chamasolen. Lineage (NCBI taxonomy): Eukaryota > Metazoa > Mollusca > Bivalvia > Cardiida > Solecurtidae > Azorinus > Azorinus chamasolen. The sequence goes on along the minus strand of OY755241.1, from coordinate 92,562,986 downwards.
ACACTTACGCACTGTAACTAAGGTAGCCTATACAGTATTCACACTTACGCACTGTAACTAAGGTAGCCTATACAGTATTCACACTTACGCACTGTCATTTTGTCCCTTCACTTCATGACTATTCATGTAAGACATAATTAGACTGACATAGTGGTGAATAGTGTAGACCCTGATTAAACTGCTTCTTCAGGAGCCATTTGATCTGGAGTAGCACTATTTACCTATTAAGTTTGTCTGTCCAAATACAAATGTGACCTGTAGAGTGTTCATAAGGTTTTTCTACTATTTGACCTAGTGACCTAGTGTTTGACCCCACATGACCCACTTACAAACTCGTCCAAGATTTTATTAAGACAATCATTCTGACAAAGTTTCATGAAGATTGGGCTAAAAATGTGACCTCTAGTGTGTTCACAAGCAAATTGTTGATGACGCATGACGCACACCGCACAATGGACAAGGGACAATCAAGTCTCCCAAAAGTTCACCCTGAGCTTTGCTCAGGTGAGCTAATAAAATGCAAACTAAGTTACATGTATTCAGTATTTCATCACACCTTACGCCTATGTTATAACACTCTTTAGAATCCTCTCTTTCATAACTTTAAATTAGACTGATCATAGTAGCAACTAATGTAGGCACTGACTATATGAATCCTGGGGGAGCCATCTAAGCTGGATTTCAACAATTTGTCCATGTTAGTTTATCTCAATACTTAGGGTATAAATATCTGGGAATCTAGAAAAAACTAGAACTGTAAGCCAAAGGCTAACGAATACCCCCCACCTGTCTGCTTGTCAGAACACCTATTATCAATCTGAACATATGTACATACAGAAACATGAAGAGATTTAAAAACAATACAGGCCCCAACGCAATTTATGTAATAAAAATGAAGAATAATTCAGAGAAATAAGACCCTTTCATGAGGTTTTTGTCAAATCCAAAGTTCTAAAGCTATGTACCTTTTCAGAAAAACATTAAGTTCCAGGATACCGTTTTACTAACAATTCGTAAGTATTTGCGTAAGTTTCTGCGTAACTTTACGCTAACGCTCAGATTTACGATTTGCGTAAGACCGTTTTTACTAAACTCGCGTAAATTGTCGGACTTGCGTACATACGGAGATTGCGTAACTCTTCAAAAGGAGGTAGTTTCTTGAGAATACCGCGAGCACCTGTCACTAATGTAAACAATCGTCTGCATTCGCACTTGTAATGGAAAAGACTGTCGACACGCCGCGAAAGCGAAACGAGAACTGGACTCAGAATGAGTTTGATGAGCTGCGGGCAGCCTATCTGGAATACAGAGAGATTCTTGAAGGCAGGCTGTCTCCTTGTTTGTCAGCAAAGGATAAGGATAAAGCCTGGAGTACGATAGTGAGCAGGTAAAATCACGTTACTTTGAGAAATATCTACAGTAGATGGTGAAAACCGTCATAGAGCGAACTGGATAGATGTCCTGTAATATTATATAAGATATATTTAACTAGATTCTACATAGTTTTTGTTCTTAAAACTCAAAGTATTCAGTAGTCCTAACCTTGGAAATTTGCTTTTTCTTGTTTTATTTACGACTGAATTTGTTAAAATTTGTTTAAGTAGCTTTGATAGCATACGATAGCGTCTGAATATTATCAAATTAGGAGTAGATCTATCCTGCTTTAGAACTATTTCGTCTGAAACAGCTATTCAGATTTCTATTTAAACAGTGTCCTTTTATTGTGTGCTTTATTTGCATTATTTCCATATTGTATTTCTCACGAATCCTATGGTGCGACAATTCGGCAGAATATTTAATTTGAGAAATTACACTATTCATTCAATAATTCATTTGGATCGAAAGTTTATTTATTGTTATAACTGAATAAATTTAATTGTAGACACTGACAACTGTTTGTTTTTTTAATAATTTTACTTGTTATTTCAGAGTCAATGCAATGGGCTGCTGTGACAGGACCATACAGCAATGCAGAAAGAAATTGTCAGACATGAGAAGCCAAGTGAAGAAGAAGGAGAGAACCAGACGGAGACTGGCAGGGGCTACAGGGGGTGGGCCAGCTCCAGTGCTGGAAAAATGGGAGGAGGATGTAAGTAATTAAAAGTAAATATTTCAAAGAATTATATGTATACAGAATCAATGCATATATCTACAGTATATAGAAATTATACTGTATGGATTTAGCAAACATAACAGGTCATCAGTTATTGCTATTTTAAAGAAAAATGAAAGAAGTCTTGTCACTAAAAAACAACAACAGCAATAGTATCTTTATATACTGTAATTTGTATTTTTACAATAACAAAAAAAAAAATGATTGCAAAATGACGTTTGTCTGAGTCTGAGGAAGAAATCATATTAAAACAGTGACTCTTTCATAATTTAAATGCTAGAACCATGAAGTGTAAAGTTCATATTGTTTTAAAAAAATCAAACATAATGTCTTCCTCAGATTCAGAAATAATTAATGTGACAAATATCAGACATATCAACTGGATTAACCCATTGCCACATGCAAGTGCCTCAAAAATCCTCTACAGCAGAATGCAATGTGACAAAATAATTAACTCCATAGCAGAAATTTCTTCCATTTTCCATAATGTTGTCAACCCTCTTCTTTGTATATACCCATATCTGTGCTATTAGTATTGTTTCTGCCTGGTTTCTTTAGAAAGTTGTCTGCTGCAGAGATCTCTCAGATGGCAATTGGTAAATCAGTAAAGCATAGAATATGCTATATTCATCTCCAATGTACTGTTATAGAGTATGCTTGAAATGGCTTATGTATTAACTAATTACATATGGATCTTTGAAAATTCATATGCAATTAGAACAGACCCTGATCAGACAGCTCCTTTATGAGTTTTCGGCACAGGGGTTTTCTGTTTTTGTGTGATAACGTGTAAATATGAAGTAAAGGGTTAACATTGAAAGTAATTTTTTTCAAATTTCAGATACTTCAGGTCATGGGGGAGACATCAATCATTGGTTTTTCTGGGATTGACAGCTTCAGCTGTAATACAGGTTAGTGGTAACTGTACATGTACTTCTTACCTCCATGAAACTTTATTGGAAATTCCAAGTTGAACTAATTCTAAATGTCTGAACTTTGATAATAAAGCATTGCATTAATACTAGTAATTAAGGACCTCAGTATATGGATCATATACAAATATTTTCGACCTGATCAGAACAATCCCAGTAAAGATTCGGAATTTCTGCATTCAAATTGTATATATCATTACACAGGGCTCTGCCTTAACAGTTGTCCTGTAGCCATTAGCAACCTAACAATTGGTTGGAACAACCTCTTTGTCCCAATGGTTGTCTGATTGGGCAATCAGAAAATTTGTAATGAGATGTAAACCAAATGAATTCTAATCCTGAAGCAAATCTACCAATGAACAAAATATAAAAAAAAATATGAACTAAAATGTAAGTGTGGTTTTCTTCTGAATTGACTGTGGTATAACTTATGGTAAGAAATACAATTCCATATTTGGGCAACCTGAAAACTGGTTTGGAACAACTAAATTTCAAGTAACTCGCCCGAATTGGCAACCACATTCGAAAGTTATTGTAGTCCTTTACATATGATTACATGTACTTTCATTTCAGATTCTCTAGACAAACCATCAACCCTCCAAACCACAACTACCAGTATATGTTCTTTTGAACAATCCCACATTGACTATGATGGTAATGCATTACATATCACATGATAATAAACATTTATCCATTTAAACTATTCATTGCTTCAATTCTATCAATAACACTACTAAACACATTCACACTCCTATACTTATCACAGAAGTATTTATAGGCAAACAAATAAGGTGTAGGTGATATCCTAAGTAACTAGTTTCTTCATACTGATCGAAAAAAGTACCAAATGCTTTTACTAAAGACTTGATGAGTTTGTAAAGTATAAAGCTGTTGTACAAAGATTGCAAGAAGTTTGCTTGCTAGTGAGAATGTATTAAGCTAATAACTGGCATTGATTGTCAAACACTTCAAAAGGTGAATACCTAGGCCAAAGGAATTGGCTAGGAGCCTCCTTATATGTGCTTTTTTTTTTTATATTTACAGTAAACTCTATATTTTTCAACTTTTGTGCAGGCTGTGGCTTACGGCATGGTGAAAGTCATGCAGAAATCTCCTCTAGGAACTTTATGCATGACTTTCACCCTGTATTAATCGGCCACATATCTTAAAGATCTTTTAGTATTCAAATAATTATAATTCACTGTAATTGTAAAAAATAATTTCTACTCATTGTCTGCATTTAACTGAAACCCCTTTTAATCCATGAATATTCATGTAAGAAACAATAGCATCATGAATATTAATGACTTTAACCCTTTCCATCATATATATGTGTTTTCATGTGTTTGCAAACAGAGTAGACCCAGATCAGATGAATCCCATAGGAGCCGTCTGATCAGGGTCTACACTATTTGCTTATGGAATTTGGTAGATCTAAGTCTTTACTTCCTAAAATGGCTACAATGTATCATTATAACTGTTTTGTCCATGAATTTTCATTAGGTATTGAAATGTGTATTAAACAGAACAGGGAAAGGTTTAATCTTGAAAATGACATATCTATATTATGTCATAAGCAAACAGAGCATACTGTGATCAGACATTTCCTATAGGATCCGTCCAAGTTGGTTTTTCTCTGTTTGCAGAGGTGTATAAAGGTGTATTCATCGAGTAAATGACTAATTACTTTTATTTCAGATTCTCTAAATGGGCCATCCCCTGCCAAACAGCAGAAACAGTCCTCCTACAATATCAACCTCAATGGTAATACACTATAACTAATATAACAATAACCACCTTTTCGTGCTAAAAATTAAAGACAGAGGATCTGTCGCGAGTTGTCTTTTAAGATCAAATGTTCTGAAAAGAGCCGTAGAAAATGTTAATAAGCGAGCCTTTGTTGAGCTTTAAAACATTTTATTGTCGAGTTTAGGAACATGTGATCTTAAAAGACAACGAGCATCAGATTATTTTACTCACATAACCAAAACAGTGTATTTTCAAGATTTCAAGTGACATGAGATATCTGTTACCATATTTCATGATACCTAGCCCCAAGTGCCATCTATGAAACTCCAATGAATAAGTTCCAAAATGTAATTATAATTGTCACAAAGTATTTCTGTATATTAAAATTCTTAAATTCTATTTTCAGCATGTTGTTCAAATGCCCAAACCAAGGAAACAGTACAGTCAGAAAAGCCTAAAGCACCAACGGATGAGAGCAGTGCATGGTATGCATAGTTATTATATTTTTTCTGCATTACAATACACGAAAATTAATTTATAGATGAAAAAACCACAGGTAATCGATAATTGGTAAGATAACTGAATTATAGGATCATCTCTATTATTAAGCTGGTCCTTATGCAGGTAAATGGAACCTAATAGAAATTAAGTAGCAAGTCTCTATCTGTTCTGGTTGAAAAGTTATGGTCAATGTTATAGTCAGTGATTTGACCTATATATTTGACCTCTGATCTTGAAGGATGACCTTGACCTTCTTTAATTGCTAATTAAACAAAAGTTTTACTGTTTAACTCATTCCCTTATATTGATGCATGGTTGAAACCATTGTGATAAATAGATCATTTGTTCCATTGGAGCAAATGCTGTTTTCAACACTATACAATTCTAAAATTTTCTTTATTTATGGTAAATGCTACTTTTCAGTTGATTTATTCAAAAAAGTTTGATCTGAATTAGCATATGAGGGAATGTGTTGACTACTAAATTAAATGATAAAAGTGGAGGAATATATGTTTGAATTTTATGTTTCTTTTTCCAAAAAACAGCAAAAAAAAATCCAAACACCCAAAGAGGGTCAGCATGAAACAAGGTATGAAAACAATTTATTTATCAGCTTTGACTTTTTTTACTGTAGGCTTGTCTTTTAGTAATGCACTATCTTTAAAGGTTTGTTCAGTCCGGTCCGGCGAAGTTGTTAGTTTACACATACTTTGTATTTTTAAATCTATCCATGCAGAAAGAAATTAGAGCCTGACAATAATGTCTAGATGAATGCATGCACATACGCATGCATTACTGCACACCCTGAAGCAACTGTGGAGACAAAGTCGAGCTCACAGCAAGTTGACCGACAAAATGTCCCCACGTGATGAACCTCTTCCATAAATATTCATGTACAAAATAATGACATCATGAATATTAATTAAATGAATTTATTATAATAACATTTGTACATAGGAATTTTTGTCAATGGACAGAAACTGTAGAATCATATAGTAAGTCCTTGGAATTTGATTGGTCAGTTTGCCAAAAAATGCCGGGGTGTACAGAACCGTATTCAGCGGCTTCCACGGATAATAAAGAGAATTCGAATTTGACACTTGATGTCATTTGTTTTGTTTTTATTTTTAGTGCTGATTAGAAATTTCATATCGTCCTTACTCCATCAATTCTGGACGGATTACGACCAAATAATCGATAATAAACGTAAAAAACTGTTCCTCATATGTTCCTATCTTTTACACTATCAACTTCTAAATACAACGTGTAACCGTTTAAACTCAAATGTTTACATGTGAAGTTTGAATTCCTCTTTCGGAATTGCTCTGAGCTTGTCTTATTTACTCTGTGATGACGTCATGTTTTCCTCGTCATGTCGTCATATAATTAGAGATATAATGTAAAAACAAGATGTGTTTGTGAAACACTATGCCCCCTCATATATTTGACCTCTGACCTTGACCTCTGACCTTGACCTTGACATGTCACCCCTCAAAATGTGCAGCCTCATGAGATACACAAGCATGCCAAATATCAAGTCTCTATCTCTACTGGTCCAAAAGTTATGGCCAATGTTAAAGTCGGCAATTTGACCCATATATTTGACCTCTGACCTTGAAGGATGACCTTGACCTTGACACGTCACCCCTCAAAATGTGCGGCTTCATGAGATACATATGTATGCCAAATATCAAGTCTCTATCTATACTGGCTCAAAAGTTATGACCAATGTTAAAGTTGCTGACAAACAAACAGACAAACAGACAGACAGACAGGGCAAAAACAATATGCCCCCCGACTATCGTCTATGGGGGCATAAAAAATGTAAGAGTTGTTCCTTTATAAATTGGGTAAATATTATCTCTGACGGATAATAAATTCGTTACACGGTAATTTGGCAGGGTGTACGGGCTGGTATGACCGGGTTAGCTCACGTATTTCCTTCGGCTAATGCCTTAGGAAATACGGGTTCTAACCCGGTCATACCAGCCCGTACACCCTGCCAAATTTCCGTGTAACATATATATATATTTATGGAGTAAAGGGTTAAACATTTACCTACCAAATACTTTAAATGTATGTCTAATCATTTTAACCACATACAATTTAATATACATGTATTGTATTTTTGCAGATGACAGACAAGAAGTACTCCAACTTATTAAACAACAAACTGATATAATGCAGAAATTGTTGGAAGAAACAAAAAAAACAAATCATATTTTGGGGCAGCTTTTTGCTGTGGACATTGAGAGAATACACTCATGCCAAAATTACTAAGCCATAGCCCACCATTTCACAACTATAGTTGCATATACAAACAGTTCGGGCCCAGATGAGAGAGCTCCCTTATGAGCTCTCTTATCTGGGTATGCACTGTTTACCATGCATATTTTTGTAAAGATTTGCCTTATTTATATTCATTGATGACAAAGTGACGAACAAAATGTGGTTGGCTAAGGGTTAATTATAATTAAGCAATTCAATCATAAAAATATATTTTCTTGGAATTGACAACAGTGCAGACTAAGAACATACATTTTCTGAAGGACCTGTTAAGCCTGTATATGAACTTTTCACCAAATAAGTTTCATAATCCATATACTATATTATTCAATTAATGTATCGGGATTAACCTGTATCAATTAGTTGGCCAGATGAATATTCAAAATGAGACATTTTATTACATGATGCACTGTACTGTCAATTTCAATTTAATTTGTCACTGAATTTGAAACAAGATTTTTTTTCCATTTCTTACCGGACTGAGATCAAATTTAGACCACTATTGTCATCGTTTTTCAAAAACTCTGTATCCCGGTTTCCCTTGAATCCATCTTTAAATAAAGACATCTGGTCTAAAACAATGTTTTCCCATTGTAAACATGTTCATTTGCAAAGAAAGAGCTGATAAAATAGCTTGGAAAAATGTATTTTCTCCCATTTCTTTGTTGCTAACATATGGATCAGAGGGATATTTGAGTGAGAGTTTGTGAAAAGCGATGCAGTTGCATGAGACATGTTTCAATACAATCTAAACTGAAATAAAAAAAAAATCTCAAATCAAATTCATTGTCAAAGTATATTGAAATGGATAGAAGAAATGGTTCTATGTAATTCAACCCATTCCTCTATAGGCTATTTTTTAAGATCCAACCTATTTGAATAAATCTACCGAAAAGGAGCATTAACTACAGAAAAGGAATTTTTTTAGAAATTTGTAATTCTGAAACCATTGTGATAGAGCATTTGCTCGTTAGGAGCAAAGGCTCTATTTATCACAATGGTTTCGAAAAGTAACTCTTACAGAGGCCTAGAAAGGTGTATTTATAGAGGAAAGGGATATATGCATGACAGCACAGCCTGAACAGATAGTTCCTTTAGGACTGAAACTGTATGATCTAGGTCTACTCTGTTTGTATATGTGTCAAAATACATATTAATGGAGATACTAAAAGGTGGCAATTAAATTGTTTCTCAATTGTACAGCATTTCCATCTGCATACTGTTCTGCATGTTCTCTGCCAGCGTCATCATCCACCTCTACATCACAGTCTATTGTGAGTCCGTCACGGATACATAAATTATGCAGTTTGGCACAAACCACAAATAATTTGGCTGCTTTTTGTGGTGTGACTTGTAGAAATCCTCCGGTTTTATGCAAGCATCTGAAGGAAATGAATATGAACTTAATATACGCCATAATTAATTTTGGCCTTTGACCGACTTACCTCAAAATCAATAGAGATCTTATACTAATCATGACCATCCTTCATACTAAGTACAAAGACTGCACATTAAATAGTTATTGAGTGGGCATTTTTGTTTTGAGTGAAGGTCACTGTGACCTTTGATAGGCTGAAGCAAAATCAATAGGATTCATCTACTGACCATGGAATTTTCAGTTTGAGTGTTATTCTGAACCTACAGACTGTGCTAGTATATGGCACATTATAAGATTACACTGTTCACCTTTTACACCATGAATATGTATTCCAGATTTTATTGTATTAAGATACAAAAATAATTTTAACAATTTTTGTTGAGGCTCACAAGAGAAATATTCCTGTCAAACATTGTTATATTTTGACCACTGTTTGAACAATTTCATAGAACATGACACAAAGATAATTTATGTAAAGTTTGGTTACATTCCGCCAAGTGGATTCATATGAGATAGTGTTGAGATCATTTCAAAAATGGAATTTACAAACCGAAATCTAGATTTCAGAACTCCAAATGTCCGCTCAATCACCACCCTGGTTTTACTGATGGCGGCATTGTACATAATTTCCTGTCTGGATGTTGGATTTATCTGCAAACATGTTTTGATTAATTACTATATATACATTAGACTTAGAGAAAAGAGTTAAACGCAATTGCTGCCTGTCTGAGCTTTCTGCATGACTTTCACCCTGCATTAAGCAGACACCTGCATTAATAACTTAACAAGAGGGCCATGAGGCCCTGAAGCGCTCACCTGAGATACCCTAGGGATCGGGCCATCATTTGTACAACCTTGGTAGAGAACCACAAGGCAAAGCAGTGTGCCATTAATTAGGTCTAAGCCTTATGGTTTCAGAGAAAAATGATATAGTTTTCCCATGAAAACTGATAAGCCAGGGCCAAGTTTCCCCCAGAGGTCATGGCTGTAAGTTGAACAATCTTGGCAGAGGACCACAAGCCAAAGCTACATGCCAAATATCAAAGGTCTAGGCCTTACAGTTTCAGAGAAGAAGATTTTTAAAGATTTTCATATGAAAAACTGATAAGCCCTTGGGCGGGGCCATGTTTTGCCCGTGGTCATAATTTGAACAATATTTGTAGAGGACCATTAGATCATGCTACATACCAACTATCAAAGGTCTAGGCCTTACAGTTTCAGAGAAGAAGAATGTTAAAGAGTTTCCTATGAAAAACTGATAAGCCCTTGGGCGGGGCCATTTTTGGCCCGGGGGTCATTATTTGAACAATTTTAGTAGAGGACCATTAGATCATGCTACATGCCAAATATCAAAGGTCTAGGCCTTACAGTTTCAGAGAAGAAGATTTTTAAAGATATTCCTATGAAAAACTGATAAGCCAATGGGCGGGGCCATATTTGGCCCGGGGGTCATAATTTGAACATCTTTGTAGAGGACCATTAGATCATGCTACATGCCAAATATCAAACGTGTAGGCCTTACAGTTTCAGAGAAGAAGGTTTTTAAAGATTTTCCTATGAAAAACTGATAAGCCCTTGGGCGGGGCCATTTTTGGTCAGGGGGGTCATAATTTGAACAATCTTTGTAGAGGACCATAAGATCATGCTACATGCCAAATATCAAAGGTCTAGGCCTTACGGTTTCAGAGAAGAATTTTTTTAAAGATTTTCATAAGAAAAACTGATAAGCCAATGGGCGGGGCCATATTTGGCCTGGGGGTCATAATTTGAACGATTTTTGTAGAGGACCATAAGTTCATGCTACATACTAAATATCAAAGGTCTAGGCCTTACAGTTTCAGAGAAGAAGATTTTTAAAAAAATTCCTATGAAAAACTGATAAGCCCCGGGGCGGGGCCATTTTTGGCCCGGGGGTTAAAATTTGAACAATTTTTGTAGAGGACCATAAGATCATGCTACATACTAAATATCAAAGATCTAGGCCTTACGGTTTCAGAGAAGAAGATTTTTAAAGATTTTCCTATGAAAAACTGATAAGCCCATGGGCGGGGCCATTTTTGGCCCAGGGGTCATAATTTGAACAAATTTTGTAGAGGACCATTAGATCATGCAACATACCAAATATCAAAGGTCTAGGCCTTACAGTTTAAGAGAAGAAGATTTTTAAAAAATTTCCTATGAAAAACTGATAAGCCCCGGGGCGGGGCCATTTTTGGCCCGGGGGTCATAATTTGAACAATTTTTGTAGAGGACCATAAGATCATGCTACATACAAAATATCAAAGGTCTAGGCCTCACAGTTTTATAGAAGAAGATTTTTTAAAATTTTCTTATGAAAAACTGATAAGCCCTTGGGCGGGGCCATTTTTGGCCCGGGGGTCATAATGTGAACAACGTTTCGTTCCCCCTAGCCACTGATGCTTCTGACAAAATTTGGTTAAAATCGGGTCAGCAGTTTCAGAGGAGATGTTGTTTGAAAATGTGGACGGACGCCGGACGACGGACGCCGGACGGACGCCGGACGCCGGACACCGGACGCCGGACGCCGGACGACGGACAAATAGCGGTCACAATAGCTCATCCTGAGCCTTTGGCTCAGGTGAGCTAAAAATGCGCGAAGCGTTTCATCAGATCATCAGGCGCCTGATGATCTGATGATATGCGTCGCGCATTTTTAAGTTATTAATTAAAGATTTTAAAGCCATATAACATTTAGTCTTTTTTAATATATATATAGCCTTTCCGGTTGTATTCTATTGGCAGTTATATAATATATATATATATATATATATCAAAAAATGTTAATTATATAGTTATAGTGCTAATATTTATTTCCCTGTTATAAGTTTAATCCGAATTTCCGAATAATCCAAATTTCAACACTTAATGAATGTTCATGGCAAAAATATAGTTTAAACAAAATATGGAAGTTGAAAATTTGGAGCCATTTTAAATTTAAAGAAACAGATCTGTCAAATTCCTTTAACAAACAGAGCAGATCCAGATCATATGGCTCATATAGTAGTCATCAGATCTGGGTAAACTCTGCTTGCAAATGCTTGAAAACATGAAGGTAATGGTTATTCATACAAAGCTGCAATAACCAGATCAACTTGATTTTTAAGTAACAATTCTTATTTTTAAAACAGCAATTTTTATCTCACCTTATAAGTGTTGATAATCAGCTATATTAGCTAATACATGTACATAAAACTCATCATTTGTTTATTTATCATTGACCCATTTTTTTATTCTAAATTTTGAAAAGAAAACAAGAGGGTCGTCACGGGTGACAAATGCCCCCAAAGTGTTTGACACCGAAATGCATTTTGGTGGAAAAACAATACAATGTAATGCAGGTGTAACATGAAATTTTGATGCTGTTAAAAATGACACAGGAGTCAGTTCTTAACATTAGAAACAGAACCTTTGACGATTATGATAGCTAAGAAAAGAGCCAAGCGTCAAAACTTAGTTAAAAAGGACCCTAAGTCATTCTCAACGTTAAAAAGGACCCTGGGTTGATTGTCAACGTTTAAGGTATAGGAGATATGCTCTGGACAAGCTTTTTGTATCTGGTAAGATATAGGAGATATGCTCCGGACTGTAAAATTGAGGTCAAAGGTCAAGGTCAAGGTCAGTGATCTGAAAATGGTACATGACTCTCCCCCATCCCAAGATGAACTCACAAACCAAATTTGGATTCCGTAGCTGGTAAGGTATAGGAGAAATGCTCCAGACAAGCTTTGTGTAAAATGTAGGTCAAAGGTCAAGGTCACAGTGACCTGAAAATGGTACGCGACACTCCGCCATCCCAAGATAAACTCACACATTAAATTTGGAATCCATAGCTGGTAAGGTATAAGAGATATTCTCTGGACAACCTTTTTTGTAAAATCGAGGTCGAAGGTCAAGGTCAAGGTCACAGTGACCTGAAAATGGTACGCGACACTCCGCCATCTGAAGGTGATCTCACAAACCAAATTTGGAATCCGTATCTGGTAAGGTATAGGAGATATGCTCTGGACAAACTTTTTGTAAAATCGGTCAAGGTCAAGGTTAAGGTCATAGTGACCTGGAAATGGTACATGACATTCCGCCATCCCAAGATGAACTCACACACCAAATTTGGAATCTGTAGCTGGTAAGGTAAAGGAGATATGCTCCGGACAAGCTTTTTGTAAAATCGGTCAAAGGTCATGGTCAAGGTCACAGTGATCTGAAAATGGTATGCGACACTCCTCCATCCAAAGATGAACTCACACACCAAATTTGGAATCCTTAGCTGGTAAGGAATAGGAGATATACTCCGGACAAGCTTTTTGTAGCTGGTAAGGTATAAGCGGTTTTTAAAATCGAGGTCAAAGGTCAAGGTCAAGGTCACAGTGACCTGGAAATGGTACGCGACACTCCGCCATCCCAAGATGAACTCACACACCAAATTTGGAATCTGTAGCTGGTAAGGTAAAGGAGATATGCTCCGGACAAGCTTTTTGTAAAATCGGTCAAAGGTCATGGTCAAGGTCACAGTGATCTGAAAATGGTACGCGACACTCCTCCATCCCAAGATGAACTAACACACCAAATTTGGAATCCTTAGCTGGTAAGGTATAGGAGATATACTCCGGACAAGCTTTTTGTAGCTGGTAAGGCATAAGCTTTTTTTAAAATCGAGGTCAAAGGTCAAGGTCAAGGTCACAGTGACCTGGAAATGGTACGCGACACTCCGCCATCCTAAGATGAACTCACACACCAAATTTGGAATCTGTAGCTGGTAAGGTAAAGGAGATATGCTCCGGACAAGCTTTTTGTAAAATCAAGGTCAAAGGTCAAGGTCAAGGTCACAGTGACATGAAAATGATACGCGACACTCCCCCATCCCAATATGAACTCACACACCAAATTTGGTATCCGTAGCTGATGTGACAAAGGAAATATACTCCGGACAAAAGGTACACACACCCACACACCCACCCACACACCCACCCACCCACACACCCACCCACCCACACACCCACACACACACACACCCACACACGCACGGTGCGATCACTATATGCCGCCAAAGCCTAGCTTTGGGGGCATAACAATGCATATACTAATAAACAATAGATATAGATATAGCAAAACTCCAATGGAAACAGAAAAGACTAAACAGAGAGCACTTGAAAGAGCTGTCTGATCTGGGTCATCTATGTTTCCTAATGCATTAAAATGAGTATGTTTGGAGAAAAGAGTTAAACGCAATTGCTGCCTGTCTGAGCTTTCTGCATGACTTTCACCCTGCATTAAGCAGACACCTGCATAAAAGTATCTAAGTTCTTTTCTACTATAAAACTTGTTTAGAGAGGTTTTACTGTTTATGGACTTCAATATACATAGTTCAATTGTGTCACTTGAGTTCAATCTGAAGTTTCTTCCCTACCTTTGGTGTCATAAGGTATGACCTCAGGGGGTATCCAGAGTCCCCTATCAGCCATCCATTATTGGTTGTTTGAAGCCATTGTTTCAAGCCACAGTTGTCAAACATTACACTGTCATGTGTGGATCCAGGCCACTGGGCCACAACATCAGTGAAGCTGTAGAAGTTAAGAAACTTTTATACATGTAAAGTACAAACATATCCTTTCGGAAAATGGGTTGTAAGCATTATTTTCATTGTAGGTATACCTGTAGAGCTTCTAGTGTTGATTAATATAAAAAATGCGCATAATACATCTACAACTGACATATCATACAACATAGGTAGACATCACACAGAAATCAATACATTGTAAAAGCTCTCTCTTATAGCACAAACTGACATCATAATGAAGTCAGTCTTAATTGATTTGCATTATTGTCTTCTTACTACAAGATAGTCCAATTCATGTTTAGCATCTCATTTGAATTGAAAGGCTTATTTTTTATCATAAAGCTGCTAGCAAACATAGAGAAAGTTACAAATTTTGAAATCAAATACAACTAACACCCGGTTTTTCCAGTAGGATGTCAAAACAGATTCCGTCCCATGAACATAACTTAATTATAATATATTTCAATTTCATTCACATTTTATTATGTAGTTAATTAAAAGCATTCTGCATGTAAAAAGTACAAAGTATAGGAAAAAAGTACAAAGTATAGGAGCTTTCAGCATTACTTTTAACATACATGTACATGAAAGCTTCATACCCCGTTAATTGACTAATATAGAAATTGGATTAGTCGAGTTTTCATTATATTGAAGTTATTTGTCTGGTTCCACTGACTTTGAGATAACAACATTATACTGTAATATACTTACCGCATATTTGTATCAACTGTGGCTTGAACATTGATGCTATGGAAGCCTTTACGACAAACGTAGAGGGCTTCTTCTTGTCTTGGAGCCATAATGGCTATGTGCGTACCATCAATAGCCCCAAGACAATTAGGCACCCCTGCAATGTCGTACATTTTTTTCTTAATCTGGGCCATAGCATCAGGGGTGGTTGGAAATTCTATGTTCCTTAACCTACTGTCAATGGCTGCAACAACCTAAGATATGACAAAAGAAAAAAAATTATTTTACACAATTTATGTATGAAAAAATGACATCATCATACATGAATAGTGATTAAAATATTTATAATAATTGCATTAACAAAAGAAATTTTAGCAGACCCTGAACAGACTTCTATAGGAGCTGTCTGATTTAGGTCTACTCTGTTTGCAAAGGCATAGAAAGGCGTATTTACAGAGTAAAGGGTTGTAATTCAAACTTTTGGGTGGGGGTAGCTTTGCTAGGTAGGGTTGGGTTTGCCCTAAACAAACAAGTTTTTAGGCCCAAGGATT
Organism: Azorinus chamasolen; assembly: GCA_963576725.1. Lineage (NCBI taxonomy): Eukaryota > Metazoa > Mollusca > Bivalvia > Cardiida > Solecurtidae > Azorinus > Azorinus chamasolen. The sequence goes on along the minus strand of OY755241.1, from coordinate 92,547,211 downwards.
AACATGTATATTGAGAAACTAATGTATCAATCTTTTTCTAAAGGGCGACTTAATAAATCAGGTGAATGGGTGTGTATAACAAGAATGGGAAATTGCGCAATATACCAACCGATCATTGATTATTTAAAACAACAATCGATTTCTCCGATGTCAGGCTCAATCAATCAATTATAGATTATAATCGATCATCGGAACAACACTAATAGGTCCCATTCCATTTTGTTTATGTGAATATTGGTATGGTGAAAATAATTCAAATTGATAGATCTACTCAATGAATATTCATCAGTTTTTTACCCTTTACTCCATGAATATTTATGTGAGAAATAATGACATCATGATTTTTAACCCTTTACTACATAAATACGCCTTTCTACACCTATGCAATCAGAGTAGACCCAGACCAGAAGGTTCATGCAGGAGCAATCTGGTCAGGGTCTGCTCTGTTTGCTTATAAATTATAACAATAAATGCCATTAACTGTCATTATTTCTTACATGAAAATTCAGAGGGTAAAGGGTTAATTAGATGAATTTTTACAAAGTTAACTCTCTTTTTTTGCCAAAGAAGAAAGTATAGAATCAGATCTTTACTATATCATAAGCACAAGTTGACCCGATACTTATCAGATGGTTCCATTCATGTGGATCAGAGACACAGATACATAAATGTATGTTTTCATGTCTGTGTGAATTAATCAAGTGTCAGCAGGTCAATGTATCACATCCAAACTGAATGGTACATTGTCATCAATCATTGCTCTTGCTTCTCGATGTAAATATAGTTAAATATTTTAAAATTCAGATTATTCATAAAAATATACAATTTAGATGAAATTCTATTCCAAATATCAAATTCCTTTTGCCAGTTTTGTGTGAATTTTATTGAATGTTGTATCAGTAAGAACAATACAGCCATTAAAACTTATATTAATGCAAAACCAGTTCTAATTTTTTAAATAAATAAAGCAAATACCTGTAATTGGAAAGATATATTACCTGCCAGATGCTCTTACAAACAGAGCTTCTTGACACTCCGTGTGTAAGCCCACCTTCACTATAAAACTCAGCTTTAGCAAGGAACTGTAGAGTGAGCAGCAACTGAAAGTAAGGTTAGAAGACAAGAATAGAGACAAGTTAAATATCAATTCACCTTACCTGTAGTCCTCATTATGTTTCAAACTGAGGAAAACGCTGAAAAGATAAATTATACAGTGATCCCTAATATCCAACATGCCCCTCAGGCTCACAGTCACCGAATATCTGAGAGACACAATTCAGGCAGCATGAACCACTTCTACATAAATTGTAAGTGCTGTTTGAATACATATAACAAACAGGCACAGACAAATAAATATAAATTTGTGGCGTTTAATTTCGTAACATGTCTTGTTGATCTAAGGCTGCTTTTTGACTCGTATGTTCCCGAGTTTTTTTTATCATGTTGATAGCGATGATTTGTAGGTGGGAAAAGATCACTGTTCACATGTCAAATCATTATGGATATTGCTGTTTTTCAGTGTTCATTGATGACGAATAATTATCAACAAAGATGCTGCGTCCCACTAAATCACTGAGGCATATGTTAGCTTATCCACAATCATATTTTTGTTCGCCAATGTCAAGGTCATTGTAACAAGGGGAATAACTGACATATCAATTAATGTCTATCGGTACGCGAAATGTGGGAACAACATAAGAACAAACGTAAAGACTAACCTTTGTCATAGCAGAAAGAGCGTGGCTTCTTGAAGTTCTAGGACGAACCTCGTCTTCTATGAGATCGTGGATCTCGTAAATTTGACGGTAAGATAGCCGGTATTTGCCGACTATCTCTCTCTCTGTCAATTCCTCTAAGAGATCCGGTCTATCGCGAAAAATCCGCTCCTGTCGGGGACGAGGTGGCAAATACACGTCCATATTTACGCTAGAGTTACGTCTGCTTTTCACGTTCGTAACTTTACGCTAATACTTACGCAAGAGCGTAGCTACGCGAGTGTTAGTAAAACGCAAACTTGAAACTTACGCTAGTACTTACGCAATCTTCAAGTTACGCTAGCGTAAGTAGTTTAGTAAAACGCTACCCAGGACCATAACTCTGACAAAAAACTATTCAACCAGACCAATATTTGTACTTAAGCTGTATCTCATCTAGATTTATTTTTATGTCAAATATGAAGTTAATATCTGCAACCACTTCCAAAGAAAGACCGGAAAATTGAAAATTTGACAAAAAAATAAAGTTCAAGGGCCATAACTCTGGCAAAAATTATTCAAACAGACTGAGATTGGGAATTAAGCTGTAAATTATCTAGAGTTAGCTTTATGCCAAATATAAAGTTAATATCTGCAACCACTTCCAAAAAAAATCTGGAAAATCCCAAATTTGAAGATAAAATTAAAGTTCAAGGGCAATAACTCTGGAAATAATTATTCAACCGGACTGAGATTGTAACATAAGCTGTATCTTATCTAGATTTAGCTTTGTACTAAATATAGAGTTGATATCTCAAGTCAGTTCCATAAAAAGTCCAGAAAACGAGAAAACATAGGTACGGGACTAAAAAGGGGAGATAACTCCTGAAGTAGTGGTCCGATCCTAACGGAAATATGCGGTGCACAGGTTTATATGGTCATATGGCTATATATGAACTTTCAATAAAATTGAAGTAAAACTGTAGAAGAAGAAGGCCGGACAAAATTGTGTCCACGGACGGACAGACGGACAGACGGACAAATGGGTAGTTGTGTGACTTTTTCCTTTGATCTTTTCTTGTGTGACTAGTCCCACAAGAAAAACTATTTTTGGCTCTAACTTTGGAAAAGAATGATCTGGAAGCTAACCCTAACCCTAACCCTATGTCCCACAACTGGCCAGGTTAATGTCACAAGAAATGGCCAGGTTAATGTCACAAGAGATGGCCAGGTTAATGATTTTACTTGTGGGACTAGTTAGAAAAAGTCACACAACTACCCTTTGGTGAGTGCGGACGGACGGACGGACAACCTGATTCCAGTATACCCCCCCCAAACTTCGTTGTGGGGGGTATAACTACCTCACCTACGAAAATGGGGGCAGACGTGTCTCTGAGACGATTCTAAGGAGTACAGTTAAACTTTTCTATAACAGCCACTAAAGAACTTCCAAGTATTTTGCGTTAAAGGCAGATGGCTGCTTAAAGCATGATGAAAGTAAAACAGAACGCTCCTATAGGAGCTTTCTGTTTTACTTGCACCTTGCTTTAAGGAACCACCTGCCCTAAATACCAACTAATTAACACAATTTAGTGGCCAATATAGAGAGGTTATAAAGAAACTAACAGTATGTAATTCAGTATCCAATACACATAATTTGTCCACGGCAGAAACTATAGAATATCATTTGTAAGGAAACAGAGCAGACCTGACGAGACGGCTCCTACAGGAGCCATCTGATCTGGGTCTACCCTGAATTATAAAAGCATAGAAAGGCTTAATTATGGAGTATGAGTTATCTTATATTTCAAAATTTGACCTTTGTCTGTACTATTTGTCAGAATACTTATGGGAATAAGGGTATTTCATATACTAATATTGTCACTTGTGCACCATGCGTGTCATCACCACTCTTTAAAATCGTCTCAAAGATGCTTATTCATATACTAAAATCATCTTTTTTCCACCAAATCCTATGTTGTTGCATAATCAACTTGTAAATAGTGCAGACCCTGATGAGACAGCTCCTGCAGGAGCTGTCTCATCTGGGTCTTCACTATTTACCGGTAGGTATATTGACACGAATAGCAAGCGAAGGGGTAAAATCATCTCAAAGATGCCTATTCATATACTAAAGTCATCATTTCACCACCAAATCTTATGTTGTGACAACTCTTTAGAATCATTTTACAGAGACAATTCTTAAGAGTGATCATAACACAGCATTTGTTGGAGAAATAAAGGAGGTGTCCTTTGAAAAAAATATTTACTCCTTTCCCTCATATAAAGGTGTTTTCACGCATCTGCAAACAGAGTAGACCCAGATCAGACGGCTCCTATAGGAGCCGTCTGATCTGGGTCTGCTCTGTTTGCTAGTGGAATTTGATAGATCTGTTTCTATACTTTCTAAAATGGTTACAATGCTTCACCTTCAATATTTAATTATAACTATTTTGTATATGAATATTCAGTAGGTCCTGAAATTTGTAATAAAAATCAAACAGGGAAAGTGTTACACATTCATTTATACTTCTGTATAACAAAATAACTAGCCAATTGATGGGGACTCATATGTGACTGATACCTGTATTACTTGTAGTTGGTACACTTCCACTTGTATCTAGGAATGGTTTGGCAGGGGTGGCCCTTTGTGAAGAAGGTGGGGTCGAGAGACCAATAACTTCTGACGGGCTCCAAAATGTTATATCCTGTGTAGCGTTTAAATCTGTAAGCGATGACAGCTTTGTTGAAACTGAAAAAGCAGTGCAATCTTATTGGAATTAGTCTGATAGAATCCAATGTAGATATTCATAAAAACAAATTGGATATGAATAATAGTAGTTCAATTAATTGTTTACACCATACATGTATTTACACCCTTTAAAAACTTACCCAACAGGGTAGGCCTATTGAATCAGAATATAGTAGAACTTCTCAATAGCAATCACTAAATGTGTTTAACAATAACATGAACAGAAGCAGTTTGCTGATTAAACCTTTCAGTGAACATTCAAGTAAGAAATAATGACATCATGAATATTTATTAACTGAATTTTTATAATGGCATATATGCACACAGGATTTTTTGCAATTGATATATAGATTAAATTAAAATCTATTACAATTTCACAAGCAACAGAGCAGACTCAAGAGTCTACAGGAGCCATCTGATCAGGGTCTACTCTTTTTTCAAAGGCAGGAAAAAGTGCTTGTAAGATAGAAAGAGTCAAGAGTAGTTTCTTTCCGTTACCTTGATGTGCTGACAGTGCATTGGCTGGCTTATTAATGGGTGTGGGTGCCCTTCGACCAATCAACTGTCTGGAAGCAATGACAGGACAGTGAAGCTCCTCCCATGTGCCCTCTATGGGATCCAATGACATCTTGGCACATTCAACCACTACATCATGGGTCTCCATTTGCCTCCATCTGAAAGGCAATAGGACATAGATGACTTGTCTGCTTATCAAGGTCTCTAAGTTATTGTGTGTGTTAACCTTTTCCTCATATAGACATATACATGTACACACTTTTTCACACCTTTGCAAACTAGAACTGTAAGCCATAGGCTAACAAATACCCCCCCCCCCCCCCCCCCCCCCCCCACCACCACCTGGCTGCTTGTCAGAACACCTATCATCAATCTGAACATTTGTACATACAGAAACATGAAGAGATTTAAAAACAATACATGCCGCAACCAATTTATGTAATAATTCAGAATTCAGAGAAATAAGACCCTTTCATGAGGTTTTATCCACACAACATATTTTTCTCATATTTTAAGTACATGTGTAATAATTTAAGGGAGCATTGAAAGCAATGCCATGGTCCCTAACTGGTTGAACTCTGTCACATTTTAACGAAAAGAACTTATGTGCTGCACATTCATACAAGAACCTCATCCAATAAGTTCAAGCAGCTTTGTTTATTTTTGTGAAGTGTCATCTCCAAAGTTCTAAACCTAGTTACCTTTCCAGAAAAACATTAAGTTCAAGAACCATGGTTTCTGATCAAGGGTTTGGCTTAGGATCTTCAAATTTGCTGTGGTGGTTGGTCATGACAACTAGATGACCCCTATTGTTTTTGAGGTCACTAGGTCAAAGATCAAGGTCACCATGACCTTAACTGATAAAATGGTTTCTGATTAATAACTGCTCAATGGTTTGGTTGGGGATCTTCAAACTTGCTGTGGTGGTTGGTCGTGACCACTAGATGACCCCTATAATTGTTGAGGTCATTAGGTCAAAGGTCAAGGTCACCATGACCTTAACTTGTGAAATGTTTTCAGATCAATAAATGATCAGCGGTTTGGCTTAGGATCTTCAAAGTTGCTGTGGTGATTAGTCATGACCACTAGATGACCTCCATAGTTGAGGTCACTAGATCAAAGGTCAGGGGGTCTGGGGGTATACATGTTTTACAAACATCTCTTGTTTAGTCTAATATTCAACAATTTAGTGAATAATTTCCCAAAACAGCTCAAGACAGATATCCCTCTATAATTAACAGTATCATTGATATTACCTTTATTCTTATACAATGGGAAGATGGGACCCTTTACTCCAAACATCGGGAAATTCTCCTGAGTCCAAAATAACAGTAAATAGTTTGCATATTACCGGCAGCATTGCATTGTTTGCATTTTTTAAATACCTCATCAGTATGCGGGTAGCTACAGCCATTTAGGGGATAACCGTTGCGTATTTGAAGATTTGCAGCAGTATATCGGTGGTTTATATGTCGCAAATTTAGTTCTACATGCGACGCGATAGCGGAGCATGTAAAACGATTATTTGCGACATATAAACCACCGATATACTGCTGCAAATCTTCAAATACGCAACGGTTATCCCTATTCTAATGAAACCATAGATTCAGATGGTAAAAAACAAACAATACTTTATAGTCCTTTGATATTTTCTCTCTGTCGTCATAACATGACGTCATGAAACACCGCATATCTCCGCATTACGCATATAGAAAATAGTTCTTCCGGAACCTAGCAATTATGCTTATATTTAATATACCAAGAACTGGTGTTTTCACTTGATACTTTGGTTTTCACAAATGAAAACCGTTAAGTCCTTTGAATTTCTGACAGTAGGTCCCTTTCAAAACTACGAAAGATGAATCAAAGTTGACCTCGACATTGATTGAAATTCCACAATAATTGTGCACATGGACAACGGAATTATTTATTTTTAAATTGTTTGCAATGCGGAACTGGTTGCATATTCAAGATGCTTTAGCTGATTGGTGTATTTGATGAGAATGATGATAGGCCAAGTGGACATGCAAATGGAAATTATCGTGAGCGACAATCTACAGGCATGTTTGGAATTTGCAAATAGCCTCGAGTTGTCTAGAGTGGGTGGGGCGAATTCTCATTATGGGACTGTCCTTGAAGAATTGAAGAATACTGCCGCTTCTGATTGTCGGACGAGTCGGTATTATAGCTTCGGACACTGGCTTCATTCTGATGACCGGACTTTTTCATTATTTCCCTGGTTTTGACACCAGCATAGGCCAACAGCTAGTGCATGATTGCGGTCTCTCGGACACAGTGATTTGTGTTTTAAAACTTTTGACTAAACACGCCTCAGCAGAAATTGTTTTCATCATTTCGTTCAGCACACGCTCACCAACAGGCCTGGATGTGTATATGATTCTTCATAATCGACTGAACGTTTGGGTTACTGAATGAAATGGTTCGATCACTGGTGCAGTTTTATCAGGTATGTTTTCAGAGATTTACAGGACATGTTTCCTGCATGACTCATAAATTGTATATTTTTGTCAGAGATCTTAGGTTTTCTATGTATATCACGAAGAGCGAAATTCAAGGTTATGTCAAACCACTTTTCTTTGGAAAGATTTGTGATTTATGGCAGAGAGGAAACCTGAGTTTTGTAGTGTTTTCAGATCATTGTCTGTGGTTGGTTGGTAATGTTTAAGTGTTGTCAGGTACTTCTTAAATATTTTCAGCATGGATATAAATCTCACAGCTACATGGTTATATACCTTAAATCTTATATTTACAGGGTGCAGGTGCCACATACACCTAAAAACAGAATAGAGGAAGAGAACCGTTTGTTCAAGGACAGTGAATTAGATCCACATGTGAAATAAATGGACTCAGTATCAACTTGTGGGACTTTGCGATAGATATTTGAGTAGAATCGCCAGACTCACATTGACTGTACAACCATGAAGTGTGTTGAAAAAAAAAAGCAAATTGAAAACATTTGACATTTCATTCAGCCAGTGTCTTCGTTCATTCAGAACCATTCATTCAATTTTACTATGAATGCGCGTATGAATATTTCGTAGTAAATTTTCTAGTGATTCAGTTTCCGACAGTATATTCATTTTTCCGACAGTATATCGGTGGTTTATATGCTTCAAATTTTGTCACGTGGACCAATCAGAATGCGTGTTACAAAAATGTTGCATTAGAATGCTGATTGTAATGCTTATTGCTTAACCCTTTGCCTGTTCTATGTTTATTTCAAATTTCAATAACCACTGAATATTCATGGACAAAATAGTTATAATGAAATATGGAAGGTGGAATTCTGTAGCCATTTTAGAAAGTAAAGAAACAGACCTATCAAATTCCATAAGCAAACAGAGCAGACCCTGATCAGACGGCTCCTCTAGGAGCCGTCTGATCTGGGTCTACTCTGTTTGCAAATGTGTGAAAACATGTTTATATGAGGGAAAGGGCTAAGGGCTAAAACCTATCTCAGAAATACGATGACAACAAAAAGACTTTCCAGGCTGGGACTGATGAATGTGTATAAAGAAAAGGAGCTGTGCAGCGAGGCTGTGTTAGACATTTTACAGAAAAGCAGAAAGCTTGCTTTAACCCTTTCTCTGTTCTATGTTTAATGCCAATTTCAGTACCTATTGAAAACTCATGGACTAAGAAGTTATACTGAAATATTGAAGGTGGAACATTGTAGCCATTTTAGAAAGTAAAGAAATGGAACTATCAAATTCTATTAGTAAACACAGCAGATCCTGATCAGACGGCTCCCTATAAAGAGATTTTACTGTAGATGTGTAAATATGAAGAATAGCTATATCATACCTTTGATTAGAGGTCTCATGCTCCTTGTTTCCTGTGATTAACAATGGATGAAGTCTTACACGCTCCAGCATACCCTGCAACAGACAGTACAATACATACCCAGAGCTACAGATAACGGTGCATACCTAAATACTAAAATCGACATTTCTCCACCAAACCCTATACTGTTACCACTCTTTAGAATCGTCTCTTTGAGACGATTCTAAAGAGTAGTAACAGTATAGGATTTGGCGGAGAAACAAAGGAGATATGCTTGAAAATGTTTAAATTTACGCATCTTATCTGGAGCTCTGCATACCCCAAACACATAGGCCCAGATACATAGGCCCAGATAAGATGTGTAAATTATAGGAATCTCAACTATCGTTTTTTCACTAACCAAATAATCATTCATGCTTTTGACTGGTGAATTGAAAGATTTCTATTATTCAAAGATATATGAAACTTGACAAAGTTGACATGTGTGTCTGGATATCTCATAAGAGTTGATTGTAAGTGTTTCATTGCAGATGTTTAAACTATTCTTCAACTAAAAGGGTTTATAAAAACTCCTGATCAATTTGAAAATCTTTGTAGAGGACCATTAGATTATGCTACATATAAAATATCAAAGGTTTAGGCCTTACAGTTTCAGAAGAAGATTTTTAAAGATTTTCCTATGAAAAACTGATAAGCCCTTGGGCAGGGCCATTTCTGGTCCGGGGGTTATAATTTGAAAATCTTCGTAGAGGACCATTAGATCATGCTACATACCAAACATCAAAGGTCTAGGCCTTACAGTTTCCGAGAAGAAGATTTTTAAAAATTTTCCTATGAAAAACTGATAAGCCCTTGGGGGTGGCCATTTTTTGGCCCGGGGTTATAATTTGAACAATCTCTGCAGAGGACCATAAAATCATGCTACATACCAGATATCAAAGGTCCATTAGATCATGTCAAAGGTCTAGGCCTATTAGTTTCAGAGAAAAAGATTTATAAAGGTTTTCCTATGAAAAACTGACAAGCCCTTGGGAGAGCCATTTTTTGGTCCGGGGGGTCATAATGTGAACAACATTTCGTTCCCCCTAGGCACTGATGCTTCTGACAAAATTTGGTTCAAATCGGGTCTGCAGTTTCAGATGAGATGTCGTTTGAAAATGTGGCCGGACGCCTGACGGATCGCAGTCACAATAGCTCATCCTGAGCCTTCAGCTAAGGTGAGCTAAAAACATAGGTGTTTGAGCTAAAAACATAAGTGTTTGATTGAATGAGAAGTTTAGTATTTGAATACCCACTACAATGTATTATCTACTTCTCTACACTGTGTATAGGAAATGTGTCAAAACCACTGGTGTAGAGACTGTACATTATCTACTTCTCTACACTGTGTATAGGAAATGTGTCAAAACGACTGGTGTAGAGACTGTACATTATCTACTTCTCTACACTGTGTATAGGAAATGTGTCAAAACGACTGGTGTAGAGACTGTACATTATCTACTTCTCTACACTGTGTATAGGAAATGTGTCAAAACGACTGGTGTAGAGACTGTACATTATCTACTTCTCTACACTGTGTATAGGAAATGTGTCAAAACGACTGGTGTAGAGACTGTACATTATCTACTTCTCTACACTGTGTATAGGAAATGTGTCAAAATGACTGGTGTAGAGACTGTACATTATCTACTTCTCTACACTGTGTATAGGAAATGTGTCAAAACGACTGGTGTAGAGACTGTACATTATCTACTTCTCTACACTGTGTATAGGAAATGTGTCAAAACGACTGGTGTAGAGACTGTACATTATCTACTTCTCTACACTGTGTATAGGAAATGTGTCAAAACCATTGGTGTAGACTGTGCATTATCTAGTTCTCTACACTGTGTATAGGAAATGTGTCAAAACCACTAGTGTAGAGACTGTACATTATCTACTTCTCTACACTGTGTATAGGAAGTGTAGAGAATGTGTCAAAACGACTGGTGTAGAGACTGTACATTATCTAGTTCTCTACACGGTGTTTAGGAAATGTGTCAAAACGACTGGAGTAGAGACTGTACATTATCTACTTCTCTACACTGTGTATAGGAAATGTGTCAAAACCATTGGTGTAGAGACTGTACATTATCTAGTTCTCTACACTGTGTATAGGAAATGTGTCAAAACCACTGGTGTAGAGACTGTAGAATCAGATCATCATCTATAGCAGTCCAAATAACTAACAGAGCAAGCAGTTTAATTCTACACGCAAACAAAGCATACCCAGATCAGAGTATACCCAGATCAGACAACTACTATAGTCTGGTCATAATGTGAAAGGAATAATTCCACAATACAGTAAAACCTCTCTATAACGGCCACTAAATTACATCAAATATTTTGTGTTAAAGGCAGGTGACTGCTTAAAGCAAGGTAAAAGTAAAACAGAACGCTCCTATAGGAGTGTTCTGTTTTACTTTCACCTTGCTTTAAGCTGCCACCTGCCCTAAATACCAACTAATTAATGCAATTTAGTGTCCGTTATAGAGAGGTTTTACTGTAACTAGTGTCACATGTTACCTTGATCACTTCCTCAAACACTTGTGTGTTCTCCTTCTTTGTATAGTAGTGTCGCAGATACGCCAGGAAGTTGTATGGAAACATCCCATACAGGCGGTGGAACAGAGCATACACCGATATTTGAAGATGTAACAAGAATATGTCTGGGGTGTTACCAGCTGAAAAAATATCAAGTGTTAGACTAAACCCTTCAGTCCAAAGATTTGCCCTTTAATGCCTTTGCACATTATAAGACCTTATTAACACCATCGCAAACAGAGTAGACTCTTTTAGACCTGAAAAGTAAATCCAGATCCAATGTCTGACCAGGGTCTGTTCTGTTTTACTTAACCCTTTCCCTCATATAAACGCTTTTTCACACCTTTAAAACTGAGTAGACTAAATCAGATGACTCATGTAAGAACTGTTTGATCAGGCTATGCTCTGTTTGCTTTATGGAATAATATAGATCTGATCCAGCAGTTTATGTCTTGGCCAAACAGTCCTTTAAAAAAAAATACATTATAAAAACTCAGTTAATAAATATTCATGATATCATTATTTAACCCATTCCCACTTAGGCTATTTTTAGACCTAACCTCTTTGATTAAATCTACCAAAAAGGAGCATTAACTAGAGAAAAGGAAATTTTCAGAATTATGTAGTTTTGAAACCATTGTGATAAATAGAGCATTTGCTCCACAGGAGCAAATGCTCTATTAATCACAATGGTTTCACAAAGTGACATTTACAGAAGCGTCAAAAGGGAATATTGAAGTGTTATATTTGCAGTTTTGTTGAGTCTGAGTATCAAATTATGACTCAGCATACCATTGACTATAGGCCAGGGAATAAATCTCCATGATTCCTCAGGATAAATCTACCTGTACTATACATAGCTATGGACCCAGGAATAAATATGATTTTATGGATAAATATAGTTTATTATACCTCACGTGACTTTCCTATACAAATTTTCTATATACCTGCTATTAAACAATTTGTATTGTTCCGTGCAACATTTACTGGTGTGGGCAACATTACGTCTAGATCAGGGAGCACTTATTTAATTGTGTGCGTGATGTCATCATCTGACGTCATTCGACGCTTGCAATTTGATCACCAAATGTTTTGTTGACAGATCTTTTATTTTTGTTTTATAATAATTTGAGAAATGTCACATTTTGCGACTATTTTGGAGGAGAATCTGTCTAGATTGGACAGTGAAAAGACTGCCAATGCCAAATGTGTAATGAAGAGAAGTGTGAAGCTGTTCCGTGACTTTTGTTTCAGAATGTTTATTGATGTCAATGAATTAATCTGGTTGCTGAAGATACTGATTGTGATGTTCGATATAATAAAATAAATATCACATCCAATGGAGGGCGACGGCACATATTGTCAACCATTGGTATGGTAATGTCCACCTCGGCCAACACCTCTGTGGACATTACCAACATCTGGTAAACAATACATGCTGTCGCCCTCCATAAGATGTGATACTTATATAATACATGATTTAACTATTTAACCCTTTCCCTGTTCTATGTTTATTCCAAATTTCAATACTTACGGAATATTCATGGGCAAAATAATTATAATGAAATATGGAAGGTAGAACATTGCAGCCATTTTAGAAAGTAATGAGTCAGATCTTTCAAATTCCACTAGCAAACAGAGCAGACCCTGATCAGACGGCTCCTCAAGGAGCCGTCTGATCTGGGTCTTCTCTGTTTGCAAATGCGTGAAAACACGTTTATATGAGGGAAAGGGTTAAAAGGCAACACCATTACTTACCTGGTTTTCTAACACTAAATGACGCCAGTCTGTTGAAAATTTCAAATATATCAGGCAGATACGGCCCAACTAGTGTTGGTATAGATGGTAACAAAATGGTTACTATGGTTACTGCTGTCATCAGCACTGGTATGTTACTTTCGGCCTGAAATGAAAGAACAAACTTCATAGATATAAAAACAAATGTCCGAGGGCTCTTATTTCTCAGCCACACTCATCTTGCTGCTACTCCTCAGAAAGATTTAATCCTTAATCTTATGAATATTCATATCAGAAATAATGACATCATGAGTATTTATATATTACTACATGTATTAATTAAAAGAATTTTTTGTAATGGCAAATGAACAAAGGATATTTTGGCAGAAACTGTAGAATCTGACCTATATTTTAACATATACCAACAGAATAGACCTTGATCAGACTGCTCCTACAGGTGCCATCTGATCTGGGTATACTCTGTTTGCAAAGGTGTTAACCCTTCGCTTGCTATTCACGTCAATATACCTACCTGTAAATAGTGAAGACCCAGATGAGACAGCTCCTGCAGGAGCTGTCTCATCAGGGTCTGCACTATTTACAAATTTATTGTGCAACCAGTGCACTCCACAGCAGTGATTGCACAGCAAAGGGTTAAAAGGTCTTCAGCAAGCGAAGGGTTAAAAGGCCTAAAGGTTAAATGTATGATTGATATGAATAAAAATAATGACATCATGAATATTCATTACCTGTTTGCTTATAATGGTACAGACTCAATACAAGCAAGACAAGAGGGTCTGAAAGGCCCTGATATCGCTCACCAGACAATCAGAGAAGAAGATTTTCAAAGTTTTCACTATATGTTTCTATAGAAAACTGGCCGGCCCAGGGGCAGGGTCAAGTTTGATCTCAGGGGCATAATTTATACAATTTTTGTTGAGGACCTGAAGATGATGCTATGTGCCAATTATGAAAGCTGAGAACCCTGTAGATTCAGTGCAGAAGATTTTAAAAGTTTTTACTATATGTTTCTATTGAAAAATGGCTACTCCAGGGGTGGGGCAAATTTTGACCCCAGGGCCATAATTTATATAACTTTTGTAGAGGACCTAAAAATGATGCTATGTGCCAAATATGAAAGCTAAGAACCTTCCAGTTTCAGTGATAGAAATATTCAGTTTTGTTATATGTTTGTATCGAAGGCATCCCTGGGGCGGGGCCAATTTTGACCCCAGGGCCATAATTTATACAAATTTTGTAGAGGACCTGAACATGATGCTATGTTCCAAATATGAAAGCTGAGAACCTCCCAGTTTCAGAGGATAAGATTTTCAAAGTGTTCACTATATGTTTCTATTGGAAACTTGACTACCCCTGGGGTGGGGCCAATTTTGACCCCAGGGGCATAATTTATGCAACTTTTGTAGAGGACCTAAACATGATGATATGTGCCAAATATGAAAGCTGTGAGCTTTCCAGTTTCAGAGGAGAAGATTTTCAAAGTTTTCACTATATGTTTCTATTGAAAACCGGCCACTCCTGGGACTGGGCCAATTTTGACCCCAGGGGCATAATTTATATAACTTTTGTAGAGGACGTGAACATGATGATATGTGCCAAATATTAAAGTTGAGAACCTTCCAGTTTCAGAGGAGAAGATTTTTATTTTGCTATGTTTCTATAGAAAACAAGGCACCCCTGGGGCGGGGCCAGTTTTGACCCCAGGGGCATGATTTATATAACTTTTGTAGAGGACCTCAAGATAATGCTATGTACCAAAGATGAAAGCTGAGAACCCTGTAGATTCAGAGGAGAAGATATTTATATGTTAAATTGTTGATGACTGACGACATACGCCGACGGATAACGGACATCAGGCGATCACAAAAGCTCACCCTGAGCACAAAAGTGCTCTGGTGTGCTAAAAATGCGGAAACCGCATTCAAGCCGACAGCCAATGTTTCAAAATAGTGACCTTGACCTGATTTCAGGTACAGTATAACCCCTGTTGATCGGCACCCCTCTTAACCAGAAACCCCTGTTATCCAGCACTGCTGTTTGGTCCTGACAGTTTCCCGATTTGTTTTATGTATCCAAACTCTCTCTTGATCGGAACCCCTGTTAACCGTTAACCGGCATACCTTGACAGGCCAATAAAGGCAAATTGGTGGTTTTTCACACCTTGTTATCTGGCGGTTTGCTGACCTGTGATCATTGACAGTAAGCCCTTTACATTCAAGTAGGTGATAAGTACCGTCTAGGGTAAATTGACCGCCCTTTATAGATTTATATTGTTATCGTCATTGAAAATACATGTATGTACACATGTAAAAAATGGCAATACCAAATAATTTAGTGTCCAGATCTACTAACTTGTGTAAAAACCAGCGGTGATGGTCCGCATATACATGTACCTGTGTAGAATCCGAACTTGTAAATAAAATCTAGTACGAATGTTCCGGTGTTTTAGTCGAGCCCTTTATACATGTGTGTTTACTTCCGATTGTACGCTTAACACGTTATGCCTAGATTTTACATGTACATGTAGTTCAAAAGACAATAGACAAACAGCATAGATCCTGATCAAATGGTTCCTATTTAAATTGAGCTATCTGACCATGTTCAGCGCTGTTGTATATATTTATGTGTAATTTGTAAATTGTCATGGTGGAATTCCCCTCGCAGCGAAAAAAGGATTTGCTGGAATGAATCTTTGGGTACGTAAACTTGTGAATCTAGTCATAATTCTGTTAACCGGCACCCTCTCTTAACCGGCATACTGACGTGGAACGATGGGGTGCCGGATAACAGAGATTATACTGTATCTTTATGTCATCCGTAAGGTCCTTACCAAAGCTATCTGAATACCAAAGGTGAATTGCCTAGCACTAGTGCCAGTAGTGGATCATATGTTATAGCAAAATTATTTTGACCTAGTGACCTACTTTTTGGTCCTACAAAACCCATGATCAAAGTCAACCTTGATATCACCAAGACAAATATTCTGAGCAAGTTTCAGGAAGATTGGGCTAAAATGTGGCCACTGCAAACAAGATTTTTCTAAGATATGACCTAGTGACCTTCTTTTTGATCCCACGTAACCCACATTCAAAGCTGTCGAAGATTTTATCAGGACAATCATTCTGGCCAATTTTCATGGAGATTTGGCTAAAAATGTGACATCTAGAGTGTTCACAAGGTTTTCCTACTATTTGACCTTGTGACCTAGTTTATAACCCAGCATGCCCAATTTTCAATCTTGTCCGGGATTTTATCAAGACAATTATTCCAAGTTTCATGAAGATTGGACAAAAAATGTGACCACTAAACTGTTCACAAGGTTCTTCTGTTTGACCTAGTGACCTCTTTCTTTGACTCATATGACCCACTTTCAAACTCGTCCAAGATTTTATCAAAACAATCATTCTGATAAATATGGAAAAATAGTCAAACAGGGAGAGCCACACACCAAATGACACCGCACCAAACACCATCTAACAAGAAACGGTAAAGCCACAAGACAAAACATAACAGGACGCATATCAAGACGAAATACATTAAACATTAAGCATATTAAACAACAAAATTGACCGTAGGCTGAAAGCAGGAGTGCCGCCTTGGAACAGCCAGCAGCCAAAAAAAAAGGGGCTACTGGGGGACTTAAACCTGGTTTACGGGTACCCAACCTCGTCCTTATCCCATTTTCACCAAAGTCAAAATGTAAATAAAATTCCCCCTCCAGACAACTCCACAACATGCATAACGATGTCTGCAAAAATGAAAATGATTTGAAAATAAACGTTAGAGGTAAACAAGCGACGTCATCATGTAAATGACGTCATAATTTAAAAGTACGGGAAAACTATTTGAAACACTTCTACACCGACATTTAATAAAAGATAAATCGCAAAAAGATACAATTACTAGTGGATATTAAGCATGCACAACTGTTTTGTTTGAAAAAGAATAAACTTGACATCGTAGACATGTACTCGAGGACTATTCAGGTCAGAGCAGCTGTGGAGAAGTCATTTGGGGTACGACAGAACTGGCAAAATACAAATATCTAATTTCCTCCCTCCGTAAACGGGTTTAAGAGGGAATCTTCATAGAGTATTAAGCCTTTTCCGTCGTCGCACAAGCAAAGAGGAAAGCATAATGACCAACTGTAAAGGGGTCGACCACCAAGCATGTAGTGTGCTGCAATATAGAGGGGTCATATCCCTTTTTAATGAATTGTTTTATACGTTTGACAAACAACGTATCAAAATATGTGTGTCCGATAATTTTTCGAAGTTTGTAAATGACATCACCGTAAAACTCCGGATGTGAAATACCTAACTTTAGAAAAGTACGTAAATTACAATTGTATTTGCTGATGAGTAGAACATTACGGTGGTAAAAATTTGAAAATGTTTTACGAAGTTTGTCATATCTGTAGCCCTGTTTTAGTAGTTTTTCAGTGATAATAAGGTTACGATTGTTAAAATCATCAACAGAGGAACAAGCTCTAGCAAAACGAATAAGCTGAGAAATGTATACACCGTAACATGTAGCTCGGGGAACATCCCCATCCAAATGAGAATAGTTAACTATTTTAAAATTAAAGTCATCCCTTTTGTCATAAATTCCAGAAGAAATTGTTCCATTGTTTATAGATAAATTTAAATCTAAAAAGGCTGCAGATATGTCAGAACTATTTGCTTTATTAAGCTTGAGCTCCCTAGGGTAAATTGAGGTTATCATAGAATCAAAGTATGGGTTATCAATATTAACAAGAGATGTTTGTAAAACATGTATACCCCCCCCGACCCCCTGACCTTTGATATAGTGACCTCAACTATAGAGGTCATCTAGCGGTCATGACTAATCACCACAGCAACTTTGAAGATCCTAAGCCAAACCACTGATCATTTATTGATCTGAAAACATTTCACATATTAAGGTCATGGTGACCTTGACCTTTGACCTAGTGACTTCAACAACTATAGGGTTCATCAAGTGGTCACAACCAACTACCACAGCAAGTTTGAAGATCCCGAACCAAACCATTGAGCAGTTATTAATTGGAAACCATTTCATCAGTTAAGGTCATGATGACCTTGATCTTTGACCTAGTGACCTCAAAATCAATAGGGGTCATCTAGTTGTCATGACCAACCACCACAGCAAGTTTGAAGATCCTAAGCCAAACCCTTGAGCAGTTATTGATTGGAAACCATTTCACCAGTTAAGGTCATGGTGACCTTGACCTTTGACCTAGTGACCTAAAAAATAATAGGGGTTATCTACTCGTCATGACCAACCACCACAGCAAGTTTGAAGACCCTAAGCCAAACCCTTGAGCAGTTATTGATCGCAAACCATTTCACCAGTTAAGGTCATGGTGACCTTGACCTTTGACCTAGTGACCTAAAAAACAATAGGGCTCATCTAGTTGACATGGCCAACCACCTAAGCAAATTTGAAGATCCTAAGCCAAACCCTTGAGCAGTTATTCATCAGAAACCATTTTACAAGTTAAGGTCATGGTGACCTTGACCTTTGACCTAGTGACCTCAAATACAATAGGGGTCATCCAGTTGTCATGACCAACTACCGCAGCAAGTTTGAAGATCCTAAGCCAAACCCTTGAGCAGTTATTCATCAGAAACCATTTTACAAGTTAAGGTCATGGTGACCTTGACCTTTGACCTAGTGACCTCAAATACAATAGGGGTCATCCAGTTGTCATGACCAACTACCGCAGCAAGTTTGAAGATTCTAAGCCAAACCCTTGAGCAGTTATTGATCACAAACCATTTCACCCTTTAAGGTCATGGTGACCTTGACCTTTGACCTAGTGACCTAAAAAACTATAGGACTCATCTAGTTGTCATGACCAACCACCTAAGCAAATTTGAAGATCCTAAGCCAAACCCTTGAGCAGTTATTGATCAGAAACCATTTTACCAGTTACGGTCATGGTGACCTTGACCTTTGACCTAGTGACCTCAAAATCAATAGGGGTCATGCAGTCGTCATGACCAACTACCACAGCAAGTTTGAAGATTCTAAGCTAAACCCTTGAGCAGTTATTGATCGGAAACCATTTAACCATTTAAGGTCATGGTGACCTTGACCTTTGACCTAGTGACCTCGAAATCAATAGGGGTCATCTAGTGGTCATGACCAACCACCACAGCAAGTTTGAAGATCCCAAGCCAAACCCTTAAGCAGTTATTGATCGGAAACTATTTCACCATTTTAGGTCATGGTGACCTTGACCTTTGACCTAGTGACCTAAAAAACAATAGGGGTCATCTACTTGTCATGACCAACCACCACAGCAAGTTTGAAGATTCTAGGCCAAGTCGTTTATTAGTTATCGTTCGGAAACCATCGATCTACCGACTGACCGACCGACAGACCGACCGACCGACCGACCGACATGTGCAAAGCAATATACCCCCATTTTTTCAAAAGGGGGGTATAAAAATGTCGTCTAAATAACGTGCTGTATTGTTAAAGGCATTGATGACATCCGCCTGTGGATCGCTGTTAAGGTTAAGCATAAAATCACGTTCATAACAAAACAAAAACAAGTCTGCAATTAAAGGAGCACAATTGGTTCCCATGGGAATACCAATGACCTGGCGATAAACAGAATTACCAAAACGAACAAATATATTGTCTAACAGAAACGTAATAGCGTCACAAAGATCTAAACATGTCCACGAGGTATATTTATTTGTAACGTCATTGGTAAAGAACGCATGTCTAGAATTACAGGCAATAAATGATACTTTTTCTCTGGCAAATGTTTTATTTATAAGATAAGTAAGTTTGATCTTAATTAGATCGTGTGGTAATGTGGTATAAAGTGTAGAAAAATCATAAGTGCTTGGTGTTGCTTGATTTTTAATTTAGTTAAAACCTCATTAGAGTTTTTTAAAGACCAAAAAAGATTAATTCCTGAATTCTCATAAGCTGTATCATAAGTTTCATGAAGATTCGGCCACAAATGTGACCTCTAGAGTGTTCAAAAGGTGTTTCTACTATTTGACCTAGTGACCTAGTTTTTGACCACACATGACCCACTTTCAAACTCATCTGATATTTTATAAGTACAATCATTCTGACCAAGTTTCATGAAGATTGGGCTAAAAATGTGACCTCTAGACTGTTCACAAGGTTTTCCTACTATTTGACCTAGTTTTTAATCCCACGTGACCCATTTTTGAACTCATGCGGCATTTTATCAAGACAATCATTTTGACCAAGTTTCATGAAGATTGGACTAAAATTGTGACCACTAGAGTGTTCACAAGCAAATTGTTGACAACTGACGACGGACGACTGACACCTGACAATCAAGTCTCCCAAAAGCTCACCGAGCCTTGCTCATGTTAGCTAAAAATTCACTCTAAAACAATATGTCTCCTTTTTTGGAAGGGAAGACATAATTTAGTGTTGAATGGAACAATATTTAAAACATGCCCCTTTATCTAAGGATGGATTCTGTAGTTAAACACTAATGGGCTATTCCACTCTGATAGTTCAGTGTTCAAAGGGTTATGCAAGCAATAATGACAATAATCACAAATATCTAACTGATCTGGGTTTACTCTGTTTGCAAAGAGTAAAGGGTTAACTAGAATCCCCCCATTGCAGACGTAACTCAGGTCTCATGTAGGAGCATGATGTTTGCTTTATTCAGCCATTCACTCACCTTGAGACATTTAATTACGACCTTCAGTACTGGCATGGTGACTACCATTCTTAGGTAAGTAGGCTGTTTGTACACAATGTGAAGCAGCAGTTGTAAAGCCTGCAGTTGGTGGTCCTGGGACCGAATTCCATCATGGAGTTTCTCAAGCAGGTACTAGAGAGAAATAAAATAAAATAAGACCATATTTTCTCTAATAAAAATCCCCTTATTTCTATGGAGATACTAACTAGAACTATCACGAAAGGTGATGGAACACCCCCACACAGCAGCCTTGATCGCAAATGCAGATACATTTTTGTACCCATGTTTTTAAGCCAAAATGACAAAAAATACTCAGTTCAAGGGGAGACAATTTTGCAATGCTCAGCGGTAGACACATGAAAATTGCATCTTGCAAATCTACTATTCGTGGTTACTATGTATACTAAATATACCAAATATAAACTAGAGGTTTTGTCACAAAAACAAATGTCTCTTCCCCACCCCCCTCCCCCACTCACACATACACCCTGCGACATATCCTCATCACATTTCTGTACATGTGAACTCGACCATACAAAATGTGTGACAGACAGATAGATAAACAACTCTAATAACAAGAGAGTCGTCACGGGTGACAAATGCCCCCAAAGTGTTTGACACCGAAATGCATTTTGGCGGAAAAACAATACAATGTAATGCAGGTGTAACATGAAATTTTGATGCTGTTAAAAATGACACAGGAGTCAGTTCTTAACATTAGAAACAGAACCTTTGACGATTATGATAGCTAAGAAAAGAGCCAAGGGTCAAAACTTAGTTAAAAAGGACCCAAAGTCATTCTCAACGTTAAAAAGGACCCTGGGTTGATTGACAACGTTTAAGGTATAGGAGATATGCTCTGGACAAGCTTTTTGTATCTGGTAAGGTATAGGAGATATGCTCCGGACTGTAAAATTGAGGTCAAAGGTCAAGGTCAAGGTCAGTGATCTGAAAATGGTACACGACTCTCCGCCATCCCAAGATGAACTCACAAACCAAATTTGGAATCCGTAGCTGGTAAGGTATAGGAGAAATGGTCCGGACAAGCTTTGTGTAAAATCTAGGTCAAAGGTCAAGGTCACAGTGACCTGAAAATGGTACGCAACACACCGCCATCCCAAGATAAACTCACACACCAAATTTGGAATCCGTAGCTGGTAAGGTATAGGAGATATTCTCTGGACAACCTTTTTTGTAAAATCGAGGTCGAAGGTCAAGGTCAAGGTCACAGTGACCTGAAAATGGTACGGGACATTCCTCCATCCCAAGATGAACTCCCACACCAAATTTGGAATCCGTAGCTGGTAAAGTATAGGAGATATACTCCGGACAAGCTTTTTGCAGCTGGTAAGGTATAAGCTTTTTGTAAAATCGAGGTCAAAGGTCAAGGTCACAGTGACCTGAAAATGTTACGCGACACTCCGTCATCCCAAGATGAACTCACATACCAATTTTTGGATCCGTAGCTGGTTAAGGTATAGGAGATATGCTCCGGACAAGCTTTTTGTAAAATCGAGGTCAAAGGTCAAGGTCAAGGTCACAGTGACCTGAAAATGGTACGCGACACTCCGCCATCTCAAGGTGATCTCACACACCAAATTTGGAATCCGTATCTGGTAAGGTATTATAAGGAGATATGCTCTGGACAAGCTTTTTGTAAAATCGGTCAAAGGTCAAGGTCAAGGTCCGGTGATCTGAAAATGGTATGCACCACTCCTCCATCCCAATATGAACTCACACATCAAATTTGGAATCCTTAGCTGGTAAGGTATAGTTGATATACTCCGGACAAGCTTTTTGTAGCTGGTAAGGTATAAGCTTTTTTTAAAATCGAGGTCAAAGGTCAAGGTCAAGGTCACAGTGACCTGGAAATGGTACACGACACTCCGCCATCCAAAGATGAACTCACACACCAAATTTGGAATCTGTAGCTGCTAAGGTAAAGGAGATATGCTCTGGACAAGCTTTTTGTAAAATCGGTCAAAGGTCATGGTCAAGGTCACAGTGATCTGAAAATGGTACGCGACACTCCTCCATCCCAAGATGAACTCACACACCAAATTTGGAATCCTTAGCTGGTAAGGAATAGGAGATATATTCCGGACAAGCTTTTTGTAGCTGGTAAGGTATAAGTTTTTGTTAAAATCGAGGTCAAAGGTCTAGGTCAAGGTCACAGTGACCTGGAAACGGTACGCGACACTCCGCCATCTAAAGATGAACTCACACACCAAATTTGGAATCTGTAGCTGGTAAGGTAAAGGAGATATACTCCGGACAAGCTTTTTGTAAAATCGGTCAAAGGTCATGGTCAAGGTCACAGTGATCTGAAAATGGTACGCGACACTCCTCCATCCCAAGATGAACTCACACACCAAATTTGGAATCCTTAGCTGGTAAGGTATAGGAGATATACTCCGGACAAGCTTTTTGTAGTTGGTAAGGTATAAGCTTTCTGTAAAATTGAGGTCAAAGGTCAAGGTCAAGGTCACAGTGACCTGGAAATGGTACGCGACACTCCGCCATCCCAAGATGAACTCACACACCAAATTTGGAATCTGTAGCTGGTAAGGTAAAGGAGATATGCTCCGGACAAGCTTTTTGCAAAATCAAGGTCAAAGGTCAAGGTCAAGGTCACAGTGACATGAAAATGGTACGCGACACTCCCCCATCCCAAGATGAACTAACACACCAAATTTGGTATCCATAGCCGATGTGACAAAGGAAATATACTCCGGACAAAAGGTACACACACCCACACCCACACACACCCACACACCCACACACCCACCCACCCACCCACCCACACACCCACACACGGTGCGATCACTATATGCCGCCAAAGCCTAGCTTTGGGGGCATAAAAACAATATGTTATGGGAAATCACTAAAAATGTTATGGACTTGATGAATGATACTTCCCCTCATTATGCACTTTCCACACCACATTTTTTAAGAAAAAAATGATAACAACTGATAACTCCAAAAATATTGATACCAGAGTTATGACCCTTGTACATGCCACTTACTTTCATCATGCTCTTTCCATAAATGAAGTTTCAATACAATGCCATGAGCCACGTAGGAGTTATCGTCCGGACATGAAAGCATTAAACAAATGTTACAAGGAGCAATAACTCTCAGTTTTTTTAAGTCAGAATTATGGACCTTATGCATGACACTTTCTCTTATTATGATCTTTCCACGTATGAAGTTTCACTCCAATGGTGCCATACAGGAGTTATCGTCCGGACAAAAAATTGTGAAAAAATTTACAATAGGCAATAACTCCAATATTATTGAAGCAGACCTTGAGCATGATGATGACACTTCCTCTTATCATGATCTTTCTATGTAGGAAGTTACAATCCAATGGCATGACCATATAGCAGTTATAAATCGTCCAGACAAAAAAGTGTGAAAAACAATTACATGGGGCAACAAGCAAGGTTTTACGCAAGCGTAAAATGGCTGCGTAACATGTATTTAAGCAGGATAGAAGAAAAAGAGGGAGCAGTATTGGGAAAACATGACTGTTATGTATGAATTAATACATGTAGCAGAAACGGGGGAATGTTTTAATGAGCCATGATGCATAATACCTGTGTTTGACACCAATAATACACATTACGTCACATACAAACTCCCATACTTACAGTCTACATGAAATTATTCCAATTCGACTCAATGCCCATTAACTGTTTCACTTATATTGTCCCCAAATTAAGAACAGGTTAGTATAAGATAATTATACATTTAAGTTGAAGCAAATTCATGCACAATGGTGAAATATGCAAAACGGTCAACAAAACCACGAGTAAAAGGTCTCAGCTAAATAACTTTAACAAAGCTAAAATGCAAACAAAGGACTTATATTTTTATGTACAAAATGGTTTTCAACCAAAAGCACGTATACTAAGGGTGCTAAGAAAATATGAGAGAAAAAAAAAATTCAGCTTCCACCGAGGATCGAACCCATAACCTCACGTTTCCTAGTCCATCGTTATAACCCTTAGACCACGCTGACAGCTATGCCTTGAATGTGATTTTAATCAGTTATACCTAATTCACTAGCATTTTCACTGAAATTGGATCATGGCAGAAAAGAAAGGAATAACCCCGAAAAAAATATGCTGAGAAAAGTATATGAATGAAAATAAATAAAATAAATGAATATATATAAATAAAAACTTGTCTCAAAGTAAACCATATTTATTAAAAAGTTTGGCTTTTATAGAAACACAGGACCGCAGAAACGCATGGTCAAAATTCAAAGCCGTACTATAAGTTTGGGCTGCTTTCGCAGCCCAATAACTCCTATTTTAGTGAAGCCAGAGCATGACACTTCCTCTCATCCTGATCTTTCTATGTATGAAGTTTCAATCCAATGGCATGAGTCAAATAGGAGCTTGTGATGGTAAACAGGCAGGAGCTGTCTCATCAGGGTCTACACTATTTACAAATTGATTGTGCAACCTGTACACTGCACAGCAGTGATTTCACAGTGAAATACTTGTACACAGTGAAGATATATATGTAATTATACAACAGGGCATGGGTAAAGAAGGAGAAATGTATTTTAAAATTCAGCAAGAGAAGGGTTAAACAATCACCAAAATTCAATCAATGTGTTGGCAAACAGGAAGTAGATGGACGACAGATCTGAAAAGGGGAGACACAGTACAATTCACTATGATAATGCTTCAGACCAAATATCAAATCATTCCACCTTACACAAGCCAAGAAATCCTTGACGAAAATTTTGGACGTATGTACGGACGGATGGACAAGGGTAAAATGCGGGGCATAAAAACTATGGCTCCATTTCGTATGTTTCTATTCCATTTCTTATTTTAGTCATACTGGTAACAGCAGTCTAGCAGGTTAATCGCACATCTGTAACAAACTAACAGAGAAACACTGCTGTAAATGGCACACCTGTAACAAACTAACAGAGAAAAACTGCTGTAAATGGCACACCTTTAACAGACTAACAGACTATCACAGAGAAAAACTGTTATCACTCATTGAATTTTGTCATACCTAACAGGTTAGCAAAAGGAGGTAACTGCTATCACTCACCTTGTCATGAGGATCCTGGACAGTACAAAGGATGCCCACAACACTGTTTGATCTTGTGGCATAGTAATAGTCCACCAGACTCTGAACCAACCAACACTCTTTGGCTATATTTGAAAAGAAACAATATAAAGGTTAAATATTAGTCACAGGGGTCTGGACTGCTTCATGGGGATCTATATGTACTATGTTATTATAGTACATAATTATATAGACCCCCATGAAGTGGTCCAGACCCCTGTGATATTAGTCAGAGGGAATCACCCTTTACTCTATGGATATTCTTGTAAGGAAAAATGGCAGTATGAATATTAATTAGCTGAATAATGACAGTATGAGTATTAATGAGTTGAATAATGACAGTACAAATATTAATTAGCTGAATAATGATTAATGACATGGTCTGCTCTGTTTGGTTATGCAATACTATACATCTGATTCTACAGTTTTTGCCTAAACATTCTATGTTAATGATGACGTTATAACGTCATCATTAACACAGAATGTTTAGGCAAAACCATGCTCAGATGACTGCTACAGGAGCCATCTGGGTCCATGCTTATAAAGCTTTTAGTTGAGCCTGAGATCGTTCTCAAGCTTTTGATTGGTCAGATTTGAGCCAAAGGCTCAAATCTGACCAATCAAAAGCTTTAGAACTCAAATCTGACCAATCAAAAGCTTGAGAACGAAACTCAGACTCAACTAAAAGCTTTATAAGCATGGACCCTGATCTGGGTCTTAGGTGGTCTATTCTATTTGCATTTAGGCATAGAAAGGTGTATTTATGGAGTAAAGGATTAACTGTTAACTATTTACTTAGATTACCTGATGATTATTAACGTCTGTTGCAGATATGCAAAACCTGGCACACAACACACAAAAGTGGAACAGGCTGATGAGAAAGTCAATCCTGCGGTGCCCCCACAACTCTGTCCAGAGTTAAGGTCCTTAAAGGACTACCCAGGTTCTGCCAACTATGGGCTAATGGACACCCATGAGAGAGAAGGAAGCATATACAGAGAAACCCAGGCGTAATGTCCGACTCTTATTTTGGATAATGTTTCTCTGATGCCTAGTGTAAAGCACTAATCACACCTCAGTTTATAAAGTCACATCCAAAGAACTTAATGAATATTCATGTCAGAAATAATGACATCATAAATAGTAATTGGAGTAATTTTTCATATGGCATATAAAACAATGACGTTTTGGCCATGGTAGAAACGGCAGAATCATATCTGTATAATATTTCATCAGCAAACAGAGTAGACCTTGATCGTATGGTTCCTACAGGAGTCATCTCATCTGGGTCTACCGTGTTTGCAAAGGAGTACACAGCTGTATTTATGGAGTAAAGTGTTAAAAAAAGTTAAAGGGTCGCACAAAAAAGCACCAATAAAAGGACGAAAAGGTAGAGCTATTTTTCCATGAGGTGGCCCGAAATATCTCATCCAAAGGCTCATGATTAAGAATGTCCAGGGGACAGGGCTCTGAGCTCATGGGACCTAAAAGGTAGAAAGCTGAAATCAAGCCAGATCTAGAAAAGCCAGAAACAATCAATCGAGAGATGGAGGCTGTCGAAATTTCATTCCAACCTTGATAGGGATGAAAACCTCTTTTTACTTCCCCTTAAGGTTTGATAGAACTTGGAAGATCTAACTGAATGAAGAGTTCAATCAGGATCTAAGTGATCCAGATCTCGAGAGAGACTGGAAATCATGAAGGGATCTGAAGTGACTGACAGGAGCTGAGTTTGGCTAGGAAATTTGACTAATACAGTAGGGTGACTGAGCCATCAGAATTCCAGCGAAATAAGCCTTTTTCAACAGAAACGCATGAATCTTGCTAGATCGGTTAGCAGACTCCATCTTTTGATATAAGAAACTACTGTAGTGTTGACAGTCTGATCAAGCACAAAGCGGTTTACGTACAAGAAGTTCAAGTAGGGCTGGTAGAAGTTCAAGATTGTTGATCAGGAGTTGGGATTCCTGAACCCCCAGAACCTGAGGTCAGGAGGCCCACAGGCTCCACAGCCCTTGATGCTGGCATCCAATATCAGAAGAATTCTAGATTCTTAGGCGTGATCAAGACTCCCGAAAGAAAAGATCCCCCCACACCTCCTCTGTTCTAGAGTAGGAGGAGAGGAAGGGTAGCAGACAGGGCATCTGCCTGAGGGAACCACTAAGAAATCAGGCATCACTGGAGGCAAGTGAAGTTGTTTCGAAATACACTACTGAAAGGAGGGCTTCCAAGAAAGGGACAGAGGAGATTGGGTAGGGAATGGATCCTAAGAAGTCTGTCCCATTAGGGGGAAGAACAGGGCCTAATTATCCTGCCTTTCTTCCCCAGAGCTTGGGGGTCTCGTAAAAGGCTTGCGTAAAGCAGGCAAAACTTTTGGGATCTTCCAGGAACCAGACCGGAAGCGGGAGAATTCCTGGGAGAAGCTCTGTCCACCAGCTCTTGCTCCTACTTTGCCTCCTAAACAGGGTTCGGAAACAAAGAGCGATGCCTACAGTTCGTCTTTAAATCTATCCTGCAGAAAAGACTCAGACTGGCAGAAGGCATCTCGGAGGCAACAGAGAGTATCCCCTGCCGATGTGAGCCCTAGACCCAAAGACAGTTGGCCGAAAATGGCCCAACTGGTTGGAAAGGAGCTGGTAACAAAGGAGGACGGAGCCTCCAATAACCAAAGCCACTAATATTTTGTTGTAGAACAAAAATTATAAGTATCCATGAAAATGGTTTATTTTTCGATATAAGTTCAAATTGACAATCTTTATTATAATGATTGAACACAACAACTATCAAGTTTGATGATACTCTTGACAATATGTGTTCATTGTAGGGACATCCCCTTTAACCCTTTACTCTATGAATATTCTTGTAAGAAATGGTGGCATCATGAATATTAATTAGATTATGTACTAAAACACATGAAAGTATAAACTATAGAAGCAGATCTATATTATTCCATAACCAAACAGAGTACACCGAGATCCGATGTCTCCTATAGGGTTCATGGTGCTATTATAAGAATTCATTTAACATTAATATTCATGAAGTGAATTGTAAAGTTTCTGTACAATCTAAAACAATTAACCCTTCGCTGGCTATTTGCGTCAATATACCTACATGTAAATAGTGAAGACCCAGATGAGACAGCTCCTGCAGGAGCTGTTTCATCAGGGTCTGCACTATTTACAAATTGATTGTGCAACCAGTGCACTCCACAGCAGTGATTGCACAGCGAATTACTTGTACACAGTGAAGATATAATTATGTAATTATAGAACAGGGCATGGGTAAAGAAGGAGAAATGTATTTTAAAATTCAGCAAGCGAAGGGTTAAGCAAAAATTTCACTCACTTGCTGCCAAGTTTTCCTGGATGAGACTTTTTATACTATTATTGGTCTGGGTCTCTGTAGACTCTAACAGGTTGAACACATCCTTCAGGTCGATGTGTTTTCCCTCCAGCACTCCTGAAGCCATTATTTACTGCACGCCTGGAATAAGAAAACTATACACATATATGCCTATAAAGACCTATTTGAAACAACCACTCAAGACAGTGGACCACTCCAGACATTGGAAGGTAGTACTACACAACAGCAACAACTGCCTCAAACGTGTTTAAGTGAAACAATGTCAATAATTAATGTATACATATAGTGTGGATTCCTCTACAATCAACCACGTGCCACAGAAAACTACTGAACATCCTGCAAAGGAGTGCTCCATAGAAAATGGAGGAAGTTACCCGACAACAGCAACAACAGCAATATGGAACTCTCTTCCAAATAAGTTATAGAATGTGCGGCTGCTTGCTGGAATGGTGACCGCCAAGGATTGCCTATGTTACATCGGTTTACGGAGAAATCGCCTAGTGACAAAATCGCCTACAATTAGATATATAGTAAACCAACTGGAGAAATCGCCTAGAAAGCAATTATATAGTGTTTGTATTTCACACATGATGGTACAGGACGGATAACATGACAGAACTATAAAGAATGTTTGTATCAAGATCAAATTGTTCTGTGGTATTATTTTCCAGATCAAGACGACCAAGGTTGATCGATCAGTATAGCCCCAGATCACTACATAGAATTAATTTGACGGAAGATATTTACATATAAGGAGCGATAATTATAATAGTTATGCAGAAAGTATGAATGTCACTTTATAGGAATTGAATAATTCCACACACCATCGACAAGATTAAATTGTTGTGTGGTATTGTTTTCCAGATCGTAATGAAAAGTACTGAATGATCAGTGTAGCCCCTGATCACAGCATAGAATTCGACAGGGAGTGTTAATTATATACCAAAATTGCCTTATGATTAAAATGTTCGAAGCAGTTATAATATGAGTCATGTCAGAGGATCTTGGTTCAGTAAATATTCAAATAGCAATAATATATGGAAGTGTAATCAGGTCTATTCTGTTTATTTACATGACCAATACCAAAAGATCATGCATACATATGCTGTTAAAGAAAGTGATTTCATTTAAGAAACGGATCAAATTCCGTAAGCAAACAAAGCAGACTCTGGTCAGATGGCCGAGTCCTACAAAAGATGTCTGATCTGGGTCTATTCTGTATTCGAACATACATGTGTAAAGATGTCTATCTGAAATACAATACACACTTTACGTAGATATTTTTTAATAATAAAACAATTTTATTTCTTACTTTGGTAACCGAAATTTCGTACTAACTTATATTGCTTAATTCGAACATATATTAGATCCAGATAATCTAATAAGAAGGAAGACTCATGTTATAACTTGTTCAGTGCGTATGACATTTTCACTTTCTGCTAATTTTCAGAGTATAATTATCAATCCCTGTAATATTCGGCTGTACAATGCCAGGTGGTGATCAGGGGCTGCACTGATCTCCAATCTTGGTCATCTTGATCTGGAAAACAACACAACGGGACAATTTATTCTTGTTACAAACATTCTTTATAGTTCTGTCATGTTATCACTACCTGTACCATAGGTGTGAAATACAAACACAATATAATTGCTTTCTAGGCGATTTCTCCAATTGGTTTACTATTTATCTAATTGTAGACAATTTCGTCACTAGGCGATTTCTCCAGCACCCGTTACATCTATACATTAAATCATTTATAAGCAAAGAGAGCACCAAATGAATGGATAATCAGCCTATACATAGACAGAAATTCTTTCTCCTTCAGTCTGCTAACGGTTAGATAATAAATGAAATTAAAATGAGGCAAAATCTTTGGATAATCATTAAATAGATTTACAAGGGGCGAATAAGCCAGGGCCGAACAGAAAAATATTGCAATGCCATGCCATCGTTGACTTAAGAGACATTATATCCTAATATATACAAGGACAATAAGAGCATACATATAATTAGCTACTGTAGTAACAAGAGATTCATGTAGACCCGCAGCTCCGATCGATTACTAGTTCATTATCACGGGATTCACATCGGCCAGGATGGTCTACTTGCTCAACATTCTGAGGGCGAACAGGATAAATAAAAATAATAATAATTTGGGGTTTCTTTTGCAAAAAAGAAGGTCACAGTCGACAACGTTTACAAAACAGAAGAATTCCTTTATATTAACTTAATTAAGAAAGAAACCGTGTCGGCGTTATTAAAAAACTTCGAAGACACCTTGCTGGATACTTTCGTTTCATGCATACCTATGTGAATATGAACTGACCCAAAATGGCGAACATGCAGCTTCCGGTCTATACTGTGGGAAGAGCATGAATTTAAATTATTCATTTTAATTCGAAGATACCGCTTTTAAGGGATTAATAACGCACGTTAAAACCATGTCGGCCGTAGAAGGGAATGAGATATATGTTGTTCATGACGACATCGATGAAGATATTCAAAGGTTAAAGATTGTACTTGGCGATGAAGAGAGAGAACAAGAGGTAGAAAGTGAAGGGGAGCTTCAAGTTTTGGACAAAGCAGGTACATTTAAGAGACTTTGATTGAATGACATTCTTGTATACTCATGACATACATTGTAACTTCTTTTAAGCAATTTAACGGTTTCGAGCTTAGTGGGAGAAAACATTATTTTTTTCAGTAAGTCAGGGAGACTTCATTGGGCTGCTGAATGGTTATTTCGAGTGTCGGGTCGTTTCGGACCCAAACCGTTTTGGTCCTTGGTCGTTTCGGACCCAATCCATTTCGGCCTTGGTCGTTTCGGCCTTGGTCGTTTCGGCCACATTATAGAATTATATAAAGGGCAATTGTGATGTGATTGCAAGGAATACACAGAAAAGATTCATTAAATAAATTGCAAACAGAGTATACCAAGATTATGTAATGTTTAATTTGATTGAACGGAATTCGCAGAATTGAATGCAATACGGACATATTTTGTTGTTAGATGTTAACCTTTAGTCTGCTGATGAATGATTATTTGTGCAAACACTTTGGATCCAGACTAGATGTTAGACACCCTGCTTCTATGTTTGGAGACAGATCAATACACGGAAACGCGTTCATCTTTTCAGTTTCAAATTTACATAAAAGTATCCTAATATGTTAAAACATCGGGTTTATATAGAATTATTTGATTGATTTCGACCAATTATTGAAACTTATCTTCATTGACTAATATAAATCAACTTAGTATGTTCTTTGAAGCATATTTTATTGTTATCCTTATGCAGGTGGTTCCTTTGAAATTATCTGTTTGATCCGAAAACTTTCAATCTTGAATGTGCATCCATAATTAAAATTAATCCAATTATAATGCCGTTATTGGGTGATAAAAGAATTAAAGAAATAACCAATTAAATAATTAGTACAAACTATTGCGGCTATGAACATCTCATTGATGAGATTAGTGCAAACATCTACGGCCACTAATTAACAATTAATTTTTTAGCGTTACCTCAGTCAAACAACATTGCATTTATTGGGTGATAAAAGGATTAAAGAAATAACAAACTAAATAATTAGTCCAAACTGTAGCGGCTATTAG
Source organism: Azorinus chamasolen (assembly GCA_963576725.1). NCBI lineage: Eukaryota > Metazoa > Mollusca > Bivalvia > Cardiida > Solecurtidae > Azorinus > Azorinus chamasolen. The sequence continues at coordinate 92,514,322 of OY755241.1, read as the reverse complement.
CATCATAGGTGAGATTAGTGATAAAAAAATACTAACATTATTTAACAATTATTTTGTTATCATTACATCAATCAAGAAACATTACAATTGTTTTTGGTCTTTTTGAAAATTAAAGGGGGTATTTTAAAAACAATTAAACTTTACACTCTCTATTTCGTGGATTAAATAAGATATTTCACTAACTGTTTACTTGCGGGTTTATTTGCTTCATATAGGGTATAAGCAGATGGGTTTTTTCCATGAACAACTACGTGCCATAGTACAAATAATTGTATTCATATAGCATGCTTGACATATATAAATGTCATTTCTGACTGGATATCTCGCTGCTTTCTTTATTTCTTGCCAATGTTCCATTCTCTGGAACATAAACACAAATTTTGGTTTTATAAAAATTTGATGTCTTATGCTGATTTATTCCTCGAATTCCTTGGTCGTTTCGGTCTCAATTGTGGCCGAAACGACCAAGGCCGAAACGACCAAGGCCGAAACGGATTGGGTCCGAAACGACCTGGGACCGTTATTTCGGCCTCTGTCTGTGTCATACTTATTAATTTGCTTTCATTTCCAGCGCCGAAAAAGAAGGTGCATACATGATTGTACATTTATTTCTGGACATACCGTGTTACCGTTGGTAAAATTTGAAGGATTTTATCCTACAACCATAAAACCCACAATTTGACAAAAAGGAAAAAAAATGATACATGAATGGTGTTTTTATTTCCATTGTGTGTTTTATTTCCATTTCTCCAGTACATAACTGGCATTTAATATATTATTTAATATTTCTAGGACAAAAATCAAATAGACTTTATCAAAACTTTTAATAACATAATAGATGTAAATGCATTGAATATTTTCAAAGTTATTATCCAAAACCAAAGCCTGGTTGTTATTTGCAGACCGTTATTACCTAATTATTAGGGCCCCGCGGGAAAATGCTGGGGCCTTATAGTAATCAGCTTGTCCATCTGTCAGCCCATCTGTCAATCAGTCCCAAAGTCTGTCTGTCCTTTTTGGTTTCCGCACAGTATCTCTTTAAGGAATGGTCCTATTTTCACCAAACTTGCACAGTGTACTTGATATCCAAGTACCTTGCATTGGTTCTGTGTTCGGCAATTTCTGCACATATATTTTGCAAATTACGGGCATTTTTTGTTTTAACTTAGGCTGCTGCAATCTGATTAGCCAATTGGTTTCCGCGCAATATCCCGTCAAGGAATGGTCCAATTTTCACCAAACTTGCTCAGTGTACTTGATATCCATATACCTCACATGGGTTCTGTGTTCCGCAATTTACACACATTTTTCGGAACATTACGGGCATTTTCACTTCGGCTGCTACAATCTGATTAGCTGATTTGTTTCCATGCAATATCACCTCAAGGAATGGTCCAATTTTCACTTAACTTGCTCAGTGTACTTGATATGCCTATATTATTAGAACCAATTGGCCTAGGGCTTCCATACTTGGTATGACCATGCCAACATTTTTGCCCTTAACTTTGACCTACTTTTGCAAAATCTTTAAATGCCTATAATATTTGAACAAATGGACCTAGGGCTTCGATACTTGATATGCACCTTTCTTGTGTGAAAACTTTTCATACAATATCTTTGCTTGCCCTTCTGACCTTGACCTTTGACCTACTTTTGAAAAAATCTTCAAATGTCTATATTATTTTGAACCAATATGCTTAGGGCTTCCATGCTATGTATACAACCATGCCAACATTTTTGGCCTTCTTACCTTGACCATTGACCTACTTTTGCATAAATCTTTAAATGACTTTAATATTTGAACAATGGACCAAGGGTTTCCATATATACTTGGTATGCAACTTTTTTGTGTTCAGACCTTTTCAACAATATCATTGTTTTTGCCATGTTGCTTTGACCTTTAACCTACTTTTGCAAAATTCCTTAAATGCCTATGAAATTTGGACCAGTAGGCCGAGGGCGTCTGTACTTGCAATGCAGATTTCTTGTCTTAAGACTTTTCCAACCATACCCTTGTTTATACCATGTGACCTTGACCTTTGACCTACTTTTGCAAACAATTTCAAATGCCTATAGCATTGCAACCATTAGGCCTAGGGTACGACCATGCTTGGTATGCATCTTCTCTGTCTTATGACTTTTTCAAACATAATAATGTTTTTTACCATATGACCTTGACCTTTGACCTACTTTTGCAAAAATCTTTAAGTGCCTGTAACATTGGAACCGTGAGACCTAGGGCTTCTTTTTAAAATGCATATAACGTTGGAACAGATATGCCTAGGGCTTCCATATGGAGGACGATCAACGCCAAAATTGCATCATGCTTTGTGGCATTTCAATTTGCTTCATGTTAAATACATTATGCTAAATGATTATTGCATGCCATTATGTGCTTTCTTCTTTCTTTGAAGTTTCTTTCTCGATCCGACATTCGACCTTCTGTAAACTTATTTATTGATTATTATAACGTCAAATGATGTGTTTCATTGTTTAAACTTCTTTGAAGCATATTCTTTGTGCTATTTGCTTAGCGCTTGGTGCTTGATGCGTGGTTCGTTGATCCAACTTTGCCCCAGTGGTGGCCAGTTTTCAATAGAAACAAATAATGAAAACTTTGAAAATCTTCTCTTCTGAAACTGGAAGGTTCTCAGCTTTCACATTTGTCACATAGCATCATGTTAAGGTCCTATATAAAACTTATATAAATTATGCCCCAGGGGTCAAAATTGGCCCCTCACTAGGTGAGGCCATTTTTCAATTGAAACATATAATAGTGAAAACTTTGAAAATCTTCTCCTCTGAAATTGGAAGGTTCTCAGCTTTCATATTTAGCATATAGCATCATGTTCAGGTCCTCTACAATAGTTATATAAATTATGCCCTTTGGGTCAAAATTGGCCCCGCCCCAGGGTAGGCCAATTTTCAATAGAAACATATGAAGAAAACTATAAAAATCTTCTCCTCAGAAACTGGAAGGTTCTCAGCTTTCATAAATGGGTCATAGCATCATGTTCAGGTCCTCTACAACAGATATATAAATTATGCCCCTGGAGTAAAAATTTACCCGCCTCAGGAGTGGCCAGTTTTCTATACAAACATACATGTATAGTGAAAACTTTGAAAATCTTCTCCTCTGATTGTCTGGTGAGCGATATCAGGGCCATCATGGCCCTCTTGTTCAACATAGAGTACTATAGGTATATCATAAAAGACAACTTTTTTTGTAAGTCACATGTTTTATTCCACAAATATAGAATAAAATTCTGCAGAATGAAATGTTTGTTCTGCAAGGTTTGTTACCACGGTATTTATAAAGTACCACATTTGGCCATATTTCGGGGGTTTCATATGTCATGATATGACGTCATAATTTCAGAAGAACTGGTTTATTTTCATGGAAACTGGAACAATTAGGAGTTGACATTATGTATATGGACTGTGTGCTCTGTTCAAATAGATCATGGCCCTGTGCTGTGTCCATCATCTATTCAAACATAGTCCACATAATGTTAAAGTATTGTTATCACGATGAAAAAAAAAGAATATAAGCAATTGTAAAATGGATGTCATTGGTGTCAATTAAGAGTGTACTTGAGATGCAATTGTATATTTATGAGATAATTGTTGAACTTGATTACAGCAAAAAGGAGGTTTAGTACGATTTAAAGCTATATAGAAAATGTGTTTACATGTACATGTTTATATAATAATAATCCTTTTTTGTGTCACCTGCCGAGAGGCAGTGTGTCACTTTGGGATCACTTTTCTGTCGTCTGTCTATGTCCATCACACTTTCTTCTTTTCATTGTAACATTTCTCCCAGCAGGTGACACATGTATTCCTTGGAACACTCATGTGTTGTTTTATATGCACAGATGATGTCACCTACAATCCTGCGTCTAGACCCAGCACCAGCAGCGATGTTACTGCTTCATCTTTTGTAAGTTATGATAAAAAACTGTATCAATTTAGAAAGGCTGTTTTTAGCATTGAAGACTGGACTGAATTAATTTTAGAATGAGCAGTTGTAAACAATTTACTGATTGCTTACTAAATGTATGTTTTGCCATTGCTCAATGTGTAATATCAGATAGATCTATAATTAGGGCCCACATGAAAATGTGGGTACCCTATAGTAATCAGCTTGCAAAAATCTTTTAAATGCCTATAACATTGGAACCAATAGACCTAGGGCTTTCATACTTGGTATGACCATGCCAACATATTTTGCCCTTCTGACCTTGACTTTAACCTATGATTATTACCATATGACCTTGACCTTTGACCTACTTTTGCAAGTCTTTAAATGCATATAACATTGGGACCAATAAGCCTAGGGCTTCCATACTTGGTATATATATTTCCTGTCTTAAAGACTTTCCAACCATACCAATGTTTTTACCATGTGACCTTGACTTTGACCTACTTTTGCAAAAACCTTTAAATGCCTATGATATTGGACAAGATGGGCAAAGGTCTTCTATACTTGGTATGGTGGACTGACCTTCACCTTTAACCTACTTTTGCAAAAATCTTTAACACTGCCTATTACATTGGAACTAATAGATCTAGGGTGTCCATACTTGGAATATATCTTTCATGTTTAATAATCTTTTTTAGTTGCTGAAAATTGGTTTTTGGTTGCATTTTGGTTCTGATATTGATGCAATTAAGTTTAACTTGGAAATGAATGATTTATTTTGTTCAATATGACACATTTTAGACTTAACTTTTAAACAGGCAAGCATCAGGTGGCTTTGACAACAGGCAAGCATCAGGTGGCTTTGACACCATTTCTGGTTTTAAATTACAGGCATTTTTACTTAGGCTGCTGCACTCTGATTAGCCGATTGGTTTCCATGCAATATCTCCTCAAGGAATGGTGCAATTTTCACCAAACTTGCTCAGTGACTGTACTTGATATCCAATAACCTCATATGGGTTTTGTGGTTGGCATATTCTGCACATATTTATTGATGATGATACCATCTGGTTGGCTGATTATTTCTGTTACATATCTTCTGAAAGATTAGTCCGATTTCTATAAAACTTGCTCACTATATGCTAATTATTCAAGTACCTAGCAAAGAGTACCCAGTTAAGCAAACTACATGCATATTTAATAATGCTGCTGCAGGTCTGCATTAGGAAAATCGGGCTTACAATATGCGATACCTCCTACGCGGGCGGGGCCCTTCATCGACAGTAGTCTAGTTCCATAATCAAACAAAGGAGATCAGGTGGCTACTACAGGATCTGATCTAGTTAACCGTTTCCTTCATATAAATGCTTGTCACACATTGGCAAACAGAGAAGACCCAGATCAGATATAGGAGCCGTCTGATCAGGGTCTTTTGTAGTGAGTTTTAAAAGGTCTGTGTCTCTACTTTCTAAAATGACTGCAATGTCCCACCTTTCATTTTAACTTTTTTGTCCATGAATATTCAGATATTTTGAAATTCGGAATAAACATAAACATAGAACAGAGAAAGGGTTAACTCTGCTATGAACGGTATGTTAACCCTTTCCTTGTTCTATGTTTATTATAAATTTCAATACCTACTGAATATTCATGGACAAAAAAGTTAAAATGAAAGGTGGGACATTGTAGTCATTTTAGAAAGAAGAAATACAGACCTTTCAAAACTCACTACAAAATAGAGCAGACCCTGATCAGATGGCTCCTCTAGGAGCCATATGATCTGGGTCTACTCTGTTTGCAAATGCGCCAAAACGCGTTTATATAAGGGAAAGGGTTAAGGTGTCTCTTACTATAAGCTAAAGGGTTAGTTTATGGATCAGAGGCTTCTGTCTCAATGAACATTGAATTAAATTGAATTGGACTGATGAATTACGAAGTTTTATTTTATACTACCTTGCTGTTTCAAAGCAGAAAAGAAGCAGTTATTCAACACTGTGATTAATTTGTATTTTTAGCCAACAACTT
>OY755241.1:92365178-92508172 GCA_963576725.1 Azorinus chamasolen | reverse complement strand
AGCTTAGAATCTTCAAACTTGCTGTGGTAGTTGGCCATGACCACTGGATGACCCCTATTGTTTTTTAGGTCACTAGGTCCAAGGTCAAGGTCACCATGACCTTAACTGATAAAATGGTTTCTAATCAATAACTGCTCAAGGGTTTGGCTTAGGATCTTCAAATTTGCTTAGGTTGATGGTCATGACAATTAGATGAGCCCTGTTGTTTTTGAGGTCACTAGGTCAAAGGTCAAGGTCACCATGACCTAAACTGGTAAAATGGTTTCTGATCAATAACTGCTCAAGGGTTTGGCTTAGAATCTTCAAACTTGCTGTGATGGTTGGCCATGGCCACTGGATGACCCCTATTGTTTTTGAGGTCACTAGGTCAAAGGTCAAGGTCACCATGACCTTAACTGATAAAATGGATTCTGATCAATAACTGCTCAAGGGTTTGGCTTAGAATCTTCAAACTTGCTGCGGTAGTTTGCCATGACAACCGGATGACCCCTATTGGTTTTGAGGTCAAAGGTCAAGGTCACCATGACCTTAACTGGTAAAATGGTTTCTGATCAATAACTGCTCAAGGGTTTGGCTTAGGATCTTCAAATTTGCTGTGGTGATTGGTCAATGGTCATGACCAGTAGATAACCCCTATTATTTTTTAGGTCACTAGGTCAAAGGTCAAGGTCACCATGACCTTAACTGGTGAAATGGATTGCGATCAATAACTGCTCAAGGGTTTGGCTTAGGATCTTCAAACTTGCTGTTGTGGTTGGTCATGACAACTAGATGACCCCTATTGATTTTGAGGTCACTAGGTCAAAGATCAAGGTCATCATGACCTTAACTGATGAAATGGTTTCCAATTAATAACTGCTCAATGGTTTGGTTCGGGATCTTCAAACTTGCTGTGGTAGTTGGTCGTGACCACTAGATGACCCCTATAGTTGTTGAGGTCACTAGGTCAAAGGTCAAGGTCACCATGACCTTAATATGTGAAATGTTTTCAGATCAATAAATGATCAGTGGTTTGGCTTAGGATCTTCAAAGTTGCTGTGGTGATTAGTCATGACCGCTAGATGACCTCTATAGTTGAGGTCACTAGATCAAAGGTCAGAGGGTCTGGGGGGTATACATGTTTTACAAACATCTCTTGTTTTAATTCTCCTTACATTTAATATTTCATCAATTTAAAGTACACTGTAAATTGTAACCCCTAAAGAAAAAAAATGGCTGAAAATGGATTTAATATTTATATCCCAACAAACATGTTCAAGGGCCAAAGGGTATACTGGAATCACTGTGTCGATCGGTCAGTCGGTCGGTAAGTTGTTTGTCTGTTCCGAAAAAGAATATCTTTCATATCTTTTCTTTTGTTAAAGACAGGAATGAGGAATTAGTAGTTTGAGTACATCTTGGGATGGTGAAACGCTGCGTATCATTTTCAAGGCTGTAACCTTAACTTTTCAGGTATTCTAGGGGCTATTTTAGATCCAGGGGCCATTGTTGTCTGAAAGGGGTCAGGGGGTATGGAAAAAAATACATTACAGAAATGGCCCCTAAAAAACTTGCCCAAGCTTGGGTGTCATGGATATCCAAGGGCAAAATGGCCCCTTTTAAGCTGCCTGTCCGGTGGGATGGGGCCATATCGGACCTGCAGTGGCCCTTTAATTTGGACAAATGGCCCTTTGGTATGGCCCCTTACTCGAAGGCCCCCAGTCTATTTTAAGTGGTCTGTCCCTCGCTCGCGTTTTTCCAGGACATTTGCTTTTTCAGCTCACCAGAACACAAAGTACTCAGGGTGAGCCTTTGTGATCGCCTGATGTCTGTCGGCATTCGTCGTCCGTTGTACATCGTTCGTCGTCAACAATTTGAACCTTTAAAAATCTTCTCTGAATCTACAGGGTTCTCAGCTTTCATCTTTGGCATATAGCATCATATTCAAGTCCTCTACAAAAGTTATATAAATTATGCCCCTGGGGTCAAAATTGGCCTCGCCTCCTCATATGAACTCATGAAGGTGTAATGAAAATATCTGAAATTTTGAACATAAGTATATAGATTAATAAATTCTTTCTGAAATTCAACCATTTTGCCCAGGGAGACGGTATACATACTTTTTTGTATGCCCTTCTTTAGATTTACATTGTTTTATGTTTTCTTTTTTACATTTTCTTTAATTTTCTTCGCTAAAGGTCCTCTACAAAAGTAATATAAATTATTCCCCTGGGGTCAAAATTGGCCCGACACAGGGTCGGCTAGTTTTCTATAGAAACATATAGTGAAAATCTTTGAAAATTTTCTCCTCTGGTTGTCTGGTGAGTGATATCAGGGCCATTTTGGCCCTCTTGTCTTGAAACCTGTTTATGATATTGTCTTCAAACTTGGTACACATTATTTGGGTGATGAGAGGATGTGCAATCAACAAGGGTTGTAACTCTAAATTCATTTTTGAGGTAGTTATTCCCCTTAGTTACTTTTCAGAAGCATTTTTTCGCCCGTAGCGTAACTTCTCAAGTATTGTAGGTACAACTGTGAAGCTTTTTATATGGATAGAGGGTGATGAGAGGATGTGTGTAGTCAACAAGGGTTGTTCATTATTGAGGGAGTTATTCCCCTTATTTACTTTTCAGAAGCAATATCTTGTCTGGAACGTAACTTCTCAAGTATTGTAGGCATAACTGTGAAACTTTTTATATCGATAGAGGGTAATGAGAGGATGTGCAGTAAACAAGGACTGTATCTCTAAATTCATTATTGAGGGAGTTATTCCCCTTTGTTACTTTTCTTAACTATTTTTTTGTCCAGAGCATAACTTCTCAAGTACATTTACTACTTCTACATTTCTTCACCATTGAACCTCAAAATTTGCATATGCATTTATAATAATGTGTAGATGTGTGTGACATAATTTTGATGTGAGTCATTCCTTGACTGAACTTTAAAAAATTTCTTTCCACAAGTGTGGATAAAAGGATTATTGAGCTATTGCCTTTTGTATTGAAGTCATTGGATCTTTTGACATTGTGGTGGGTGGGGGTATCAGTCACCTTTAGTGATACAGATAGTTCTATTTTGAGGTAGGAATGGCATATTTGGAGTGTGACTACATCTTGGGATGGTGGAGTGTCGCTTACAATTTTTCAGGTCTCTGTGTCCTTGACTGCTGACTTCAGGTATTGAAAAAACTTGTCTGGAGCATATCTCCTATATTATTTGAGGTAGAAATGCAAAATTTTGTTTGTGAGTACACCTTGGGACAACAGAGTGTGCATACCATTTTCAGGTCTCTGTGACCTTGACCACTGACCTGACCTATAGAAAAACAGTCTGGAGGATATCTCCTACACTACACAAAATTTGGTGTTTGAGTACATCTTGTAATGCCAGAGTGTCACATACAAGTGCCAGGTCTTTGTGACCTTGACCTTTACCAATGACCTCAGGTATAGAAAAACCTTGTTTGGAGTATATAACCTATATTACTTGAGGTAGAAATGCCAAATTGCGTGTGTAAGTACATCTTAGCAAGGTGGAGTGTTGCGTACCATTTTCAGTCTTTGTGACCTTGACCTGGACTAAAGAAAAACCTTGTCCAGTGTATATCTCCTTTATTACTGAGAGGTAGGTATGCCGAATTTAGTGTGTAAGTACATCTTGTGATGGCCGAGTTTTTCATAGAGTTTTCAGTTCTCTGTGATCTTGACCTTGACTGCTGACCTCACTTGTAGAAAAACCTTGTCCGAAGCGAATCTCCTATATTGCTATTTATTAAAGGTAGGAATGCCAAATTTTGTGTGTTAGTACATCTTTGGTATTCAGATCACACTGTGCAACACATATTTCAATGTCATTGCTTTGCTTTTGGGGCATATGTCACCTACTTGGACACATTTGTTGTTTTTGTTCTGTGCGAAACTTTGTCCTCTTGATTTTTTTGCCATATCCTCAGAGCTTTACTGGAATGTAAGCATTTAACTACGTGAACAAATAATATTTTAAAAGTTTATTATACTCCTACTGCTGGGTCATAGGCGTTGTCTTTGTTGTCATCAGCGACATGCAAAAACTTCAATGTAGCTCAATACTCGAAAAGTATAAGATGTATCAACATGAAACTTCATAGTAGATCTCATTGAGGGGAAGGCTCCTGCATAAGAACCATAACTCTTTATTTCAAAATTCTGGAGTTATAGCCCTTTTTTTCCTTCAAAAATTCTTAATTTAGCTGGACAAGCACCAAATCAGAGGAGCGTTGGCGCCACACGCGGCTCTTGTTCGGTATTTAGCATACATGAGTTACCAGCCCATGGATTTGCGATCAAAGCTGCCTTGATATACTTAACCATTTATGTCATATCTTTGCCTTTTCATGCTTTTACAAACAGAGAATACCCAGATCGGTCGACTCCTTCAGGGACCGTCTAATCGGGGTCTACTCTTTTTGCTTACGAAGTAATATAGATCTGAGTCTGCAGTTTGGCTATGGTAAAGAAATTGCTGTGTTTATGAGGACGTTATTATAAACAATGCTGCTGATATAAAGGGTTAACCCTTTCCCTGTTCTGTACTGAGGCCAAATTTCAATACCTATTGAATATGCGGTAACAAAATAGTTATAATGAAATATGGAAGGTGAAACATTGTAGACATTATAGAAAGTAAAGAATCCGATCTATCAAATTCTATTAGCAAACAGAGCAGACCCTGATCAGACGGCTCCTCTAGGAGCCGTCTGATCTGGGTCTTCTCTGTTTGCAAATGCATGAAAACACGTTTATATGAGGGAAAGTGTTAATATACATGTAATGCTGAAACACATAGTCATGGCCATTTGAATTTGATCCTTTACCTTCTAATCCTGCCTTATAATAACTTTACAAACAGGGAAGACCAAGATCAAACAGCTCCTGTAGGAGCTGTCTGATTAGGGCGTGCACTGTTTACTTAGCCATTTGCATATTGATATGTGCATTAGTACCGTCCTATTACCCCAGGACTTGGTTATCCTGCCCGGTTTCACATTTACAGAGTACAGCCAGCTTATTTGATTCTCCATTCTTTTTCATGGGCTGATTTTTTAATTTTTATGCCCCCAAAGCTAGGCTTTGGCGGCATATAGTGATCGCACCGTGCGTGTGTGGGTGGGTGTGTGTGTGTGTGGGTGTGTGGGTGGGTGGGTGTGTGGGTGGGTGGGTGTGTGGGTGGGTGGGTGGGTGTGTGTACCTTTTGTCCGGAGTATATTTCCTTTGTCACATCAGCTACGGATACCAAATTTGGTGTGTGAGTTCATATTGGGATGGGGGAGTGTCGCGTATCATTTTCATGTCACTGTGACCTTGACCTTGACCTTTGACCTTGATTTTACAAAAAGCTTGTCCGGAGCATATCTCCTTTACCTTACCAGCTACAGATTCCAAATTTGGTGTGTGAGTTCATCTTAGGATGGCGGAGTGTCGCGTACCATTTCCAGGTCACTGTGACCTTGACCTTGACCTTTGACCTCGATTTTAAAAAAAGCTTATGCCTTACCAGCTACAAAAAGCTTGTCCGGAGTATATCTCCTATACCTTACCAGCTAAGGATTCCAAATTTGGTGTGTTAGTTCATCTTGGGATGGAGGAGTGTCGCGTACCATTTTCAGATCACTGTGACCTTGACCATGACCTTTGACCGATTTTACAAAAAGCTTGTCCGGAGCATATCTCCTTTACCTTACCAGCTACAGATTCCAAATTTGGTGTGTGAGTTCATCTTGGGATGGCGGAGTGTCGCGTACCATTTCCAGGTCACTGTGACCTTGACCTTGACCTTTGACCTCGATTTTAAAAACCGCTTATACCTTACCAGCTACAAAAAGCTTGTCCGGAGTATATCTCCTATTCCTTACCAGCTAAGGATTCCAAATTTGGTGTGTGAGTTCATCTTTGGATGGAGGAGTGTCGCATACCATTTTCAGATCACTGTGACCTTGACCATGACCTTTGACCGATTTTACAAAAAGCTTGTCCGGAGCATATCTCCTTTACCTTACCAGCTACAGATTCCAAATTTGGTGTGTGAGTTCATCTTGGGATGGCGGAATGTCATGTACCATTTCCAGGTCACTATGACCTTAACCTTGACCTTGACCGATTTTACAAAAAGTTTGTCCAGAGCATATCTCCTATATCTTACCAGATACGGATTCCAAATTTGGTTTGTGAGATCACCTTCAGATGGCGGAGTGTCGCGTACCATTTTCAGGTCACTGTGACCTTGACCTTGACCTGCGACCTCGATTTTACAAAAAAGGTTGTCCAGAGAATATCTCTTATACCTTACCAGCTATGGATTCCAAATTTAATGTGTGAGTTTATCTTGGGATGGCGGAGTGTCGCGTACCATTTTCAGGTCACTGTGACCTTGACCTTTGACCTACATTTTACACAAAGCTTGTCTGGAGCATTTCTCCTATACCTTACCAGCTACGGAATCCAAATTTGGTTTGTGAGTTCATCTTGGGATGGGGGAGAGTCATGTACCATTTTCAGATCACTGACCTTGACCTTGACCTTTGACCTCAATTTTACAGTCCGGAGCATATCTCCTATATCTTACCAGATACAAAAAGCTTGTCCAGAGCATATCTCCTATACCTTAAACGTTGACAATCAACCCAGGGTCCTTTTTAACGTTGAGAATGACTTAGGGTCCTTTTTAACTAAGTTTTGACGCTTGGCTCTTTTCTTAGCTATCATAATCGTCAAAGGTTCTGTTTCTAATGTTAAGAACTGACTCCTGTGTCATTTTTAACAGCATCAAAATTTCATGTTACACCTGCATTACATTGTATTGTTTTTCCACCAAAATGCATTTCGGTGTCAAACACTTTGGGGGCATTTGTCACCCGTGACGACCCTCTTGTTTTTACATATTTTAATACAAAAATTAAATTAACCCTTTCCCTCATATAAACGTGTTTTCACACATTTGCAAACAGAGTAGACCCAGACCAGACGGCTCCTAGAGGTCTGCTGATCAGGGTCTGCTCTGTTTGCTAATAGAATTTGATAGCTCTGTTTTTTTACTTTCTAAAATGGCTACAATGTTTTGTTACAACTATTTTGTCCATGAATAGTCAGTAGGTATTGAAATTTGGAATAGACATAGAACAGGGAAAGGGTTAAACTCATCATGGGCAGAGTTTTGCATGAATATTAATGAGGTCACAAAGAACTTGCCCACTCTGCTTTCAGGGTCTAAGCCTGAGAGAAAGCGATTGTTGAATGCCGTTAGACTTGATGCTCTAGAACAGCAGATCAGGCCAATAATGAACAAGTAAGTACAAATGACTTTATATATCGACTAGATATATGTCATGCTTAAACACAACTCTGTGACTAAATACATACTGGGTGCATAAGAAATGCAGTGGGCTCAAACGCCTAGTGGAGGACCCCAACTTCACATGTGCCAGATGCCAGGGAAATGCGCGCCCCCTTGATGGCAGGCCACAGAAAGACGTCCAAGTTGGGGATGACAAGTTGGAAGTAGTATCTTCTTTCTGTTACCTGGGCGACATGATCTCAGCAGCTGGAGGCTGCGAGCTTGCAACTTCTACAAGAGTGAAAACCGCCTGGAAGAAGTTCAAGGAGCTGCTACCAGTCCTGTCATCACGCCACCTCTCCTACAAGACACGGGGACGTGTGTACAGCACTTGTGTCCGGAGCGCAATGCTCCATGCCTGCGAAACCTGGCCCTTAACCAAGCCAAACCTTCAACGCCTACAGCGCAACGACAGAGCCATGGTCAGACAAATTTGTATGATCAAGCCAGAGAATGTGGCCATGGTACGTTCAAATGAGCTGCTTCGGCAGCTGGGTCTGGAGGATCTTGACCCCATACTAAGGGAGAGGAGGCTCCGCTGGTACGGCCACGTGGAACGTTCCAGCAGTGCTGTAAAGTGTGCCTGGGACTTTCAAGTGACTGGAAGAGGTAGGCCCGGACGGCCCAAGATGTCATGGAGGGAGGTGGTAGAGAGAGATTGTAGAGAGTGGAGGCTCTCTGCCATCGACCCACATGATAGAAACACTTGGAGAACAGGAGTGAGATCTGCCATGCGTGCAGCTAGCCAGCTGTCTGGATGGGGGCCCACTAGTGTGGTATAATGCCCCTGCACCTGCACGTTAATCTAAAGTAACCGATGATGATGATGAAACACAACTCTGTGACTTTACATATGGACTAGATACCGGTATATGTCATGCCGAAACACAACTCTGTGACTTTACATATGGACTAGATATATGTCATGCCGAAACACAACTCTGTGGCTACATATGGACTAGATACCAGTATATGTCATGTCGAAACACAACTCTGTGACTTTACATATGGACTAGATATATGTCATGCCTAAACACAACTCTGTGACTTTACATATGGACTTTACATTTATGATTGTTATTTTCTAAGAGCATCGTTCGATGGTTACAGGAAGCATATATCCTCACAGTCGGTGGGTACCAGGGTGTTTAGTAGGGTGTGCTGAATGGAAATCAAAATTGTATCCATGAAAAAACTCATTCCAGCTATGGGTATATCTACCGTTTCCATGGCAACCAGTGATCTAGGCATCGACGGTGGATAAAGGCTATAATGTAATATATCTATGCTATGTGGGGCACTAAGAGTTTGAAAATAGTGCAAAACTAAAGGTTAGACATTGGTTCTTAAATAAGAATATGTTTATGGTAAATACCTCATTTGCATAATCATGAATATTAATGAGAAAACCGGAAAATGAAGGGAAAAAAGACTAGGAGATGGTGAAAACTAGATCTGAAAATCACCTGTGATGCTCCAGATACGTCCAGATATGTTCTTTTACATAAAACATCTTCAATGAGAGTATTATATAAAACAAAATTGTGTCTCAATTTTTATTGAGTTTTTGAGTATCAATAGCAGAGTCGTACGTCCGGATATTGTCAGCGCATAGAGAAGATAGCATTATATATCAAGGCCTTAGAGAGCTGGTAGCCAACAGTATCAACTTGTTACCAAACATAAAATAAATACATGTCATGTTGTTAATAAGATCATTAGCATATTCATGAATATTAATGAGAAACCCCCTAAAATTCGACAAAAAGACAGGGAAATGGTGAAAACTAGATCTGAAATCACCTGTGATGCCCCAAATGCATAGAGATATGTTTTTATACATAAAACCACCCCATTGAGAGTAATCTAGCTGATACTATGTAAAGACGTGTCTCTGGGTCATCTGCATATTATTTAGTTTTAGAGTTTCCATAGCAAATGTACGTCTGGACAGCGTCAACGCACAGAGAAGGTTCAAACATTATATTAAAGTGCCTGTGGCAGCTGGGAGTATAGCCTTTATATTCATTATGTTTTCAAGGTTGGAAGTAGCAACAGAAAAAATGGGAAAGTGTAAAACTACGGAAGATATCGAAGTGGGCAAAGGAAAGATTGCCACACTGAAAGAGGAAATACAAGAGAAACAGTAAGTTTGTATGTTATGTCATTAGGTGATGTTATAGTAGACATGGAGAACAAAGCTCATTTGTTTAGGCAAATGAACACTTTAAATGCTGAATATTCAAGATAGAATTCCCTATTAGTGTGTAATTGTAGAGCCCATTCAATATGCAAGGGTCAAATTTGTGAGGATTTTGATTGACAAACAATGCAGATCCTGATCTGGATCTACACCATTTGGAAATACCATGCATAAACTTTATTTACACTGAATATTGTGACACCTAATCTCCCGTCTTCACCAGTGTGCAAGATGAATTAGCTATTCTGTATCACTTTGATAATTTTAGTAATACAGTAAAACCCCTGTTTACTGGAATTCTAGTAGAGAAGAATTTCGATATTTTTAGGCAGGTTGCTGCTTAACCCATTCCCTCATATTGACGACTTTTGACGACTCTGTAAACGTCACTTTGTGAAACCATTGTGATAAATAGAGCATTTGCTCCTATAGGAGCAAATGCTCTATTTATCACAATGGTTTCAAACTACAAAATTCTACAACTTTCCTTTTCTCTAGTTAATGCTCCTTTTCGGTAGATTTATTCAAAGAGGTTGTATCTAAAAATAGCCTATGAGGTAATGGGTTAATGCAGGGTTAAAGTCATGCAGAAAGCTCCTAGCGGTGATCTTAGGGCAATAAGAGCAGTTAGTATACTGTGGATACTACTTAATAGGCGAAGGGCAAAGGTTGTAAAAAATATTCTTTGCATAGTTATGCTGTTCATATAGAAACTGTGTGTATGTATGTTTCTTTAGTATGCATGTACATGTATTTACCAATTGTAATGATAACCTAGAAATATCTTATTGCAGCAATACCTAATATTTGTCTATACCTCTGCAGGAAATTGGGGTCAGATGTATTGCTGGAAAATGTAGACATAAGCAAGATAGACTTCATGAAGATATCGGCCATTGAGGTATGGGATATGAAATAGTTACTGATATTTCAAAAATATTTTCAAAGACATCATACATCAAACATGTTTACTCTTATTACTCTTAGTGTTCTGACATTCCTACTCCATGCGTTTATAGAGCAGAGTAACTTTTTATCTGCAAATGGATTTCAAAATAACCTGGCACAAAATGTTCACCACATTCTGACATAAAGACGATGTGTTGCGTTCAACTCCCTAGTCCATGGGTCAAAGGTAAAGGTCATCCTTCAGGGTCAAAGGTCGGGGCATAAGTGTTTCACAAACACTCTTGTTCATTTTTAATGATATTTACTTCAATTTTTTTATATGATATAACCTTAATATGGATATACATATATATTGCGGATTTTTTATGCCCCCAAAGGCGGGCATATAGTAATCGCATTGTCCGTCTTTCCGTCCGTCCGCACTCACCAAAGGGTAGTTGTGTGACTTTTTCTAACTAGTCCCACAAGTAAAATCATGAACCTGGCCATCTCTTGTGACATTAACCTGGCCATTTCTTGTGACATTAACCTGGTCAGTTGTGGGACATAGGGTTAGGGTTAGGGTTAGCTTCCAGATCATTCTTTTCCAAAGTTAGAGCCAAAAATAGTTTTTCTTGTGGGACTAGTCACACAAGAAAAGATCAAAGGAAAAAGTCACACAACTACCCATTTGTTAGCATGTCCGTCTGTCTGTCCGTCTGTCCGTCTGTCCTTCCATCCGTCCCAAATTCGTGTCCGGTCTGTAACTTCTTCATCTATCAATGGATTTCAATATAACTTGGCACAAATGTTCACCACACAAAGACGATGTGTCGCGTTCAACTCCCAGGTCCATAGGTCAAAGGTCAAGGTCACAGGGTACAATTACTTTGTCACAAATTTCGTGTCCGGTCTGTAACTTCTTCATCTATCAATGGATTTCAATATAACTTGGCACAAATGTTCACCACACAAAGACGATGTGTCGCGTTCAACTCCCAGGTCCATAGGTCAAAGGTCAAGGTCACAGGGTACAATTACTTTGTCACAAATTTCGTGTCCGGCCTGTAACTTCTTTATCTATCAATGGATTTCAATATAACTTGGCACAAATGTTCACCACACAAAGACGATGTGTCGCGTTCAACTCCCAGGTCCATGGGTCAAAGGTCAAGGTCACAGGGTAAAATAACTTCGTAACAAATTTCGTGTCCGGTCTGTAACTTCTTTATCTATCAATGGATTTCAATATAACTTGGCACAAATGTTCACCACACAAAGACGATGTGTCGCTTTCAACTCCCTGGTCCATTGGTCAAAGGTCAAGGTCACAGGGTACAATTACTTTGTCACAAATTTCGTGTCCGGTCTGTAACTTCTTAATATATCAATGGATTTCAATATGATTTGGCACAAATGTTCACCAGACAGAGATGATGTGTCGCCTTCAACTCCCTGGTCCATGGGTCAAAGGTCAAGGTCACAGAATACAATTACTTTCTCACAAATTTCGTGTCCGGTCTGTAACATTTTTATCTATCAATGGATTTCAATATAACTTGGCACAGATGTTCGCCAGACAAAGACGATGTGTCGTGTTCAGCTCCCTGGTCCATATGTCAAAGGTCAAGGTCACAGGGTACAATTACTTGTTTATCTGTGAATGGATTTCAAAGGAACCTGGCACAAATGTTCACCTTACAAAGACGATGTGTCAACTCCCTGGTCCATGGTTCAAATGTCAAGGTCACATGGTACAATTTTTGGGGGCATTTGTCACATGACTGTGACATCTCTTGTTTAAATGTCATTTTATTTTAAAGTTGTGACCCTAGAGCTTTGTGTGTTCATTGCTTTGTATGTTTGTCAACTGTTGTTTTCTGGGAAAACTATTAAAAGGATATTAATGAAACTTAACACAAATGTTTTCTGCAACAAAATCTGCAGCTGAGGAGATTTTGAGTTATGGCCCATGCACTTTGCAAAAATCTGCAAATATGAGGATGGCCATAACTTTTTTATTTAGTAAGATATTCACTACATTTTTTTTATATAATATCACTTTAATTTGGAGATCAAGGTCTGAAGCACAAATTAGAAAATGTCAAAACTTACAAGGCATATTGAATCAGGAAAAGTTTGCAAGTGGGCGTATCATGTACCGTACACGGTACTCTTGGGGTTTTTTTTTTAGAAAAACCTTACAGAGTTATGGCCCTTGGTCAGATTGTAACCCTTGTGACGAGGAACAACTGTGTGAAGCCTCATAAAATTTGCTTGAAAGTTTTTAGAACAACTGCCAACATTGAAGTTTTGTGTTAGAATTTGAAAAATTAGGTCAAAGAGTTTGAAAAATTAGGTCAAAATTCAAATGTCAAGATCACAAGGCCAACAATGTAACATTGATAGAAAGGCCTTGTCACAGGGGTTTCAAATATGAAATAAGAGATTCCTGCACAAGGCCAACAATGTAAAATTGACAGAACGGCCTTGCCACAGGGGTTTAGCAATGTAAGGCCTTGCCACAATGGTTTAACAATGTAACATCGATATAAAGGCCTTGCTACAGGGGTTTAACAATGAAACATTGATATAAAGGCCTTGCCACAGGGGTTTAACAATGTAACATTGATAGAAAGGCCTTGCCACAGGGGCTTAACAATGTAACATTGATATAAAGGCCTTGCCATAGGGGTTTAACAATGTAACATTGATAGAAAGACCTTGCCACAGGGGTTTCAAATGTAACATTGATATAAAGGCCTTGCCACAGGGGTTTAACAATGTAACATTGACAGAAAGGCCTTGCCACAGGGGTTTCAAATAGGAAATAGGAGATTCCTGCTGGCTGCAGTTTCCAAATGACGGACATCATAAATTTTTATTTTTCTTATTCCATAAAGGGGTATAATTTAAAGCCATCCAGTTGGCTTGCGGTAGGTTAGTGGTTCAACCCAGGTATTGTTCTGTGCATGAAACAATGTAATTTGTTCCATACACAGAGAAACTTCTTGGGTCTTCCTCCGACGGTAATTAGTTTAAAATCACAATACGACTGAAATACTGTTAAGGTGACGTAAAATGTGATACAAACAAAAAAAGTTTAAATGCAAACACAACTCTTATGAATGAGAGAGTATATGGAGACATATTCAAATAAGCTAAGCGAATAATCAAATACCAATTTTGGTATTCATTTTCATCCCAACTTTAAATTAGACCGACATAAATGTAGTATCAAATAGTTAAGACCCTGATCAAACTATTTCTTCAGGAGCAGTTTGGTCTGGGTCTGCACTATTTGCCTTAGTTTGTCAGTACACATCATGCATACAGCTCTGTGATCAAGTTTGTCTTTTTATAGTTTAAAGGAAAGTACAACTCCTCAGAATGTGAGAGCATGTGGAGAAATGTTCTACGTCCAGGAATAAACAGAGACAGATGGACCCATGAGGAGGAAACTCGCCTCAATGAGATTGCAGCAAACCATCACACAAGGAATTGGAAAACTATTGCTGAAGAACTTGGAGTAAGGTTTTATAAAATTGTAGTGCTAACCCTTCAATCCATGAATACTCATGTAAGAAATAATGATATCATCACTAACTATTAGCTGAATTTTTATGATAGCATATAAACACATTATGCTTTTGCTATGACAGAAACTGTAGAATCAGATCTATATCATCCCACTTATATAAGCAAACAGAGCAGACCTTCATCAGACTGCAAGATGTGATTCACCTGCATATTTTTAGACTCAAAACTTGGAAGTTATGGTTATTTAACAACCTGTTTTTAGAATCATTCTGTAGAATGCATCTGTAATCAAATTTGCTGGGTTCTCTACTTGTTACCGATCTGGTAGGAATTTGGAATACATGCTTTAGAATATAATTTTGAATTCAAGTTGTGTAAAACAAAAAAAGGGGTGAAGCTTTCATTGCAGAATGATTTGATAATATTAACCCATTTCCTGTTCTATTTTTATTTCAAATTTCAATACCTACTTAGTTACTGAATATTCATGAACAAAATAGATAAAATGAAATATGGAACATTGTAGCCATTTTAGAAATTAAATTTTAGATCTATCAAATTTCATTAGCAATCAGAGCAGATCCTTATTAGATGGCCCCTATAGGTAAGGAGCCGTCTGATCTAGATCTAGATCTACTCTGTTTGGAAAGGGTTGAAAATGCGTTGGTATGAGGGAAAGGGTTAAACTGTATGTTGACATTTTATATTCTGTAGTGTTTGATCTATCATAAAAACGAATTGTGCTTCTAATTGAACTAAATGAAGAAATATTTTTTTTGCAGACAAAACGGACTCCATTTCAATGTCTACAGCATTTCCAGAAGAACAATTACGTCTTTGATACAAGGTAATATAGCTGTCCAAGAATTGTTTGAACAGAAACTTTTAGAATTGTTATTCTCAAGGTCAATCTAATGCTTTATTCTTTGAATGTCAAATAATCATGTCTCCCCCATTTATACCTAGTTTACATTTGCCCTGTGATGAGTTTAAGCCGCCCCTAGACCCGTCATAAGGTCAAAACCGCACAGTCTCTGTACAGAGGCATGCGGTCGCCATACGATTTTCTTACGGATTCCTGGGTACCGTAGCCTCTACGATTTGTCAAAAAAAAGCTATACATATTTTCAAAAATTGCAAGCCCGCAGCCCGTAAACACGTGGTTACAAGCATCTTACGACCTCCGCACGGGCATCGTATGGAGGGCGCGCAAGGATCATGCAGAAAATGACAAATTTCGGTGGACATGTAGCAATAAAATCGCATGGTCATCGCAAGATCACCACAAGGGTGCCGCTCGGTGTCCGTGCGATACCTGTGAAATCGTACGGACATCGCATGGTCATCCTGCAGGATGGCGATTTTGAGATTTCTGATGGGTACATATTTATTTGACATTTTCTTCATTTATAGTTTGTTTATCTATAGAATATGGTACAACCCCGCTGGTCGTCATATGGAACCCTTACGGGCTCCGTACGATTACCTTATCTAAGCGGAGACAGCACGATGACTGCACGGAGATCCCACGATCTCCGTACGGTCGACGCTCAGTCATAGTAGGGATAAGCCTTGTACGATGATCTTAGACATTCCAGCCCGTAGACTTCTATGATGCCAAACAAAATCGTAGAAAAATCGCAGAGAAAGAAATCGTACGGCTTCTGTGGCAAATGTAAACTAGGCATTATGGGGAGACATTGTTTTTGCCAGAGTTGTCCATCCCTGTCCGTCTGTCTGTCACAAATTTGTGTCATGCGTATCTCTGAAACCAGTAGGGTTAGAGTCACCAAACTTCACAGGAATGTTCAACAGCATGAGTGGTTGTGTACCTGGGATTTTTAATTGTCTGCCCCTGATGATTGTTGAGTTATTTCCCCTGATATCATAACTTAAAGTTAGAGAAACTTTGTGTCGCACATATCTCTGAAATCATTAGGGCTAGGGTCACCAAACTTCACAGGAATGTTCACCAGCATGAGTTGATGTGCACCTGGGGATTTTGAATTGTCTTTCCCTGATAACTTTGGAGTTATTGCCCCTGATGACTTAAAATTAGAGAAACTACTTTGTGTCATGCATATCTCTGAAACCGCTAGTACTCGAGTCACCAAACTTTACAGGAATGTTCAAATGCACGAGTTGTTGTGCAACTGGGGTTTTTAAATTGTCTTCCCTGATAACTTTGGAGTTGAAAACACTAGGACTAGAGTAACCAAACTTCACAGGAATGTTCACCAGCTATAGTTATTGTGTACCAAGGGTTTGAATTGTCTCCCCCTGATAATCGTTGAGGTATTGCCCCTGATATGATAACTTAAAATTAGAGAAACCTTTTGTCGTGCGTATCTCTAAAACCAGTTGGGCTAGAGTCACCAAACTTCAGAGGAATATTCACCAGCATGAGTTTTTGTGCATCAGGTTTTTTTGAACTGTCTCCCCTGAAAACTTTGGAGTTATTTACCCTTATGACTTAAAATTAGACAAACTTTACTTTGTGTTGCACATATCTCTTTAACAATTAGGGCTAGAGTCACCAAACTTCACAGGAGTGTTGACCAGCATGAGTTGTTGTGCACCTGGCATTTTTGAATTGTCTCCCCCTGATGACTTTGGAGTTACAGACATTACACTTGTGTATTGGAAAGAGGATGATGGGGGGACACACCTGTTTTTGTGACAAAAACAAACCTCTAGTTGTTGTCTGATAAAATTGTTGCCTGCTACAATTCTCAAATATCCCATATCATATCGAAATTACAGTATAGATCCTGATGAGTTTCAGAGTGTCTCATTTACCCACCATTTAATGTGTTAACAGTGAAATAGCAACCAGTAGACTTTTGTGAGCAATCACATGTGATAAGTTACTGTACAGTAAAACCCCTCTAAAGCAACCACCTTAACCCGATTTGTTCCATGCACAGATGAGACTATAAACCGAGGATCGCTGTATCAGTGCTTTACCCTGGGCATCTAAAAGAACAAGAGATACTCTGTCAATAATAAAAGTGCAGCATCGGGCCTGAGTTTCTCTGTATCCTCTCCCATTGGGCTCTCTCTGGAGCATCCAATTTGCTCATAGTGAGCAGAAACAGATGTGAATCAACGTAGACATAATAAATCAATGTGATAATAAATCATTTATTAGCTCGTCTGTTTCGAAGAAATCACGAACTATTGTTGTAACTCCGGTGTCCTCGTCGTTGTCGTTGTTGTCGTCGTCATCCGAAATCTTAACATTGACCATAACTTCTTCAATATTTCATTTACAACCTTCATATTTGGTATGCATGTTCATCGTGGCAATGACGACAGGTGAGTGTTGCATCCGCTTGCAGTGCTCTTGCTTCATGTTACAATAAAAAATTCTGTATGATTAGATAGCTTTGAATAATTTATTTTATGTAACAAGAAGAATTTGTGTATAGTAAAAATAGATTTTCAATAACATAAAACTTTGTCATGTTCAAACATTATTATGAAGATTTTAAATTTGAACTTGATTAGAAAAATGCCCCCGTGACACAAAATAAACTGTTTTCATTTATACTTATAGCTTTTATTCTACAACAAAATATCACCGGCCATGTTGAACAGTTAATGAAAATTAAACCATCCCAAATAAATACTATTACATTGGTGAACAACATCTGGTCTTTGACATCAAACACATAAGTTTTGTCTTCTTTGGCATTTATTTGATGTGTTTTCTTGTGATATTCTTCTTTTCAGCATACAGTAAAACCTCTCTAAACCGGAATTATAGTAGAGGAGAATTTAGATATTTTTAGGCAGGTGACTGCTTAATGCAGGGTGAAAGTCATGCAGAAAGCTCCTCGAGGAGCTTTCTGCATGACTTTCACCCTGCATTAAGCTGCCACCTGTCTGCAAGATTGATAATTTTACAGAATTCAACATCCGGTTTATAGAGGTTTTACTGTATAAGCGAATGATTTTTAGATCATTTATTTCATTAACAATAAGTTTCTGTATGTTCAAACTCAGGGAGTGGACATCTGAAGAGGATGAGCTGCTGAAAGAAGTAGTAGACACCTGTCAGTATGGAACAAGCAAAATACAGTGGCACCAAGGTGAGTCTACACTGCCCTACAAGGAACAATCGCTATTATTGTTATTATAACCCCCTTTTGAAAAAATGGGGGTATATTGCTTTGCACATGCCGGTCGGTCGATCCGTTGGTCTGTCGGTCGGTCAGTAGGTAGATCGATGGTTTCCGAATGATAACTAATAAACGACTTGGCATAGAATCTTCAAACTTGCTGTGGTGGTTGGTCATGACAACTAGATGACCCCTATTGTTTTTGAGGTCAAAGGTCAAGGTAACAATGACCTTAACTGGTGAAATAGTTTCCGATCAGTAATTGCTCAAGGGTTTAGCTTGGGATCTTCAAACTTGTTGTGGTGGTTGGTCATGACCAATAGATGACCCCTATCATTTTTGAGGTCACTAGGTCAAAGGTCAAGGTCACCATGACCTTACATGGTTAAATGGTTTCTGATCAATAACTGCTCAAGGGATTGATTTAGAATCTTCAAACTTGCTGTGGTTGTTGGTTATGACCACTGGATGACCCCTATTGTTTTTGAGGCCACTAGGTCAAAGGTCAAGGTCACCATGACCTTAACTGGTGAAATGGTTTCCGATCAATAACTGCTCAAGGGTTAGGCTTAGGATCTTCAAACTTGCTGTGGTGATTGGTCATGACCACTAGATGGCCCCTATTGTTTTTGAGGTCACTAGGTCAAAGGTCAAGGTCACCATGACCTTAACTTGTGAAATGGTTTCCAATCAATAACTGCTCAAGGGTTTTGCTTAGGATCTTCAAACTTGCTGTGGTGGTTGGTCATGACAACTACATGACCCCTATTGTTTTTTAGGTCACTAGGTCAAGATTCATGGTCACCATGACCTTAACTGATGAAATGGTTTCCTAATGGTTTGCTCAATGGTTTGGTTCAGGTTCTTCAAACTTGCTGTGGTGGTTGGTCGTGACCACTGGATGAGCCCTATAGTTGTTGAGGTCACTAGGTCAAAGGTCAAGGTCACCATGACCTTAACTTGTGAAATGTTTTTAGATCAATAAATGATCAGTGGTTTGGCTTAGGATCTTTGCTGTGTTGATTAGTCATGACCACTTGATGACCTCTATAGTTGAGGTCACTAGAATCAAAGGTCATGGGGTCGGGGGGATGGGGGTTATACATGTTTTACAAACATCTTTTGTTATTTTTATTATTATCTCCCTGAAAGTGGAGGGATATAATTTTAACATTGTGCATTGGTAGAGTGTTTCCGTGAATGGGTTTGTGCATCCGGGAGTGATATCTCAGAAATATAGTTTGGAGTTTTTCATTGAAACTTTGTGTAGTTGTTTAGTACCATAACAGAACGTGAGACTGCAAGTATCACTCATATTGACCGTGGAACACTAGAGTTATCATGTCTCCCCCATTTATAATGGGGACACATATTGTTATTGGTCGAGTTGTCCATCTGTCCGTCCGTCTGTCAGTATGTTACATTTTTGTCTGTCTGGAGTCATATCTTAGAAATTGTTTTGAGTTTTTCTGTGAATTGTTTTGAAAATTATAAGTAGCATAAGGCTCTGCAATTATCGTTAATATTGGCCATGGAACACTGGAGTTATGGCCCTTTGTTTGAGAAAAATATAATGTTTTGATCTGTCTGGAGTTATTTGTTTTTCTATGAAACTTTGTGTAAATGTTCAGTAGCATAAGGGCATGTGGTCCTGCAAGTATCATTCATTTTGACTATGGAACACTGGAACATCTGAAAAACTATGTGGAGTTATACTATAAAACTTTGTGTAAATGTTAAGTACCATAAGGAAATGCTGTCCTGCATGTTTCACTTACATTGATCTTAGAACACCAGAGTTATGGTCCTTTGCAATAAACTTAACAAGAGTCATATCATAGAAACGGTTTGGAGTTAGTGTGAATACTTAGACCCATAAGGTAATGCTGCCCTGCAAGTGGCACTCGTAATGGAACTGGGAACAAGAGTAACAGTATACCCGGAACTTTATTGTCTAGAATATGATAGTGTTAATAACACATTTTAACCCTTTCCCTAATGATGATTTATGTAAGAAGCTATGACATCATGAATATTTATTAGCTGAGTTTTTATAATATAAAATCTTCAAGATCTATATAATCTCAGAGCAGACCCAGATCAGGTGGCACCTACAGGAGCCGTCTGATCTGGTTCTGCTCTGTTTGCAAAACATGTGAAAAGACGTTTATACGAGGGAATGTGTTTTGACAGTGCAAAACCTGATCAGAGGGCTCAGCGATTTAGGTCTACACTGTGTGTGTATCCCAGAACACTCATTTCCCGAATTGAAAAGGTTAAGAGTCTCATTCTTCTGATTACAGTGGCATACTACATGGAGTGTCGGAGTGCAGTCCAGTGTAGAATACGCTGGCAAAGAATATCACCATACATCAAACATGGACACTGGATGAAAGAGGAAGATTTGGTAAGTTCTTGTGTGGCATGATTGTGTGCATGTGGCATCGCCTACCTGATTTTAATTTTCTAATTTTGCATTTATGAACCAACATTTGACTAACCAATCATAGTGTTAAACATATGGAACCTCATCATCAGGGCATGATAAACTCTTAACCCATTCCCTCATGTTGACAACTTTTGACGACTCTGTAAAAGTCACTTTGTGAAACCTTTGTGATAAATAGAGCATTTGCTCCTATAGGAGCAAATGGTCTATTTATCACAATGGTTTCAAACTACATAATTCTATAAAAATCCTTTTCTCAAGTTAATGCTCCTTTTCGGTAGATTTTTTCAAAGATGTTGAATCTAAAAATAGGTAATGGATCTTAAAATAGCCTATGAGGTAATGGATCTAAAAATAGCCTATGAGGTAATGGGTTAACCTGATAGAGACACTTTTTGACACCTTTGCAAACAGAGTAGACTCAGGGCAGATGGTTTCTGTACGAGCAGTCTGATCAAGGTCTGCTCTGTTTGCTTATAGATTTATTAGATTCTACATGTTCTGCTGTGGTAAAACACTCCTTTGTTCATATTGTTATTAGAACAAATCAGCACAATGTTATAAATTCACTATTTCTCACATAAATATTAATCAGATTAATTTCAAGATGTTGTTAGAGTAACAATGTATCATATCAGGAACCATTGTTAAGAGTTTTTCTCGAGGTAGGTGTTGTTAGAGTAATTTATCATATCAGAAACCATTGTTAAGAGTTTTTCTCGATGTAGGTGTTGTTAGAGTAACTGTATCATGTCTGGAACCATTGTTAGAGTTTATCTCGAGGTAAGATGTTGTTAGAGTAACTATATCGTATTAGAAACCATTGTTAAGAGTTTATCTCGAGGTAAGATATTGTTAGAGTAACTATATCATATGAGGAATCATTGTTAACTCTTTGCACACTGAATATTGAACATAAGGTGAAGCATTCTGAAGGTGGATCAAATGTAGAATTTGAATTATGGCAAAAAGTTGAGACCCATATGAGACGGCTTCTCTCAGAACTGCCTTATATGGGTCTGCTCTGTTTGCACATGTGTATATGTACGCTAACAGCATGAGATGAGTTAAGCAGTCTCTTAAATCTTCTATAACTAACAAGCAATTACTATAAGTCAGAAGTACTCATTGATTTATTTATCCTGTTGAATATTCATGCAAGAAATAATGACATCATTAATAGTAATTTGATTAACTTTGCATATAAACATATATAATTTTTGCATAGGCAGAAACTAAAATCAGATCTATATTATACCATAAACATAGCAGACCCTGATTAGAGGGCACCTACAATAGCTTCCTGGTCTGGAAACAAGTTTGTATGGGGGAAAGGGTGACACTAGTTAGCCACAATGACTGGCTCAGAGTACAAGAGTTTACAATACAGTCTTGTCACACCAGTGTTCTGATAATTGTTGTTTTGATACATAAACCAGGCTCTTGATGTCAAAGGTGTTGGAATGCTGTCAATGTTTTTCAGCTGCTGACAGCTGCTGTACAGATGGTTGGTGACAATGACTGGCTCAGAGTACAGGAGTTTGTAACGTTCAGAAATGCTCAACAGTGCCGAGAAAGGTATGGTCACAGCCTGCAAGGAGTACCACATGAAGATCTAGAGCAGGTTTCCTATCATGTTAATGATGTAACTATTTCTTACATAAATAATCATGAAGGAAAGGGGGGTTAACCCTTTCCCTTATAGTAACGTGTTTTCACGCATTTGCAAACAGAGTAGACCCAGATCAGACGGCTCCTAGAGGAGCCGTCTGATCAGGGTCTGCTCTGTTTGCTTATGGATTTTTATAGATCTCTTTCTTTGCTTTCTAAAATATCTACAATGTCCCACCTTCCGTATTTCTTTATAACTATTTTGTTAATGAATATTCAGTAGGTATTGAAATTTGGCCTAAATACAGAACAGGGAAAGGGTTTAACAGCACATTCCCAATCACACCTGCTGAATATAATAATGAAACTAGCCTTGAAAACGGGCAACCAGTCTAGCTTGTTTTGTGTAACCTTTGCTATAATATGTCCACTATGGAAGGCCGGTGCGCCATGTGAAATGCTAAATGCGATTTATGAAATGCAAAATGTGAAATGCTTAATGACAAATGCTTAATGACAAATGCTAAATGACAAATGACAAATGCTATTTGGGGGCTTCTAAATACTAATTGCTAATCACATTGTACTGAATGGTTGAACTGGATAAGTCAATTTGGAAGGCAGGATCTGTATCTTTTTTCCAATATAAATACAGTACTGTATATTTTTCTTCTTCACACGACGAAATAACATAAACTGGTATCATAATTTCTTTTAACCTCTCGCCATGCAAAATGCGATTTGCTAAATGCAATTTGCCTAATGCCAAATGATTGAAACCACCAAATATCACATTTCACATGAGACAATGCTTTGAAAGGTGGGATAAATATAGGTATACTTGGAGACAAACCTTTGTTTGCATTTTAAAGATTGGGTTTTAATTAGATTCTAGGTTTTCCTAAAACACAGGTATTTCGCATTTAGCATTTCCCATGTCGCCCCGGCCTTCCATAATCCACTACTATAATAATGAAACTAACTGGGCAACCAGTCTAGGCTTGTTTTTGTGTCACCTGCCGAGAGGCAGTGTGTCAATTAGGGATCACTTTTCCGTCGTCCGTCCGTCCGTCTGGTCACTTTCTTTTTTGGTAGATTTATGCCATCTTGTATTTTCTTGTAGATTTGATTTATGCAGTCTTGTATTTTCTTGTAGATTTACGCCGTCTAGTATTTTCTTGTAGATTTGTGCCGTGTTGTATTTTCTTGTAGGTTAATGCCGTGTTGTATTTCCTTGTAGATGTATTCTGTGTTGTACTTCCTTTTAGGTGGCAGAATTGTTTGGATCCAAATCTAAAGTTAGGACAATGGACATACGAGGAGGACAAACTGCTCCTGAAATTGTTTGAGAAGTATAAGAGTGAGTAATTATTTGATTGTAGCCCTTTGAGGTTGCTAACCCTTTCCATCATAAATGCCTTGGCAAATAGAGTAGACCAAGATCAGACCGTTACTGTAGGAGCCACGTCATCAGGGTCTCTGTTTGCTTATGGTATGATATAAATATGATTCTACAGTTTTGCCTGGCACACAATCACATTGATTATATAATAAGAGACAACTTAATATTCAACCAAATTTTCACCCAACATCTAGTCAAGACGATTTTAAAGAGTGGACACAACATAGGTTTTGGTGGAGAAATGACACTTTCAGTAAGCACACTTTTATCTATTGCTCTTTATCCCAATATAAACTTCAGATACTACTATTCATGTCATTATTGTTTACATTAGTATTCATGAGGTAAATGGTTAACAGCTTGAATAGAATTGCAAGAGGATATTGAATGATTAACCATGCACACCCCACAGTCCCAGATAACATGTGGGAATTAACCCTTTGGCTGCCCATGCCGGATCTGTGATTACATATGTAAACAGTTTAGATCCAGATGAGAAGCCAAGTAACTCAGCGTCTCATCAGGATCCAAACTGTTTGTTACTATGTTTTTGAAACAAAAATGAAGAACATCGAAAGAATGAAAATTTGTAGCAGACAGCAAAGTTAGCAGACGACAGGGTTTGGCAGCGAAAGGGTTAAGATTGTTTTAAGAAAAGGTTAAAATAGTTTTAAGAAAAGCTAGTTTACTTTTCCACCAGGCTTGATGTTGTGACCAGTGACCACACTGTAGAATTATCACATTGTTACAGGCAAGTAGGGGTTGGTGGAGAAATGACAATTTTAGTACATGTATGTGAGTATTCACCTTTATCTATAACCCTGATCAGAAAATCTTAACTGTATGCAAACATCATTTACTTTGTAAAGTTAGATAATACTCACTCATTAACCCTTTACTCTATAAATGTGCCTTTCTACACATTTTCAAACAGAGTACTAGAAGCCATCGAATCAGGTCTGCTCTGTTTGCTTATGGAATAATATAAATATGCCTTTATAGTTTATATGTGGCATTATGTGCCTTTATAAAAAGTAATTAATAAATATTCATTGTGTCATTATTTCATGCATGAATATTCATGAAGTAACCGGTACACTGTTTTAGGGGTTTGGACAGCTATAGCTAGCCAGTTGCCCGGTAGGACTGATCAGATGTGCATGAAGCGTCACCAGGTCCTCATGAAGTGGAAAGAGACCAGCGAAATCTTCAACGGTGAACCGGTAGGTTACATGCTCCCAGTTTTTCTAAAGTTCAATCATTTCTCTGTTGCATATTATGTAAGAAATAATGACATCATTGATATTTGCTAGTGGAAGTTTTATGATGGCATAGTTATGTACACAGCACAGGAGTTTTTGGTATTGGAAGAAACTATATTCATCTATTATAATTTTGTAAGCAAACAGAAGACCCTGATCAGACTACTCCTATATGATCTGATCTGGGTCTACTCTGTTTGCAAAGCGGTGAAAAGGCGTTTTTATGAGGGAAGGGGTTAAAACAGATAGCCCTTAACTTGATGAATATTTATTCTCAAGAAGTAAGGACGTCATGAATATTTATGTCTCCCACCGGATAGTGGTATGGGAGACATATTAATTTACTCCTTTCTGTCCATCACAAAATCTTGTCCTCTCTCTAATTCTAAAAGTTCTCATCCAATCTTCACCAAACCTTATAAAAATGCTTATAGCTATAATATCTAGGCCAAGTTCAATATCCAGCAAGATTGTTTCAGGAACTTCAGAGTTATGGCCCTTGGTTTATCAAAATTTGCCCTTTGCCTTGTCCCCTCTCTAAGTCAAAAACATCTTATCTAATCTTCACCAAACCTTATAAAAATGTGCATGGTTATAATATCTAGGCCAAGTTCAATAACCAGCAAGATTGTACTAGGAACTTTAGAGTTATGGCCCTTGATTTATCCAAATTTTGGCTTTTTTAGCCTTGTCCGTTCTCTAAGTCAAAAACGTCTCATCCAATCATAACCAAACCTTATAAAAATGTTTATGGCTATAATATCTAGGCCAAGTTCAATATCCTGAAAGATTGTTTCAGGAACTTTAGAGTTATGGCCCTTGACTTATCAAAAGTTGGGCCTATTTAGTCTTGTCCTCTCCCTAATTATGTCTCCCCCCATATTTATATGGGGGAGACATATTGTTTTCGTGAGAGTTGTCTGTCTGTCCGTATGTCCGTCTGTCTGTCACACTTTTTGTCCGGACGATAACTTCAATATGCCTGATGCCAGTTGATTGAAACTTCATATATGGAAAGAGCATAATGAGAGGAAGTGTCATGCACAAGGTCCATAACTCTGGCTTCACTAATATTGGAGTTATTGCCCTTTGTAAAAAAAATCACACTTTTTTGTCCGGACGATAACTCCTATATGGCTCATGCCATTGGATTGAAACTTCATATATGGAAAGATCATGACGATAGGAAGTGTCATGCACAAGGTCCATAACTCTGGCTTCACTAATATTGGAGTTATTGCCCTTTGTAAAAAATATCATAATTTTTTGTCCGGACAATAACTTCAATATGCCTGATGCTAGTTGATTGAAACTTCATATATGGAAAGAGCATAATGAGAGGAAGTGTCATGCAGAAGGTACATAACTCTGGCTTCACTAATATAGGAGTTATTGCCCTTTGTAAAAAAAATCACACTTTTTTGTCCGGACGATAACTTCTATATGGCTCATGCCATTGGATTGAAACTTCATATATGGAAAGATCATAACGAGAGGAAGTGTCATGCACAAGGTCCATAAATCAGGCTTCACTAATATTGGAGTTATTGCCCTTTGTAAAAAAAAATCACAATTTTTTGTCCGGATGATTACTCCTATGTGACACATGCCATTGGAGTGAAACTTCATACATGGAACGATCATGATAAGAGAAAGTGTCATGCATAAGATCCTTAACTCTAGCTTCAATAAATTTAGAGTTATTGCCCCTTGTACATTTGTTTAATTCTTTCTTGTCCGGACGATAACTCCTACATGGCTCTTGCCATCGTATTGAAACTTCATACATGGAAAGAGCATGATGCGAGAAAGTGTCATGAACAAGGGCTATAATTCTGGCTTCAATACTTTTGGAGTTATTGCCCTTTGTTACATTTTTTGGCCGATCAATAACTCCTGTTCGACTGATGCTATTGGAATGACATTTTATTTTTGGAAAGAGCATGATGAAAGTAAGTGTCATGCACAAGGGCCATAAATCTGGTATCAGTATTTTTGGAGTTATTAGCTGTTATCATTTTCTTCTTGAAAAATGTAGTGTGGAAAACGCATAATGAGGGGAAGTATCATTCATCAAGACCATAACATTTTTAGTGATTTCCCTTTACATATTGTTTTTATTAGAGGGGAGACATCCGTTTTTTTTTACAAAAACCTCTAGTTCAAAAACGTCTTATCCAAACTTCACCAAACCTTCAAAAAATGAGTATGGCTATAATATCTAGGCCAAGTTCAATATCCAGCAAGATTGTTTCCGGAACTCCTCCTTCAATTTTAAAGTTATTGAATTTATATTTGCCATGCAAAATAACCACAAACAAATGTGTGTACAAGGCACAAATTTTCATAAATTTAGTGCTGGGCATTGCAGATTTCTCTCCCCTTGAACTTAGTTATTTTGGCATGGAACATGAGGAGTTGGTGTCACGAACTCCTCCTTCAGTTTTAAAGTTATTCAGTTGAGACTACATAATAACCATGAATAGTAGATGAGCAACACTCAATTTTCATGTGTATAGGGCTAGCCTAGGCATTGCAAAATTATTTCCCCTTGAACTTTGAGTAATTTTTGTCATTTTGACATGAAAGATTGGGATTGGTGTCGTAAACTCCTCCTTCAATTTTAAAGTTATTCATTTGAGACTTTCCATACATAATAACCACAAATAGCTTATGTGCATGACACAATTTTCATGTGTTTAGTGCTGGGCATTACAGAATTATCTCCCCTTGAACTTTAAGTATTTTTGTGGGTTTTTTTTGTCCCATTACATGGGTACTTGATGTCACAAACTTGAATTTGCAATCAAAGCTGCCATATGGTGGCGTATATCACCCTTAGTTAAAGATTTCATAGAAAGCAGTAATTTGGCCCAATATTCATAAAGTTGGTCAAAATATCTACATGTATTTAACATTTTGGTATGCATCAAGGGCAAGTAAAACTTGTTGAGCGACCAAGGGCTATCATAGCCTTTTTGTTTTAAATTGATTATTTAAATTTGAAAATCTTCTTCTCTGAAACTGGAAGGTTCTTAGCTTTCATATTTGGCACATAGCATCATGTTCAGGACCTCTACAAAAGTTATATAATATATGCCCCTGGGGTCAAAACTTCCCCTGCCGCAGGGGTGGCCAGTATTTTAAGGAAACATGATGCAAACTTTGAAAATCTTCTCCTCTTAAACCTGAGGGTTCTTAGCTTTCATATTTGACACATAGCATCATGTTCAGGGCCTCTACAAAAGTTGTATAAATTATGCCCTTGGGGCCAAACATAGCCCCACCCCAGGGATGGCTAGTTTTCTATAGAAACATTTAGTGAAAACTTTGAAAATCTTCTCTAAAACTGGAAGATTCTCAGCTTTCATATTTGGTATATAGCATCATGTTTAGGTCCTCTACAAAGTTACATAATTATGCCCCTGGGGTCAAATGTGGCCCGCCCCAGGGGTGGCCAGTTTTCTATAGAAATATATATTTGAAAAGTTTCTCCTCTTAAACAGGAAGGTTCTCAGCTTTCATATTTGGCACATAGCATCAACTTCAGCAAAAGTTATACAAATAATGCCCCTGGGGTAAAAATGTTTATATGAGGGAAAGGGTTAGCGAGGTCAAGATCTGTGAAATTGTTAATGTTGAGATATTTTCTTTTTCTTTCATCAGATTGAGGTGAAGAAAGATCTGATGTCACCTTTCTTTGAGATGAATGCTGATGGTCAGGTAAGTAGAAGCCTTTTGAGGACTGAGAGGATACTCTGATCAGGGTCCATGCTTATAAAGCTTTTTAGTTGAGTCTGAGTTTGTTCTCAAGCTTTTGATTGGTCAGAGTTGAGTTCTCAAGTTTTTGATTGGTCAGACTTGAGCCTTTGGCTCAAATCTGACCAATCAAAAACTTGAGAACGAACTCAGACTCAACTAAAAGCTTTATAAGCATGGACCCAGACAGCTCTTGTAGGAGCAGGCTGATCTTGGGCTGCTCTGTTTGATTATAGAATTATATAGACTGGATTCTATAGTTATTGATATGGACAAAATATTTTATATTCATATGCTGTTTAAAATTTCAGCTTATTTATATTCATGATTTATTAGCTGGAAATTATAGTGGCAAATGTACACGGGATATTTGGGTCTACTCTGTTTGCAAAGGCGTGAAAAGTGTTTATTTCATGACATAAGATAGAAACAACCACAGGGGACAATTTCGTGGGTCTAGATGGTCTAAAAAGTCAAAACAATTGATTGGGTTCATTTAGTGTTATAACACCAAATCGACCCATTCATTTTTTAGCTCCACTTTTTCAAAAAGTGGAGCTATTGCCATGACCCTCATGTCGGTGTCAGTTCAAATGCAGACAAGGGATAATGTCAACCCATACAAAGTTAGCTTTGGCCATAAACTTGATATCTCCCAAGATCCATAATTTCATTTTACACAAATCCTTCTGAATAAGGTCGTTACCCCCTAAGTGCAGAACTACATATTCTGGGGTGCCACCTGCCAACATCTTCAGCTGGATCATGCCACTTCATTCCCGATCCCCCATGCCACTGAACACAGAAACCTCTAGTCTCCAGCCCATGGTGAAAGTTGTAGTAAAAAGTTCCATCATCCATAGTGACAGTTGTAGTAAATAGTTCCATCATTCATAGTGAGAGTTGTAGTAAATAGTTCCATCATTCATAGTGACAGTTGTAGTAAATAGTTCCACCATTCATAGTGACAGTTGTAGTAAATAGTTCCACCATTCATAGTGACAGTTGTAGTAAATAGTTCCATCATTCATAGTGACAGTTGTAGTAAATAGTTCCATCATTCATAGTGACAGTTGTGGTAAATAGTTCCATCATTCATAGTGGCAGTTGTAGTAAATAGTTCCATCATTCATAGTGAAATTGTAGTATTCAGTAGTTCCAGACTTGATTGTGACAATTCTAGTAAATCTTTTTTTCAGATTTATCCAAAGGCAGATACATTACCAAAAAAGCCTCCATTAAGGAAAAAGCGACAAGTCAGACGATGGCAGCAATGGAAATATGGTAATGCTATACTTTATTGTAGAGCCCCTTGCGGTGAGCTCAACATAGTGGCCACAATGTCTGCGCATGGTGGGTGTATGCTAGTGCGTCTGTCCGGTCTTGTCCGGGCTCTAACTCAGAACTCCATGAATTGATTGTGAAATGACTAGGCATAAATGTTCCTCTAGAAGGTATAGTGTGTTGCACGCAAAAATCAGATCAGTAGCAGAAAGGTCAAGGTCATACTTAGAGGTCAAAGGTCAAAAATATGTATGTTTTTGCTTGTCCGGTCTTTAACTCAGAACTCCATGGATGGATTGTGAAATGACTGGGCATAAATGTTTCTCTAGAAGATACAGCTTGTCACAGACAAAAACCAAGTCAATAGTTGAAAGGTCAAGGTTACTGTTGGAGGTTAAAAGTCCGATTTCACAAACACAATGTATGCCTGTAATTAACCCTTTTCTTGATATTCATGCCTTTCATGCTTTTGCAAAGTAGACCCAGATCAGGCATTCCTATAGAAACTACATGATGAGGATCTACTCTGTCTAACGTTTGCATGTACTATTGGTGAATGGCCAGCAGGCTCAACATGTTGCCTGTGTGCATCTAGTCATGAGTTTAGCGCAGGACATTACAGAATAATCTTACCTTGAACTTTGAGTAATATTTAGGCCACCTGAGTATGCTCAATAACTGTTACATGTTTGTCTCAGTACAGTAGAACTTATTTACAGTCCAGCCATCTGTAAGCGGTCAGTCTAGGGGAGTGGCCACTTCTGCTTATGTTTATTTATTCAAAAGATGAATACAAAAAAACTGCAGAAAAATAAATGATCCACAGCAAACAGTGCTGATCCTGATCAGTTCAGTTCCTAAGGAAACTATCTTATCTGGGTCCAATTGAAATACACTGCTTAGTGTTCATGTAATTATTATGTGATAAGCCAATTCCCTCTGACAAGGGATATACCGTAACTGGAAAATTGAATCCTTTGCTTGATGAATTTTCATTTAAAAATGTATGCCTTTATGAATATTAATTGATTTTTAGCCGGATTTTTCGAGAAAAATCTTGGCTTATAGTTTGGCGAAAACGAGGCGGTTGGGCGGCGTGCCATCGTTAAGAAAACTTTAACATTGCTTATAACTTCTGAATTACTTAAGCTAGACCATTCATATTTGGTATGCAGATAGCTTGGGTAAAGGCCTTTCACTTGATATAGGGATACATGAAATCAGGTCCAGATAGCTTGGGTAAAGGCCTTTCACTTGATATAGGGATACATGAAATCAGGTCAAGGTCACTATTTTGAAAACTTTGCCATTTTTAACAAACTTTAACATTGCTATAACTTCTGAACTACAAATGCTAGGCAATTAATCATTGGTATGCAGATAGCTTGGGTGAAGGTCTTTCACTTGATACAAGGATACATGAAATCAGGTCAAGGTCACTATTTCGAAAACTTTGCCATTTTTAACAAACTTTAACATTGCTTTAAATTCTGAACTACAAATGCTAGGCAATTCATATTTGGTATACAGATAGCTTGGGTGAAGGCCTTTCACATGATACAAGGATACCTGAAATCAGGTCAAGGTCACTATTTCCAAAACTTTGCCATCATTAACAAAACTTTAACATTCCTTATGACTTCTTAATAACTTAAACTAGACCATTCATATTTTGTATGCAGATAGCTTGGGTGAAGGCCTTTCAGTTGATACAAGGATACGTGAAATTGGGTCGAGGTCAACAAAATAATATCCGGCTTTAATGCGGTTTCCGCATTTTTTGCTTGTTTTATAATAACCTAAGAAATGGGATTGTTTTGCCACAATGGTCAGTGTAGAATCAATATTTTGCATTTAATATTATACATCCGGCAGAGCAAACAGTAGTTGTCTATCCGTATCTATTCTTTTGGCAAAAAAGTGTGAAATAGTGTATTTATCAAGCAAATGTTTATGCATATATATTAATCAAACAAAAACATAATTCATACAGAAACTTCAGCAAAAACTTTCAGGGCTTTTTTAAGGCCATATCCCCCAAATTTAAGGTCTAACAAGATCTGTGAACTTACCTTAAGGTTTTACAGTCTTGTTCAGACTCTCATAAAGAGTACAACAAACTTGAACAAAGTAGCTTATAATTTCCTGTAGCAACATACTTAAAATAGTAATATGTTCTGCGACCGAGTTCGTCCATTTTACACAAGTCATTGGCTTTCTTACAAAGTGATCAGAGTGCTTTGTACTTATAATCCTTGCACTTTGTGATCCATGAATACTGCTAAATCCCCCCCCCCACACACACACACCACTCTTTGAAAGTTATAAACATATTCACAGGGGAGTAAAACCAGCCTAGGCTATTTCTTCCCTCAAACTCGTCTGAAATATAAGCATTTCGCAGAGGAGAAAAACTGGCCTAGGCTATTTCTTTACACCCCCCCCCCCCCCCCCCCCCACACACACATCTTTGAAAGATATAAACATATTTACAGGGGAGAAAAACTGACCTAGGCTGTTTCCTTCCACCAACTCTTCTGAAATATAATCATCCCCATGCAGGGGAGAGGGAAAAACTGGACCCGGAGGAGAAATAGGCCTGTTACACCGGCATGGTTATGTTTATCGAGCTTATCCTATAATATCATAATTTATTTAAGGCCCACTCCCCCCCACCCCCAGGCCAGTTTTCCTCCTGGGGGTGGGGAATTCACCAGGGGGAGAAATAGGTCTGTTACACCGGCATGGTTATGTCTATCAAGTTTTATGGTTCAATTGTTTCTGCTGCCATTAGTCGCCATGTACTCTGTAGCATCCGATAGTGTCAGTGTGTAAATGTGTCAATTATTCCCCTTTTTCATATATTCTTGTCTGGACAATAACTTCACATATGGAACAGGCATGATGAGAGAAAGTGTCATGTACAAGGGCCATAACTCCAGCATCAGTATTGTTGTAGAATCATATCTATGTCATTCCAGAAGCGACAGCTATCTTATCTAGGTCTACTCTGATTGCAAAGGTGTTTCGATAAGGTTAACCCTTTCCCTGTTCTGTACTTAGGCCAAATTTCAATACCTACTGAATATTCATTAACAAAATAGTTATAAAGATATATGGAAGGTGAAACATTGTAAACATTTTAGAAAGCAAAAAAACCCAGATATATATCAAATTATATTAGCAAACAGAGCAGACCCTGATCAGACGGCTCCTCTAGGAGCCGTCTGATCTGGGTCTACTCTGTTTGCAAATGCATGAAAACACATTTATATGAGGGAAAGGGTTAAGGGTTAAACTATATAACATATACATGGAGGCAGTTGTTACCTATTTATTCTGAAATATGTAATAAAAAAAGGTATATTTATAATAAAACATTACATGTCCATTCATATAGTTAAATGAACCTGCAATTAGCTGGACATTGCAATATGGCTTAAAACCCTGTTACAAACAAACATACAATCAAGATGTCAGATTGGAATTGGGTTATACAAAAAAAATGTGTCAGTTGAGTCTGTTGGAATCCAGATACAATCAAAGTAAAGTATGCACTCACTGTCAGTGATAAAAATTTGGATACAATGTTTTGTTTACATGTAATTAATATTCAGAAAGGGAGGATCCAGTGTTAATGAATATTCATTAACAAAATAGTTATAAAGAAATATGCAAGGTAGAACATTGTAGGCATTTTAGAAAGCAAAGAAACAGATCTATTAAATTCTATTAGCAAACAGAGTAGACCCTGATCAGACGGCTCCTCTTGGAGCCGTCTGATCTGGGTCTGCACTGTTTGCAAATGCAAGAAAACACGTTTGTATGAGGGAAAGGGTTAACCCATTCCTTTATACAAATACTGGTTCATGCCTTTGCAGAGTGGACCAAGATCAGATGGCTCTTATAGTAGCCGTCAGATCAGGCTCTGCTCTTTTTGCTTTTGAAATTATAGTTGATCTGATTCTGTATTTTCCACCAATACAGTATTGTGTACATATCACTTTATGTTTAGCTAATAAATATTCAACAGGGAAAGGGTTATGGGTTCAATATGCATCATGTAAAGGGTTGTGCTACAATTTTGGTACATCTTGCATCTGTCTCAGATGGGGATTATGGGTCGGAGGAGGAAGGAGTAGAGGAGGACAAGTGGGAGAAGTTTGCTAGAGAACAACAACTGGAGCCATCAGACTATTTGAAGCAGGCCCGGGATGCTGAGAATAGTAAGTTCTACAACTGTGTTATGACAACACTGTAGAGAAACTACAGTGAAGTCTCTTAAACCTTGACACACGTTCTACACTTTGTACATAGATTATATATATGTATAGTAAATGCTTGCAAAATGATGTTCTTTTTGACATATCTGTCATCTTGAATTTTAATTTGAGACTTTTCTCAAACTGAAATGAGTGCTTGAGATGATGTTTCATAAAGTAAAAAATGTACCCAAGCTCTAGAAACAAAAAGTAACACATGTACGTACTGACTTGATTGAGATGTGTTAGTAAAGTAACATCTGTACGTGATTTAGATGTGTTAGTAAAGTAACACGTGTACTTGATTTAGAATTGTTAGTAAAGTAACACATGTACTTGATCTTAATATGTTTGAGATGTGTTAGTAAAGTAACATCTGTACGTGATTTAGATGTGTTAGTAAAGTAACACCTGTACTTGATCTAGATATTTTAGTAAAGTAACATATGTTCTTGATTTAGATGTGTTAGTAAAGTAACATATGTAATTAAATTAGATGTGTTAATAAAGTAACACATGCATTTGATTGAGATGTGTTAGTAAAGTAACACATGTACTTGATCTAGATGTGTAATTAAAGTAACACCTGTACCTGATCTAGATTTGTTAGTAAAGTAACACATGCACTTGATCTAGATGTGTTAGTAAAGTAACACATGCACTTGATATTGATGTGTTAGTAGAGTAACACATGCACTTGATATTGATGTGTTAGTTAAGTAACACCTGTACTTGATCTAGATGTTTTAGTAAAGTATGAGAGTGAGTTGGGCACTTGATCTAGATGTGTTAGTAAAGTAACACATGCACTTGATATTGATGTGTTAGTAGAGTAACACATGCACTTGATATTGATGTGTTAGTTAAGTAACACCTGTACTTGATCTAGATGTTTTAGTAAAGTATGAGAGTGAGTTGGGTTTTACGGCACCACAACACTAGAAAGGTCATATAGCGTTATTAGTATATTTAGTAAAGTAACACCTGTACTTGATTTAGATGTGTTAGTAAAGTAACACCTGTACTTGATTTAGATGTGTTAGTAAAGTAACACCTGTACTTGATTTAGATGTGTTAGTAAAGTAACACATATACTTGATTTAAATGTGTTAGTAAAGTAACACCTGTACTTGATTTAGATGTGTTAGTAAAGTAACACCTGTACTGGATTTTGATTTGTTAGTAAAGTAACATCTGTACTTGATTTAGATGTGTTAGTAATGTAACACATGTACTTGATTTAGATGTGTTAGTAAAGTAACATCTGTACTTGATTTAGAATTGTTAGTAAAGTAACACATGTACTTGATCTTAATATGTTGACAATGAAGAAAATATTCCAAAATAGGAAATTAAAATAATACATAAATACTTGAACTGTTCTGATCTAATATTTCGACCACTAAGGGCCTTTTTCAAAGATTATCATGACATGATAATATTTGAAAAAGACCCTAAGTGGTCGAAATATTAGATAAGAGCAGTTCAAGTATTTATGCTTAATATGTTGGTAAAGTGATACATGTACTTAATACATGTACTTGATTTAAATGTGTTTGTAAAGCAATGAAACATGGGGAGTTGGTGTCGCGAACTCCTCCTTCAGTTTTTAAAGTTATTGAGTACATGAATATATTTGGTGTACATAATAACCAGAAACGGTAGATATGCCAAACGGAATTTTCATGTGTTTACGGTGGCCATTGCAGTATTATCTCCCCATGAACTTTGAATATTTTTTGTCATTTTGGCATGAAATATAGGGAGTTGGTGTTGCGACCTCCTTCAATTTGAAACTTATTGAATTGATACTTGCCATATATACTAAACATGAGTGTGCAAGACACAATTTTCCTGTGTTTAGTGGCAGCCATTACATAATTATCTCCACTTGAACTTTTAATATCTTTGTCATTTGGTCCTTTACATTGGTAGTTGGTGTCACAAACTTGGATTTGCAATCAAGACTGCCATGCAGATGTATTCATCACCTTTAGTGATAGTTCTAGTTCATTCAGTCAGTCTTTCATGCCCTTATTTCCCTAAGCATTCAGAGAAAAACCACAGGCAAATAGTGAAGGAGCCATTTTATCAGGGTCTACACTGTTTGCTACTATGTCAGTCTAATTTAAAGCTATCAAAATGGTGTCAAATTGAACACCATGTCTATTCAGCCCTACAAACTCATGGACTAGGGGGAGACCCATGTGGACAG
This sequence comes from Azorinus chamasolen, assembly GCA_963576725.1. Taxonomy (NCBI): domain Eukaryota; kingdom Metazoa; phylum Mollusca; class Bivalvia; order Cardiida; family Solecurtidae; genus Azorinus; species Azorinus chamasolen. The sequence continues at coordinate 92,471,823 of OY755241.1, read as the reverse complement.
AGTCACGAAGAAAGCCAACAACATGCTAGGCTTTATTCGACGAAACCTACATAGCACCAGTCAAGAAACCAAAACCAGCGCCTACATAACCTTGGTTCGCTCCAACCTTGACTACTGTTGCTCCATCTGGAACCCTCACCACAGAACACTAACATCTAAGGTTGAGATGGTCCAACGAAGGGCTGTCCGTTTTGTGACTAACCGGTATCACAATACCAGCAGTGTCACAGATATGCTTGCCAGTCTGAAATGGGAAACCCTTGAAACTCGTCGCCAGAAGCTGCAGCTTGCTATGTTCTTCAAGATTGTAAATAACCTCGTCGACATTGACTCTGAGCCATACCTGAGACCAGCAAAGACGCTGCCCCGTTCTTCCCATAGCACAAGGTTCTTGCCTTACCACACAGCTACAAACTGCTTCAAATACAGTTTCTTTCCGCGGAGCATCCCACTATGGAACTCCCTCCCAGCCTCTGTGGCTGAGGCCCACTCTTTGGCATCTTTTAAGAGTGGGATTTCTAGCCTAACCTTCTAAGGGGACCTTCTCGTCCCGGTTACAAAGTAGTCCAAATGAGGGACTTGAGCTGTATCAGCGGGGTTTCGCACCCTGGTACCGCCACGGTAGCTGAATTGGTCATGTTCTGATGGGTGAAAGTAACCGGGGAAACTTTTGTCTTCTTCTACCTTTTATCTATCTTGCACCGTTTGTCTTGCTTGGGTCTCTTCTTACTTTATCTATCATTTCTCTTTTGTCTTATCTTTCTCTAGGCGCACCGTTGTATAATTGTCAAGATATGACAGGACAACGTACTCATGTAGATGTAGATAGAGTGGATGTCAATTCAGCCCTACAAATTCATGGACTAGGGGGATTGGTTAAACACCATGTATTCAGCCCTACAAACTCATGGACTAGGAGGATTGGATGTCTACATATGTATTCAGCCCTACAAACTCATGGACTAGGGGGATTGGATGTCTAAATAGTTCATCCATAAAGTGATGGAACCAAGTACCGTATAACCCCTCTAATGTGACCACCAAATTAAAACCCCTCTAATGTGACCACCAAATTAAAACCCCTCTAATGTCACCACCAAATTAAACCCCCTCTAATGTGACCAATATAGATATTAATATAATGGCTGTTATAGAGGCGAGGGGTTCTACTGTCTGTAAGACCTTTGCACACAGTTTAGACTCAGATCAAACGGTTTGTAAGGGAGCTGTTAGGCTGTTTGTAAGGGAGCTGTTTGGCTGTTTGTAAGGGAGCTTTTTGAAAGGTTCTGCACTGCTTGCCATAGAAATGAGTTTCTACACTGATTAAGTTACAAGATTTTGTTTTATTGATATTCATAAAGGGATGAGACAGTTGTTATTATTCAGCAGGTTAAGGATTAAAGATGTACAAATGTTGTGTTTGAAACTGACTTCAGAATCGGAATCTATGTACCTTAACACTAATTTAACACTAAACACCACGGATAGTAAATGGTTGTTTGTGTCGAAAAAAAATAGAAAAATGGATTGCTATGGGAACCAGCGGAACAGCATTTTGCCATTGGTCGGAATCTGTCGTAATATCAAAATTTACATACCGGAAAATTAATAATCATTCAATGTATATGTAGGCCAACAACCAGTGTTAGCCATTGTACATGTGATAACAAACTAATTAGTATTGAAAGCTCTGTTCTGAAATAGAATCAGAGTCATTCATAACTATCTGTTGATGTCCGTTGATTTCCGTACAAAATTATCGTTTCAAAGGAGTCTCCTCTCAAAGAATTAAGCAGTATTTGGATAACGATAATATTTAGCTGAACAAAATATATCCTGTCGGAAAATGGGTTGTAAGCATTATTTTCATTGTATGTATACGTGTTTGTACAGCTCCTGGCGTTGATTGATTATTATGAAAAATGCGCATAATACATCTTCAAGGTAATTGGAGTAACACCCACACACATCTCATTTTATTACAGATGAGATGGTTGTGCCACGTCCCCCTCCTCTACGTAAGTACACCATCAGGGCCTACAGTAAGACATGGTCTAGGAGGAAGACAATACAGAAAATTGTGCAGGCCTGTGTGAATACGGCAGCAGAAAAGCGGGGCATTGCCGAACCCAAAGATGCTGTTAATAATGTGGCAGCTCTAGGAAAAATCATGAACATCGATGAGGCAGTGAGTAGAAATCCATACACAGATATACACTTATACAGGGTATTGATGGTGAAGAGAGATTGGGTGTCAGAATATTTAGGGTAATTAGGGTATTGATGGAGAGCAGAGATAGGGTGTCAGAATACCTAGGGTAATTATATCCCCCCCCCCCCCCCCCCCCCCCCCCCATTTATGGAGAGACATACTGTTTTCTCCAGAGTTGTCCGTCCATCTGCCTGCCAAGTTTATCTCTGAAACTGACAGGGCTAGAGTCACTAAACTCCCCAGGAATGTTCACCAGCATGAGTTGTAATGCACCTGAGGTTTTTGAATTGTCTCCCCTGATAACTTTGGAGTTATTGCCCCTGAAGACCTTAAATTAGGCAAACTTTGTGTCACACGTATCTCTGAAACCACTAGGGCTAGAGTCACCAGACTTCACAGGAATGTTGACCAGCATAAATTGTTGTGCACCTGGGGTTTTTGAATTGCCCCTCCCTGATAATTATAACTTAAAAATAGACAAACATTGTGTCATGTGTATCTCTGAAACCAGTAGGGCTAGAGTCACCAAACATTACAGGAATGTTGACCAACATGTGTTGTGCACCTGGGGAGTTATTGCCCCTGATGACTTACAATTAGACAAACTTTGTGTTGCGTGTATCTCTGAAATGGCTATGTCTAGAGTCATTAAACTTCACAGGAATGTTGACCAGCATGAGTTGTTGTGCATCTAGGGTTTTTGAATTGTCTCCCCATGATAACTTTGAGTTATTGCCCCTGATGACTTAAAATTAGGCAAACTTTGTGTCGTGCGTATCTCTGAAACCACTAGGGCTAGAGTCACCAGACTTCACAGGAATGCTGACCAACATGAGTTGTCATGCATCTTGGGCTTTTGAATTAGATGTTGATTTGTCTTGTTTACCCTTTACTCTATGCATATACATGTAAGAAATAATGACATCATGAATATTAATTAGATTAATTTTATAATGATATACTTAAAACCGGAAATTTTGGGCAATGTGTACATATGCCATTATAAAAAATCAACAACCAAAAACTCATGATGTCATTATTTCTTACATGAATATTTAATGGAAAAAGGGTAAATATATTTATCTAACCCTTCTCTTGCTGAATTTTGAAATACATTTCTCCTTCTTTACCCATGCTCTGTTGTATAATTACATATATCTTCACTGTGTACAAGTATTTCACTGTGCAATCACTGCTTTGGAGTGCACTGGTTGCACAATCAACTAGTAAATAGTGCAGACCCTGATGAGACAGCTCCTGCAGGAGCTGTCTCATCTGGGTATTCACTATTTACAGGTAGGTATGTTGATGTGAATAGCAAGCGAAGGGTTAACCTCATAGATAATCAGTTAAGCTTCTGTGAACAATGATTGTTTTGACAGGGTAAATTTGAATTTGGTTGGATTGGAGAAAAGTGGAGGATTTTATTTTTGTATGATTTATGAGGAGACGTCATGTTTTATAGCAGGATAATAGTCTACATTTTCATCTGTTTTTAGGATAAAGAAAAAATGGATTTGATCAGTTATGCCCTGAGAGGTTACATGCCTCATCAGCTGAATGTCTCGACTCTGTTGGAAATCTCCCGCTCCATTAAGCAATTTGGAAAAATACCAGACCATTTGCTAAAGGATGAAGATGAGGAGTCTGAAGACGAATATAACGAAATGATGGAAGAAATGGAAAAGAGAGATACAAACAGCGAGAAGGAATCCGAGGAATCCGAGGATGAGCTTGAAGAAGAACCTGAACCTGTTCCACCTAAGGTATTATGGGTTTTAGGGCTCATTGAAATAGAGTTCAGTACCAGTAGAACAAAATAGCTACAGCATTGTGAACAAACGTTGGTGGCGAGCAGATCCACAATAGTTAACCCTTCGCTTGCTATTCACGTCAATATACGTACCTGTAAATAGTGAAGACCCAAATGAGACAGCTCCTGCAGGAGCTGTCTCATTAGGGTCTGCACTATTTACAAGTTGATTGTGCAACCATTGCACTCCACAACAGTGATTGCACAGCGAAATACTTGTACACAGTGAAGATATGTGTAATTATACAACAGGGCATAGGTAATGAAGGAGAAATGTATTTTAAAATTCAGCAAGCGAAGGGTTAGATAAATATATCTATTGTTACCTTTAGCCTGCTGAACAAACTATTGTTGGTAGAAAATGTCATCATCTTCAGTTATCGCAGTTGATTTATCTTGCATTTCTTTTCAACAACACCATCAGAGTCTCAAATAGTTTGGATCCTGATGAGATGCCTAGTGACTGCAGCAGCCTAAAGTTTAAAACAGGGCTTAAGATAACAATTATTCGATGCCATTCTGGTTGATTACTAAAACCTTACACCACACTATCTCAGCAAGTAAAGTCTTTGACTCATAATAACACCGTTTGACATCTTTGCAGGATTATCTGATCAGCAGCAAAACTGTTTAACCCTTTCCCTCATATAAACGTCTGCAAACAGAGATGACCCAGATCAGACAGCTCCTACAGGAGTCATCTGATCAGGGTCTACTCTGTTTGCTAATGGAATTTGAAAGATATGTTTCTTTACTTTCTAAAATAGCTACAATGTTCCACCTTCCATGTTGTGTTATAACTTTTTGGTTCATGAATATTCAGTAGGTATTGAAATTTGTAATAAACATAGAACAGGGAAAGGGTTAAAGCTTTATATTTGATAATTGATCTTATTCTACAGTTTCCAGCAAAGGCAGGGAATCCTGTGTTCATTTTTCCATTATATAAATTGATAAATATTGAATGTCATTATAACATTTCTTACCTGAACACTCCTCAATCATGTAACATTGGTCTCGAGTGTTCGTTACAAAAGGACCAAAACCTGTATAATCATGATAATAATATATAAGCATCTGCCAATCTTCTGTAATCATCAGTTATGAGACTTTTCTTTACTATATTTTATATATTAAAAAGTTCTTGATTTATAGAGCATCTTTGTCACACACACACACACACACACGCAAGGTGAGAGGCACATGGCTTTGCTCTTGTCCAACTCGTCATACACCAATGGGAGAATTTACTTCAAACTTTCAAAGATGAACATCATTGATGTGTAGATGTATTTAAGGTAATTTTTACGCCACCCCCATACATACATACTTCAAATTTGGCATGCATGTGCAACTTGTGAAGGCGATTATTTTTAGGGGTGACTTATTAAGGTCAAGGTCATATGGCAAAGGTCAAATTACGGGTCAAATTTATATTGGCGATGATCAGGGGCTTAGTGCTTCTCAAACATACCTTGTAGCTCCTACAATGTGTACCAGAATTACACCTTGTAGCGCCTACAATTTGTACCAGAGTTATAGAACTTTGAAATTTCTTTCACTGTATAACATATAGTTAAAAAATCTTGTGTGTTCAACTTCTCATACACCAATGGGAGGATTTACTTCAAACATTCACATATTAACAACATTGATGTGAAGATGTATGTACATTACACAAGAGAATTTCTGCTCTAACCATTTTTTCAAGAGTTATGGGACTTTGAAATGTTCTTCACTTTACAATATATAGTGACACAGAACCCATATGAAGTACTCCTCATACACCAGTTTAAAAATATGTAAAGAAGGAAATTTTTACTCTGGCCATTTTACCAGAGTTATTGGACTTTGAAACTTTCTTCATTATGTAACATATGGTGAAAAAACTCCTGATACACCAATAGGAGGATTTAAACTTTCATAGATAGTTGATGTGAAGATTTACTAAAGAAGGGCAGTTTTGCTCCGACTTTCAATTATGGTGGGGGGGGGGGGCATCCTTGTCCTATTGACAGAATTTTCTAGTTTATATTATTTCTATCTAGCCTAAGAGAGAGCTTACAGAAGCAGAAAAAGAGAGATATAAGCTGAGAAAGATCAAAATGGCCGAGCACAGAGAGGTGCATCAACAAATAAGGAACGTGATCAGAAGTAGGATGGGAATGACACAGTTCAAGAGGAGACAACCTGGACGACAGCGAGTCTATAATCTCTGTAAGGATCACAGCAATACATATTCAGCTTTACAAATGGGTGCAGAGCAATACATAAAGGCACATTCAAATACTAAAATCGTCATTTACTACCAAACCCTGTGTTGAAGCCTTGTGACTACTCTTTTGAATCATCTTGAAGAGACAATTCTAAAGAGTGGTCACAGCATAGGGTTTAGTGAAGAAACCTGTGTTTAACCCATTCCCTCATATTGATGACTTTTGACAACACTGTAAAAGTCACTTTGTGAAACCATTGTGATAAATATAGCATTTGCTCCTATATGAGCAAATGCTCTATATATCACAATGGTTTCAAACTACAAATTCTAAAAAAATCCTTTTCTCTAGTTGATGCTCCTTTTCGGTAGATTTATTCAAAGAGGTTGGATCTAAAAATAACCTATGAAGTAATGGGTTAATGGAGAAATAAAGGAACTGTTCTTGAAGATGTTTCAATTTAAATATTTATCTGGGACTTGGAAGTACATGAATTGCTCTAAATATTCACTCAGGCAAACTTGGGCAAATAGTGCAGACTGAGATCAAACTGCTCCTCATTATTTAGTCAAATTCAAAGTAATCAAAATGGTGTCAAACAGAGTTTTTCAGTTTTACCAACTAATGTAAAGGGGAGATGGGATGTGGGAATACTAAGGGTGATTAGTTTACATGCATGTATCTTATCTTTAAGTTTAAACTGTTTCCTTCATACAAATGCCTTTGCAAACAGCGTAGACTCAGATCAAATAGCTTCTTTAGAAGCCATCTGATCAGGGTCTGCTCTGTTTGCTTATGGAATTATATAGATGTAAACAGTTTCTGCCAAAGCATAAACATCCCCTGTTCATAAACCAATACAAAGAGTAGACTAATGAATATTCATGATGTCATTATTTCTAATATGAATATTCATTAAAGAAAGGGGTTTACACAGAGGGAAAATTGTTACTTTTGCAAACAGTTTGAATCCAGATGAAATGCATAATACTTGTAATTCAGCATCTGATCTGGATCCAAACTATTTGGTATTCTGGAGATAGTGTTATAATTTGTAACTCAGTGTTATAATTTGTAACTCAGCATCTAATCAGCTTCCAAACGGTTTGGTATTCTCATCATAGTTACACCCTTCTCTTGCTGAATTTTAAAATACATTTCTCCTTCTTTACCCATGCCATGTTGTATAATTACATATATCTTCACTGTGTACAAGTATTTCGCTGTGCAGTCACTGCTGTTGACTGCACTGGTTGCACAATCAACTTGTAAATAGTGCAGACCCTGATGAGACAGCTCCTGCAGGAGCTGTCTCATCTGGGTCTTCACTATTTACAGGTAGGTATATTGACGTGAATAGCAAGCGAAGGGTTAAAAAGCCATGGATAAATTGTAGCAGATACTCATTCATTACTTAACCCATTACCTCATGACTATTCATGTAAGCAATAATGGTATTGGTAAGGTGTATAAGCTGAAGAATGAAGACCCTTGCATTTTTTTAAGCCAATGGTAAATACTGTAATATGAAATCTGTATAATTCCATTATCAAATACAGCAGACCCTGATCAGATAGCTCTTACAGGACCCATCTGATCTTGGTCTACTCTTACAGGACCCATCTGATCTTGGTCTACTCTTACATGACCCATCTGAACTTGGTCTACACTTACAGGACCCATCTGATCTTGGTCTACTCTAACAGGACCCATCAGATCTTGATCTACTCTTACAGGACCCATCTGATCTTGGTCTACTCTAACAGGACCCATCAGATCTTGGTCTACTCTTACAGGACCCATCTGATCTTGGTCTACTCTAACAGGACCCATCTGATCTTGGTCTACTCTAACAGGACCCATCTGATCTTGGTCTACTCTAACAGAACCAATCTGATCTTGGTCTACTCTGTTATAATTAACTTGCAAAGAGCTAGTGTGTTAACACTTTACTCCATAAATCCATAGATACATGCAAACAGAGTAGACCCAGACCAGATGACTCCTGTAGGAGCCGCCTGATCAGGAGTCTGCTCATTGTGCATATGGGGTTAGGTCTCCCCCAGTAAAAAATCCTGTACTCATGTCATTATTTCTAACTTCATGGAGTGAAATTGTTCTATATAGAGAATAATAGGTTAGTGTCATAGATGGGACGCTTTATCCGACGAGGGGAGAAAACGTTGAGGCGAGGCTTGCCGAGCCTCAACTGTTTTCTCTCCGAGTCGGATAAAGGCGTCCCATCTACGGCACTAACCTATTATTCGATTTATCCAGTCAATATAGTTAAATGTCTTTTTTATAGACTCATAACACTCTTGAAATAATTTACATTGAAAATGCAGTTTTTCGATCAACGGATCCCTCCCTTTTCACTTCCATTTAGACGTAAATAGATCTAATGATCTACCGCAGAGGAATATAGTTTCGATGCTTGTATTACTAGAAGGGAAACGTGGTTGAAATTGAAAAATAAGATGATTTGAATCGAGGGTCGAGAAGTTATTTCAAACAGACATGGTCTATATTCTTTGGTCAAATTCGAGTTACGTAGTCTCGGTTTCTATTTTTAGATTCTACCTAACGTCACTCAGAAATCGATGGAACTGAACAGGCTATATTTAGGTTTATGACTATCACCGCCCCTGTAAGAGTTTATCAATCAAATAATCATGAGAGTGAAAAGAAAACATTTACTATTTATCTGTCAATCTTTGCTTCCAGGTTTGATTTTATCAAAAACGGGTTTTGCCAGCGGTGGATTAAATTAATAAAAGTGATAAATCAACGTTATTTTGTATGTGGCCTCAGTGGCGTAATCGGTAAGGGCGACGTCTCTAGAGAGATTAGAATTAGTTTTTGTAGGATCAGGCGCGGGTTCGAATCCAGCTGTAGCCAATTATTTTTATTTTTTCTCATTTGAATAATTCTTCTGGTGACCAAATATATCTGTTAGATCTATTCCATCAACATGTTTATGAATATTTACAGAAAACTAAAATAGTTCCATGGTTATAGAATCATTACGCCTATCTACTAACCTAATAAACCTTCCACTACCGGAAGTAACCTAATAAACCTAAGTTTATTTGCACCCCCTTTATTATGTCACTAGAGAAGCCTGGTGACTGGATAAAATGTGTTTTCTTGTTTCAGATCCAAACAGTAAAATCTTGAGTGAACCTGGTGACTTGGCTAGAATAAGCAACAAGTCCTTGGCTATACTAATGAAGGTACATTTTGTATGTAAATAACCTTCAATTCACATAACCCTTTCCCTCATATTGACGACTTTTGACGACTCCGTAAAAGCCACTTTTTGAAACCATTGTGATAAAAAGAGCATTTGCTCCTATAGGAGCAAATGCTCTATTTATCACAATGGTTTCAAACTATAAAATTCCAAAAGTTTCCGTTTTTCTAGTTAATGCTCCTTTTCGGTAGAATTATTCAAAGAGGTTGTATCTAAATATAGCCTATGAGGGAATGGGTTCATAGAATCTGAGTGACATACAGAAAAACAGTTGAACATTTTCCTTCATATAAAATCCTTTTTACACACTTTTAAACAATGTAGACCTAGATCAGATGGCTCATGTAGGAGCCATCTGATGAGGGTCTGCTCCATTTGCTAATGAAATTATAACTGATCTGACTACAGTTTCTACCAATACCAAAACATCCTATGTACATTACTGTGTCTTAACCCTTTCCCTCATACAAACGTGTTTTCACGTATTTGCAAACAGAGTAGACCCAGATCAGACGGCTCCTAGAGGAGCCGTCTGATCAGGGTCTGCTCTGTTTGCTAATAGAATTTGATAGATCTGTTTCTTTGCTTTCTAAAACGTCTACATTGTTCCATCTTCCATATTTCTTTATAACTATTTTGTCCATGAATATTCAGTAGGTCTTGAAATTTGAAATAAACACAGAACAAGGAAAGGGTTAAAACTTCAGCTAAAATATTCATGATGTCGTTATTTCTAACATGAATGCTCAACAGGGAAAGGATTAACATAAAGTGTAGCATCAAAATTGCATGAGCAGACAGAGCAGACCCTGATTAGATAACTCCTTCAGGGACCATCTGATCTGGATATACTCTGTTTGCGTTTGCCTGAATTATGGAATTATATAGATCTGAATATTTACGAGGGAAAGGTAGAAATTACCACTGTATTTGTAATTGCATGTTCTCAGCAGCCTTTAAGTTATACCCATATATTTATTGTCATAAATCCCTTTCTTAATGAACACTTGTGCATAAATTGATCTTTTTATGAATATTCATTATCTTAACTTTAATAAGGCAAACATTTCAGGGAACAGAGCAGACCCTGATCTGGATCTATCCTGTTTGCAAAGGCATGAAAAAGCATATGTATTAGGAAAAGGGGTAATCATTTGCCTACAGACAAAGTTTAAGAGTTGAGGTGTATAGTATTATTCAATTGTGCTAAACATTTGTCTATAGGCATATATGAGTACCCTGAACTTTTTAAAAAAAAGGTTTATTCAAGTATTTGTTGCCATGGTAACCCAGTGATGGCCTGTGTTTGGTCAAATTCATGGTAACCCAGTGATGGCCTGTGTTTGGTCAAATTCATAGGGATAAGTTGAGCTGATCAACTACACCCCCCCCCCCCAAAAAAAATAATAAATAAATTAAAAAAATGTCCTTAAACAACATCCAAACACCATAACTTTTCATAGAACTCATTTTCATAAACCCCATTAAAACTTGTACTATAAGCATTATAAAGGTATCACCTCTACTTTCATTTTTCTACAGAAAACGCACACCCCTCTCGTTTTCATCTCATTAATACAACAATTTTCAACCGATTTTAAAAAAATAGGTACCGACTGTTAGAGAAATGAATACTTGTTATGGTTATACTATTGCCATTTCTATAGTTTCCAAATCGCAATAAATATTCAACCTCAAACAGCCATCAAGTGAAAATCGATAGACTTATGATTGCACTGTTTCGGCATATTTTATAACACGACGCCTCATTGGTCTACGGCTGAGGTGTGTCTTGGCCCGGCTTACAGCTTACCAATGAGGCATTGTATCATAAGATTCTCTGTGCATGACCCAAGATGGTCACTACATGTTGAATTCAAAATAGCGCAGAGAAAAAGGTTCGTTATGTTTCTTTTAAAATACTTTGAGCGTGTATTGTGACATTTTTTTATAAACTTGAGACAACTGTTGCTAAAAAAGGTGTGTTCATCGGGTTTTAGCTGTTTTACTCATGGTAGATGTACCGAAACAGTGCAATCATAAGTCTTCCGATTTTCACTTGATGGCTGTCTGAGGTAGGATATTTATTGCGATTTGGAAAGTATGGAAAAAGCAGTAGTATTCCCGTAACAAGTATTCATTTCTCTAACAGATTTATTTAAAATCGGTTGAAAATTGTTGGATTAATGAGATGAAAACGAGAGGGGTGTGGGTTTTCTGTAGAAAATGAAAGTAGAGGTGATACCTTTATAATGCTTATAGTACAAGTTTTAATGGGGTTTATGAAAATGAGTTCTATGAAAAGTTATGGTGTTTGGATGTTGTTTAACCCTTTCCCTCATATAAACGTGTCTTCACGCATTTGCAAACAGAGTAGACCCAGATAAGACGTCTCCTAGAGGATCCGTCTGATCAGGGTCTACTCTGATTGCTTGTGGAATTTGAAAGATCTGTTTCTTTACTTTCTAAAAAGGCTCCATTTTTCCACTTTCCATACTTAATTATAACTATTTTGTTCATGAATATTCAATAGGTATTGAAATTTGGAATAAACATAGAACAGGGAAAGGGTTAAGGACATTTGGGGGGGGGGGGGGGGGGGGGGTTATAGTCAATCAACACAATGTATACCTATGGTTGAATTTAGATATTGTCTGATATTGCTCATCTATACCTGATTTCTGTTTCGTTTGGGGGACATCTTGTAATGGATCCATTACAATTAGATCTCGTTATGTCCCTCAAAAGAAGTGGGGGAACATATTGTGTTTACTCCATTTCTTCTTCTTCTTATTCTTTCTTCAGATTTTTATCCCCTGCCTAAGGCAGAGGGATATTATTTTGGGTTTGTCCATCCGTCCTTCCTTTCGTCCGGTTTCTGTCCGATGCCATATCTCTGTAAAGGATTGACAGATTCAATGAAACTTGACCTGAATATTTGTTATCACTGGGGCCTCGTTCCCATGTATTACTTATCCAGATCGCTGGTTGCATTTAGGAGTTACTGCCCTTTTCTACTCTAAAATCACATTTTTTTCTGTCCGATGCCATATCTCTGTAACGGATTGACAGAATTCAATGAAACTTGACATGAATGTGTGTTATCACTGGGGCATCATTCCCATGTGTTACTTTATCAGATCACTTGCAGCATTTAGGAGTTATTGCCCTTTGATATGCAAAAATGTTCACAAGGTCATTATAAAATTTACACTACAGTATTCCCTCTCTACAACGACACCCTTTGGGATACGAAGATTGTGTGTGTTGTTCAGAGGGAGTTGTTATAGGGAGGGAAAATCAAACATAATTAGCTTGTTTGCAGATCCCCAGATAAGGTGTATTTCGAGAACTAAAACCGTTATGGCTCAATCAAGCCCTATGTTGTGACCACTCTTTAGAATCGTCACAAAGTGACGATTCTAAAGAGTGGTCACAACATAGGGTTTAATGGAGGCATAAAGAAAATAGGATGGAACAAAGTTGTTTCTGGAGCCATGTTGTTTCGGAAACAGTGACATGCGTTGTTGTAAGGAGGGAATCGTTATTGAGAGGGCCATTGTAGGGAGGGAGCACTGTAGTTGATATTCATACAGTCATGGGGGCCTCCGTGGCCGAGTGGTTGTGGTATTCGACTGTCAATCACTTAGCCGTCACTGCAATGGGTTCAAAACCAGGTCTGGGCATTTGGAATTTTTATATTAGGAAGCCTTTCAGCTGACCTGAGGTAGGTCGGTGATTTTACATGGATGTTATTCTGTGCACGAAACAATGCAATTTGTTCCATGCACGGAAGAGCCTCTTTGATTTTCCTCCACCTGTAATTAGTTCAAAATGATCTCACAAAGTTCACACTTTCATAAAGTATGCACTCTACAAATAAACAAATCAACAATGATGGACGTTTCCACTCAGAACATTGAAAAGGTTCATATATTTCCTTTGCAGTCCTTTGATGTTGATTCCAGAGCAGTGTACAAGAAAGCCAAATTGCTGAAACGAAACCAATCAGCAGTTGCTCTTCTGAAATCAGTTAACTGCAGAAGGAGTAAAAGACAGCAAGCTTCAAAGTCATTCAAAGCTTTTGTAACCAGATCTGAGGAGACCGAGACAGCTGATTTGATTCTGGATCTCAAGAATGAACTTGGTATTGAAGACTCTGAGGATAATATGGAAATGGGGGACCAGGAAATCAAAATTGAAGAAGGGGTGGAACAGGATGAGAATGTAAATGATGGTCAACAGTTGATGAAATTAACTGGTACAGTTAGCAATGATGGAATGATTGGAGGCAGTTATAGAAAAGAGGGTGGAACCTATCAAGCTCTGAATGGAACTAGTCATAGTAATATTGGAATATATCAAGAACAGAGCAGAACCAGTCAATGTGTGAGTGGAACCAGTCAATATGTGAGTGAAACCAGTCAATATGCAAGTCATACAAGCTTGGTAAATACTAAACAAAAGGGACAAAGTTTTGATTCATATGTACCAGGGCTAGCAAACGTCAGTAAATCTTTAGACAGTGAGAGCCAAAACTTGAGCACGGACAATGTTGAAGCCAAGAGAGTAGATAATGACAATGTAAGAGAGTGTCAAAGTGCGTCAGTAGATGGGGAATCTGCTCCTGATTCGTATGACAAGATACTGCCATACATCCCACCAAACCTGTCAAACTTGCAGGCAATGAAATGTCTACTGCTGGAACACCGTAGCCTGATCAGCATGGCTGGGGGCTTCTTTGACAAAGAGGAACTGAAGGAACATCTGTACAGAATTAAGAATAAAGGATCAAACCCTTTACTGCCTGTTTTTATGACTGTCAGCAGCTTTAAGGTAAGCATTCGTGTAGCCTTTAAACTCATTACCTAATAAATACCATCTTATTTCTAATAAAGTTCCTGGGGGCGGTCCTTTTTTGTAAAAGGAGCTTCTTGCATTTTGTACACAAGTGGTTTCTTAATGCAGAATTAATGCAGTGCAGAAAACTCCTAGGAGAGCTTTCTGTATTGTTTACAATCTACATTAAGCTACCACGTGTTTTTGTTTTTGAAAAACCTATTTCTTTAGTTAATGGTTGTTACTTGTGGATAGAGTTTTTGTTGTTTTCTTAATCATAAGTTTCACCCGTCCTAACCCCAAAGTAAGATGGAGTGGGGAGGCTATTTTTAGATCCAACCTCTTTGAATAAATCTACCGAAAAGGAGCATAAACTAGAGAAAAGGAAAATTTTAAATTTTGTAGTTTGAAACCACTGTGATAAATAGAGCATTTGCTCCTGTAGGAGCAAATGCTCTATTTATCACAGTGGTTTCACAAAGTGACTTTTACAGAAGCGTCAAAAGGCGTCAATATGCGGGAATGGGATAATAGGGAGAATACAGAACTACACATTATGAATATGTACAGTAGATTTTTATCCCCCACCGCATAGCGGAGGGGGTTATAGGAATGGCCTTCGTCTGTCTGTCTGTCTGTCCGTCTGTCCGTCTGTCCGCACTCACCAAAGGGTAGTTGTGTGACTTTTTCTAACTAGTCGCACAAGTAAAATCATTAACCTGGCCATCTCTTGTGACATTAACCTGGCCATTTCTTGTGACATTAACCTGGCCAGTTGTGGGACATAGGGTTAGGGTTAGGGTTAGCTTCCAGATCATTCTTTTCCAAAGTTAGAGCCAAAAATAGTTTTTCTTGTGGGACTAGTCCCACAAGAAAAGATCAAAGGAAAAAGTCACACAACTACCCATTTGTTAGTATCTGTCTGTCCGTCTGTCCGTAACAATTTCGTGTCCGCTCCATATCTCCTATACCCCTTGAAGGATTTTCAAGAAACTTGCCTCAAATGTTAACCAAGTTGAGACGATGTGCAGAACATATGTGGCAGATATGTCGGCTCAAGGTCAAGGTCACATTTGAAGGTCAAGGGTTTTAACCTTCAATTTCCATTGCATTTTTGTGTCCGCTCCATATCTTCTAAACCCTTTGAAGGATTTTCATAAAACTTGAGTCAAATGTTAACCAAATTAAGACGATGTGCAGAACACATGTGGCAGTCATGTCGGCTCAAGTTCAAGGTCACATTTGAAGGTCAAGTGTTTAAACCTTCAGTTGCCATTACAGTTTCGTGTCCGCTCCATATCTTCTAAACCCTTTGAAGGAATCTCATAAAACTTGAATGAAATATTAAGTGAATTGAGACGATGTGCAGAACCCATGCGGCAGTCATGTTGGCTCAAGGTCAAGGTCACGTTTGAAGGTCAAGTGTTCTAACCTTTAATTTCCGTTACATTTTCGTGTCCGCTCCATATCTTCTAAAGCCTTTGAAGGATTTTCATAAAAGTTTAGTCAAATGTTAGCTAAATTGAAACGATGTGCAGAACACATGTGCCAGTCATGTCGGCCCAAGGTCAAGGTCACATTTGAAGATCAAGTGTTCTTACCTTCAATTTCCATTATAGTTTCGTTATCTCCTATACCCCTTGAAGGATTTTCAAGAAACTTGCCTCAAATGTTAACCACGTTGAGACAATTTGCAGAACATATGTGGCAGTCATGTCGGCTCAAGGTCAAGGTCACATTTGAAGGCCAAGTGATTTAATCTTCAATTTCCATTACATTTCGTGTCCGCTCCATATCTTCTAAACCATTTGAAGGATTTTCATAAAGCTTGAGTCAAGTATTGACCAAATTAAGACAATGTGCAGAACATATGTGGCAGTCATGTCGGCTCAAGTTCAAGGTCACATTTGAAGGTCAAGTGTTTAAACCTTCATTTGCCATTACAGTTTCGTGTCCGCTCCATATCTTCTAAACCCTTTGAAGGATTTTCATAAAACTTGAGTCAAATGTTAAATGAATTGAGACGATGTGCAGAAATCATGCGGCAGTCATGTTGGGTCAAGGTCACGTTTGAAGGTCAAGTGTTCTAACCTTTAATTTCCGTTACATTTTCGTGTCCGCTCCATATCTTCTAAAGCCTTTGAAGGATTTTCATAAAAGTTTAGTTAAATGTTAGCTAAACTGAGACGATGTGCAGAACACATGTGCCAGTCATGTCGGCTCAAGGTCAAGGTCACATTTGAAGATCAAGTGTTCTTACTTTCAATTTCCATTATAGTTTCGTTATCTCCTATACCCCTTGAAGGATTTTCAAGAAACTTGCCTCAAATGTTAACCACGTTGAGACAATGTGCAGAACATATGTGGCAGTCATGTCGGCTCAAGGTCAAGGTCACATTTGAAGGCCAAGTGATTTAATCTTCAATTTCCATTACATTTCGTGTCCGCTCCATATCTTCTAAACCATTTGAAGGATTTTCATAAAACTTGAGTCAAATATTAACCGAATTGAGATGATGTGCAGAACACATGTGGCAGTCATGTCGGCTCAAGGTCAAGGTCACATTTGAAAGTCGTGTTCTTACCTTCAGTTTCCATTATATTTGTTTCCGCGTCCTATTTTCTTAACAACTGGAAGGTTGAATGTCAACCACGTTAAAACCCAGGTCAATGTCTTAATTTTGGTGGCGGCGGTGGGGGATATAGCTGTCCTTTGGACTGCCTTGTTTCACCAGTGGAAGGGTTAGCTTCAAAATTCACAGATGCACAACCTTGTTGTAAAGATGGTTGCAAATAACGGAAATTTTGCTCCAACCATTTTTACCTGTGATATGAGACTTTATAACTTTTTTTTTTAATGAAAAACCTGCTTGATGTCGGAAGGTAGGGACACCCTTGTCCTGTGGACACAATTCTAGTCAGAATTTTAAAATATAGGAAATTCATTGCCATGGCAAAGAGTAAAGAATCTGATCTGCAAGCAAGCATAGCAGACATTGATCAGTCAACTCTTACTGAAGTTTGTCTGCTGTGTGGAATTGTCATCTGTCATGAAGTAATTGTCATGTGCTAAAATTGTTCTCTGCTGAAATGCTGAAAGTTAAGTTTTCTTCCATTTTTTGGATCCTAATGAGATGCTGAGTTGCTGAACAGCACATCAGAATCCAGAATGTGTGTAAACTGTGTATAGTTAATAAAGATGCCTTTTTATGTATGTGCAAATAGAGTAATCCCGTAATAGATGACTCCTGTAAAGGCTGCTTGATCAGGTTCTGCTCTGTACGAAATTATAATAGATCTGACTGTACAGTTTCTACCAATACCAAAATATCCTGTGAAAATATGCCATTATAAATGTTCAGCAAATTGATGTTGCTGATGTGATTTCCTGCATGAATATTCAACAGGTAAACGGTTGTAGATAAGTATTACAGGTAAACAGTTGTAGATAAGTATTACAGGTAAACGGTTGTAGATAAGTATTACAGGTAAACAGTTGTAGATAAGTATTCAACAGGTAAACGGTTGTAGATAAGTATTCAACAGGTAAACGGTTGTAGATAAGTATTACAGGTAAATGGTTGTAGATAAGTATTACAGGTAAACAGTTGTAGATAAGTATTACAGGTAAACAGTTGTAGATAAGTATTACAGGTAAACAGTTGTAGATAAGTATTACAGGTAAACGGTTGTAGATAAGTATTCAACAGGTAAACGGTTGTAGATAAGTATTCAACAGGTAAACGGTTGTAGATAAGTATTACAGGTAAATGGTTGTAGGTTGTAGATAAATATTCAGCAGGTAAACTGTTGTAGATAAGTATTCAGCAGGTAAACGGTTGTAGATAAGTATTCAACAGGTAAACGGTTGTAGATAAGTATTCAACAGGTAAATGGTTGTAGATAAGTATTACAGGTAAATGGTTGTAGATAAGTATTCAACAGGTAAACGGTTGTAGATAAGTATTCAACAGGTAAACAGTTGTAGATAAGTATTACAGGTAAATGGTTGTAGATAAGTATTCAGCAGGTAAACGGTTGTAGATAAGTATTCAACAGGTAAACGGTTGTAGATAAGTATTCAACAGGTAAACAGTTGTAGATAAGTATTCAACAGGTAAACGGTTGTAGATAAGTATTACAGGTAAACGGTTGTAGATAAGTATTCAGGTGATCTAAGTGAAATATTTTTAATATTTTTTCACGACAACTTATCTTGCAGCAACTCCGTAGAATTACCCCCTAGGTATGAATGAGAAATGAGATTTTGACAAGTACACCTCTTATTTTCAGAACTACATGTAACTTAATGTTGAAATGGTCAAATACATGTAGGAGTCACACCATGGCAAAACCATGTTTCAAATGCCCTTCTGGCCCATTGCATTTTTCATGTGAGGAAGCCTTCCAGCTGGCTTACAGGGAACACTACAATTTATTCCAGGCTTAGAAAAGCCTCAGGGTCTTCCTTCACCTGTTATTAGCTCGATGTTGCTGTATGACTGAGATGCTCTTAACCCTTCTCTTGCTGAATTTTAAAACACATTTCTCCTTCTTTACCCATGCCCTGTTGTATGATTATGTATAACTGTGTACAAGTATTTCACTGTGCAAGCACTGCTGTGGAGTGCACTGGTTGCACAATCAATTTGTAAATAGTGTGGACCCTGATGAGACAGCTCCTGCAGGAGCTTCTCATCTGGGTCTTCACTATTTACAGGTAGGTATATTGACGTGAATAGCAAGCGAAGGGTTAAAATGATATAAATCCCTGATACAAACAAACTGTGACAAAACTAGTTCTAACACTTTACTCCATAAATACGCCTTTCTATGCTTTTGTAAACAGAGCAGACCAAGATCAGACAGCTCCTGTAAGAACTGTCTGATCAGGGTCTGTTCAATTTACTTATGAAATTGCAATAGATCTGATTCTACAATTTCTGTCTTTGCCAATAGTTCCTTTGTATACACTGTATATGACATTATAGAAAATAGTCCAGTTGATATTCATGGTGTATTTATAAATTTTAATTCTTAACCCTTTCCCTGTTCTGTATTTAGGTCAAATTTCAATACCTATTGAATATTCATTAACAAAATAGTTATAAAGAATTATGGAAGGTGGAACATTGTAGACATTTTAGAAAGTAAAGAAACAGATCTATCAAATTCTATAAGCAAACAGAGCAGACCCTGATCAGACGGTGTTTGCAAATGCGTGAAAACACATCTATATGAGGGAAAGGGTTAAAGAAATATATGAATATTCATTGAGGAAAGGGTTGATGACAACATCAGTGTAAATGACATGACCTAGATCAGCCTAGTTGTCTTCTACACAGCATCTGATATGTAGTGATACGCTTTGATATGCGGTATATATAAAAACTACTTTAGATACAGGTGTGTGTCAAACAAGACAGACCAAGAAGGGACACTTTGTCTCCGATCTTGATCTACACTGTTTGAATGTCACTAAAGCAGGCTTGGTTGTATCCACCTTTTGTTTCAGAATCCCAGGCAGATAAGGTCAGACTCAACGGCTAAAGCAACCAATCGTTCCAAAAGAAATCCCAAGCAAATTGTGGTTCAAAATGTACGGAAAACGAGATCCTACCAACTTTTAAAGGTATACTTCTGACTAGATCATAGTTGGGCTCAGACTGGAGCTCTCCATCAAAAAAAGGGTGTAGTGGAGAGAAGTTTTGGTGCTGTATCTCTCTATATGTTCTATATATTTAACCCTTCTCTTGCTGAATTTTAAAATACATTTCTTCTTCTTTACCCAAGCCCTGTTGTATAATTACATATATTTTCACTGTGTACACATATTTCGCTGTGCAATCACTGCTGTGGGGTGCACTGGTTGCCCAATCAACTTGTAAATAGTGCAGACCCTGGTGAGACAGCTCCTGCAGGAGCTGTCTCATCTGGGTCTTCACTATTTACAGGTACGTATATTGACGTGAATAGCAAGTGAAGGGTTAAACTTCTCTCTCGGCTAAAAACAGGGAAAAATCAGTAGGGTTAGGGAGACTTATTCTCCCAAATCACCCTCTTGCTTGAGCCCTTCTTAGGTATTTAATCTAATGTTGAACACTAGATAAAGGTATGTATTCAAATACTAAAATCATCATTTCTCCACAAGGATCGTCACAACATAGGACTTGGTGGAGAAATAAAGGAGAAATTCTTGAAAATGTTTCAATTTACACACTTATCTGGGCCTCCGTAATAAATATAACCCAGTAAAAAAAAAGTTATTGCCCCTTGTACATTTTTTCACACTTTTTTTGTCCGAACTATAACTCCTATATGGCTCATGCCTTGGATTGAAACTTCATACATGGAAAAATCATGATGAGAGTAAGTGTTATGCACAAGGTCCATAATTCTGGCTTCACTAATATTGAAGTTATTGCCATTTGTTACATTTTTTTGTTGAATCAATGTTCTACTGATGCTATTGGAATGACATTTCATTTATGGAAAGAGCACGATGAAAGGAAAGAATGGCATGTACAAGGGTCATAACACTGGTATCAATATTTTTGGAGTTATCAGTAGCTGCTGTTATCATTTTTTTCTTGAAAAATGTGGTTTGGAAAGTGCTTAATGAGAAGAAGTATCATTCATCAAGTCCATTACTAAGGAAGCAAAATGTTGAGTTATTCCCCTTTACATATTGTTCTTGCTAGAGTTGTTTGTCTGTCTGTCTGTCACACATCTAGTCTGGTCATGGTCTTATGTACAGAAATATGACAATATGCTGCTGTGTATGTGTGGGTGTGAGGCATTGGGGGAGGGTGGGGGGAGAAATCTGTTTTTGTGACACAAACCTCTAGTTTAAAAATAAATCTAATTAATATTCATGATGTCTTTATATTTTACATAATATTCCTGGAGTAATGCATTCAAGGATGATGCCATTATTTCTTGCATGAATATTCATCCGGTAAAGGGCTAAGACTTTGGTTTCAGGCTCGGTTCCAGTCTCTGTTTGTCTGGCCAGCCTTTATCTCCACCGTTTTTCGCCCAAGACTTAAAGATCCAAAACCAACACCAGCCGAACCTTGCTCTAAAGGTGACATTGAAGTTGGAAATGTTGACAACTATGTCGATAAGAATGATACACCTGACAAAGGCATGGTAATTAGGAATGAGAAAGTTGAAAAAGATATAGGTGAGAATGCAGAAGAGGAGGATACAGAGATGGTGACGTCTGAGACATACAGTGAAGGAGACCCAGAAGATGAGGTAGTGAAGGAGAATGTTGCTCGTGCCGTAGAAGAGGTAATGGAAGCTGAAGGGCAAGATCTGACTCAAGAGGAAGCCATAGAAAAACTAGTGGAGAAAATTCTGATGGAGTACAAAGCTAGCAGGGAATCCAAGAAAAGGTCAGTCTATTTTAACCCTTTACCTGATGCTATTTCAGGGCTCTGCAAAGACCATAGTCCCAGATAAGATCAGAGCTGCAGATAAATGTGCGTACTCAAATACTAAAATCGTCATTTCTCCACCGAACCCATGTTGTGACCACTCTTTAGAATCGTCTCGAAGAGACGATATTAAAGAGTGGTCACAACATAGGGTATGGTGGAGAAATAAAGGAGTTATTCTTGAAAATGTTTTAATTTACACATCTTATCTGGACCTATATAAGATGTCTCATAAATGAGCCATAAGTCAGCGTCTCATTTAGAGCGAGAATTTTTTAACACTCCGACTCAATTTTGAAAATAAATAATTCCATATATTCTCCCTCCGCTATATACAAACTGACCACCACACTAGTAGAAGGGAAGGTGTCATTTACCGTTTTTTCCCTTTAAAATTTTTTTCACACCTTTGCACAGAGTTCATTTAGGAGCCTTCTGATAAGATTCTGTTCTTTATATCCCCCGCTGAAACTGTAGGGATATAGTTTTTGTGATGTTCATCCATCCGTGTGTGCTTCTGTGTGTCCTGGAGTGATATCTCAGAAACGGTTTGGAATTATGTCTCCCCCATTTATGGGGAGACATATTGTTTTTTTGCCAGAGTTGTCTGTCCATCCATCCGTCCGTCTGTCTGTCTGTCTGTCTGTCCGTCACAAACTTGTGTCGCGTGTATCTCTGAAACCAGTTAGGCTAGAGTCACCAAACTTCACAGGAATGTTCACCAGCATGCGTTGTTGTGCACCTTGGGTTTTTGAATTGTCTCCCCCTGATAACTTTGGAATTATTGCCCCTGATGACTTAAAATTAGAAAAACTTTGTGTCGCGCGTATCTCTGAAACCACTAGCACTAGAGTCACCAAACTTCACAGGAATGCTCACCAGCATGAGCTGTTGTGTACCTGGGTTTTTAGCTCACCAGAACACTTTTGTGCTCAGCATGAGCTTTTCTGCGTTGTCCGTCGTCGGGCATCAACAATTTGAACCTTTAAAAATCTTCTCCTCTGAATCTACAGGGTTCTCAGCTTTCATCTTTGGCACATAACATCATTGTAGGTCATCTACAAAAGTTATATAAATTATGCCCCTGGGGTTAAAATTGGCCCCGCCCTAGGGGTAGCCAGTTTTCAATAGAAACATATAGTGCAAACTTTGAAAAGCTTCTCGGAATCTACAGGGTTCTCAGCTTTCATATGTGGCACATAGCATCATGTTCAGGTCCTCTACAAAAGTTATATAAATAATGCCCCTGGGGTCAATATTGACCCCGCCAAAGGGGTAGCCAGTTTTCAATAGAAACATATAGTGAAAACTTTGAAAATCTTCTCCTCTGAAACTTGAAGGTTCTCAGCTTTCATATTTGACACATAGCATCATATTCAGGTCCTCTACAATAATTATATAAATTGTGCCCGTTGGGTCAAAATTTGCCCTGCCCTGTCCCAGGGCGGGCTAGTTTTCAATAGAAACATAAAGTGAAAACTTTGAAAATCTTCTCCTGATTGTCTGGTGAGTGCTTCAGGGCCACTCTGGCCCTCTTGTTTAAAAATATTTATTTTTTTGTTTTTAGTTATATTCGAAAGAGTCGCCGAAAATTGACACAAGGAGCGAGACAGGCGACATTCCAACGGGAAAGGACAAAAATCCTCAAACGTCTTGGTCAGTATGCAAAATATTTTCACAAGAATCAGTTATCAAACTTGTTTGTTTCTCTTGCCCATTTACTTCCTTAATCCAATAAGCAGGTCAAAGATAAATATTGCAGACCCTGATCTGGGTCTGTACTTTGTGTTATACCAGTTAACTCTTAGCAGACCTAGATCAGGGTCTGTACTTTGTGTAATATGAATCAACTCTTAGCAGACCTAGATCAGGGTCTGTACTGTGTATTATATGAATCAACTCTTAGTAGACCCAGATCAGGGTCTGTACTTTGTGTTATACCAGTTAACTCTTAGTAGACCCTGATCTGGGTCTGTACTTTGTGTTATACCAGTTAACTCTTAGTAGACCCTGATCTGGGTCTGTACTTTGTGTTATACCAGTTAACTCTTAGTAGACCTAGATCAGGGTCTGTACTTTGTGTAATATGAATCAACTCTTAGCAGACCTAGATCAGGGTCTGTACTGTGTGTTATACCAGTTAACTCTTAGCAGACCTAGATCGGAGTCTGTACTGTGTATTATATGAATCAACTCTTAGTAGACCCTGATCTGGGTCTGTACTTTGTGTTATACCAGTTAACTCTTAGTAGACCCTGATCTGGGTCTGTACTTTGTGTTATACCAGTTAACTCTTAGTAGACCTAGATCAGGGTCTGTACTTTGTGTTATATGAGTTAACTATTAGTAGACCTAGATCAGGGTCTGTACTTTGTGTTATACCAGTTAACTATTAGTAGACCCAGATCAGGGTCTGCACTGTGTGTTATATGAATTAACTATTAGTAGACCTAGATCAGGGTCTGTACTGTGTGTTATATGAGTTAACTATTAGTAGACCTAGATCAGGGTCTGTACTTTGTGTTATACCAGTTAACTCTTAGCAGACCCAGATCAGGGTCTGTACTGTGTGTTATATGAGTTAACTATTAGTAGACCCAGATCAGGGTCTGTACTGTGTGTTATATGAGTTAACTATTAGTAGACCTAGATCAGGGTCTGTACTTTGTGTTATACCAGTTAACTCTTAGCAGACCCAGATCAGGGTCTGTACTGTGTGTTATATGAGTTAACTATTAGTAGACCCAGATCAGGGTCTGTACTGTGTGTTATATGAGTTAACTATTAGTAGACCTAGATCAGGGTCTGTATTTTGTGTTATACCAGTTAACTCTTAGCAGACCCAGATCAGGGTCTGTATTGTGTGTTATACCAGTTAATCTTAACCCGATTGATACATCTTAGTAGACCTAGATCAGACAGCTTCTGAAGGAACTATCTATTGAGGGCCTGCTCTGTTTGCTGATGGAACTATATAAATCTTGATTCCACAGCATCTGTCATAGCCAATATTCCTGTGTCCATATGCAATTTATACAGCTAATTATGTCTCCCCCATTTATAATGGGGAGACATATTGTTTTTGGTCGAGTTATCTGTCTGTCCGTCTATCTGTCTTCTGTTTTTCCGTCACACTCATGTCCACTCTCACAAATATGGAAGGATTTCAAAATGCTTTGGCACAAATTTACATCTCAACAAGATGATGTGCAGAACATTGGATTCATGCACGTGGGTCAAAGGTCAAGGTCACAATTCAAGGTCAAATGTTTTTAGCCACTACCTTCATGTCTGCTCCATATCTCTTAACCCTTGGGAGGATTTCATAATGCTGTGGCACAAATGTACGCCATAACAAGTTGATGTGCAGACAGCAGGATACAGGCACATTGGTGAAAGGTCAAGGTCACATTTCAAGGTCAAATGTTTTAGCCTTAATTTTCATGACTGCTCCACATCTGTTTAACCCTTAGAAGGATTCCAAAATGCTGTGGCACAAATTTTAATATTCTCCTTAACAAGCTTATGTCCAGACATCAGGATTCAGGCATGTGGGTCAAAGGTCAGGGTCACAAATCAATGTCAAGGTCACAATTAAAGATCAAATGTTTTTATTTTTCACACTTTCTTGTCCGGACGATAACTCCTATATTGCTCATGTCATGTTTGAAACTTCATACATGGAAAGAGCATGGTAAGAGGAAGTTTCATGTACAAGGGCCATAACTCTGACTTCAATACTTTTGGAGTTATTGCTCTTTGTCACATTTTTTGTAAAATCAATAACTCTTGTTCTACTAATGTTATCTGAATGATATTGCATTTATGGAAAGAGCATGATGGAAGGAAGTGTCATACACAAGTTCCATAACACTGGATTCAATAATATTGGAGTTATTGCCCCCGATTTTCTGCAGAGTTATGGGACTTTGAAATTTTGCAAAGAAAATTTGGTCCGCACGGTTTCTCCAAAACGTTTAATTGGATATTCATTAAATTTCATAGGATTGATCAGCATCATCCCTAGTTGTGCATATCTTATTCCTGTTCTGGTTTTATGATTTTCTGCAGAGTTACGGGACGTTAAATTTTTACATGGAAAATTTTGTCCGCACAGCTTCTTCAAAACCTTTGGATCGTGAAACTTAATAGGATTGATGAGTACTATGCCTAGTTGTGCATGTCTTATTCCTGTTCCTGTTGGATAGTTTTCTACAGAGCTATGGGACTTTGGGACATACGTTTTTGTATCAAAAACAATACTAGTTATAATTCATGATTTCATTTTCAGCATGAAAATTCATACGCTAATGGTTTAATGTTAACATTTTCTCCACACATGATAAAATGGAGGAATTCCAAACTTCAGTTTGTCATATATTATGTGGAAGTAAACAGATAAATATGCCTGTCTATGCCTTTGCAAACAGAGTAGACCCAGAACAGAGAGCTCCTTTAGGGCCATCAGATGAGGGTGTGCTCTTGTTTGCATGTGCTATAATGTAGGTAGGATTGTACAGTTTCTACTAATGTAGGTAGGATTGTACAGTTTCTACTAATGTAGGTAGGATTGTACGGTAGGATTGTAGTTTCTACTAATGAAGGTAGGATTGTACAGCTTCTGTTAATGTAGGTAGGATTGTACATACTAATGTAGGTAGGATTGTACGGTAGGATTGTACAGTTTCTACTAATGAAGGTAGGATTGTACAGCTTCTGCTAATGTAGGTAGGATTGTACATACTAATGTAGGTAGGATTGTACGGTAGGATTGTACAGTTTCTACTAATGAAGGTAGGATTGTACAGCTTCTGCTAATGTAGGTAGGATTGTACAGCTTCTACTAATGTAGGTAAGATTGTACAGTTTCTACTAATGAAGGTAGGATTGTAAAGCTTCTGCTAATGTAGGTAGGATTGTACAGCTTGTACTAATGTAGGTAGGATTGTACAGTTTCTACTAATGTAGGTAGGATTGTACGGTAGGATTGTACAGTTTCTACTAAGGCCAAAACATCCTGTGTTCATTTGTCATTGTAGAAAATAAACTCATTAATATTCATGATGTCATTATATCTTACATTAGTATTCATTAAGTAAAAAGAGTTCGAGAAGTGGAAATTTAAATACAAATGAATATATATTAACCCTTTACCTCATACATACACCTTTTTGAAATGGAGAACACTCGGATAAGAGAGTTCCTTCAGGTGTGGTTCTACTCTGGTTGCTTCTCAAAAAATACAGTAAAACCTCTCTATAATGACCACTAAATTACAGTAAAACCATCAAGTATTTTGTGTTAAAGCAAGTGGATGCTTAAAGCAAAGTGAAAGTAAAACAGAACGCTCCTATAGGAGCGTTCTGTTTTACTTTCACCTTGCTTTAAGCAACGACCTGCCCTAAATACCAATTAATTAACACACTTTAGTTGTCGTTATAGAGAGGTTTTACTGTAATTGAGTGGTCATTATAGAGAGGTTTTACTGTAATTTAGTGGTCGTTATAGAGGTTTTACTGTAATTTAGTGGTCGTTATAGAGAAGTTTTACTGTATATATATGTAGGATTCCATAGTCTCAGCATGCTTTTATTCATGCTTTTACAATCGTTCAACTAATTAGTATCCACACATTTGCAAACAGCTTTGATTGAGATGAGACACTGAAATATTGACCATTAATATTGTTTAGATGAATTCTTATAGTGGCATATGCATACAGGAATGTTGGGGGCAATAGGAACTATAGAATTAGATCTAGATTATATCACTGGAAAATTAGATCTAGATTACAGTAAAACCTCTCTATAACGGACACTAAATTGTATTAATTAGTTGGTATTTAGGGCAGGTGGCTGCTTGGAGCTTTCTGTTTTACTTTCACCTTGCTTTAAGCAGCCACCTGCATTTAACACAAAATATTTGATTTAATTTAGTGGCCGTTATGGAGAGGTTTTACTTTATATAACTGTAGAGTTAGATCTAGATTATTTTGATGTAAAAAAAAAGCAATTTGGTCACACATCTCCTACAAGAACAGTATGATCTGGGTCTACTCTGTTTTGCAAAGATGTTAAGAGGAATATAAGGGTAGAGGGAGATAACTGTATTACGATGTTTTTTAGGGTTATGGGAGAAGATGGAGGAGTTTCGTCGACAGCGTGAGGAGCAGCAGGCACATCCAGACAGTGAACAGACGATATTCATCCCAGCGGAAAATGTACTGGATATCCAGGAGATCAGCCAGAATGATACCAATACTTTGTCTAGCAGTTTAGAGCAGGGTAAGTCTCATTTGTGCCATGTCCTTGACACACTAGCTACTTTCCTTTTCTTGTTTAACCGTTCCCTATGAACATTTATGTGCGATATGTTAAAGTCATGAATATTTATTAAATTAATTTTTACTGTGGCATATGGCTTAGATAGAAACTATAGGATATTTGTTAATTACATAAGCAAACAGAGCAGGCCATGCTCCGGATCTACTCTGTATGCAAAGACATTAAAAGTGTTACTATGAAGGAAAGAGTTATGTGTAATATTTCAGAGTCTGATGCCAGGTTGAGATAGGTCATTCATTTTACATGTATACTGTTTTGCCTGGTTTAATCCTTTACCTAATAAGTACATCTTAGTCATACCTTTACACACAGAGTAGGCCCAGATCCGATGGTTCTTGTTGGCCTCATCTGATCAGGATCTGCTCTTTTTGTTCTATATATGGAACTATATAGATCCGATTCTACAGTTTAAATCATGACCAAAAAATCCTGTGTTCATGTATAGTTCGATTTTAACCGTGAGCTGTGACCTTTAGGACGAGTCCACCTGTGGAGGTAAAACGCATCTCAAACCATGTATTTGCTCCGGAGTTACCTGTGGTTATACAGACCTGTAATAAGCATATACAGTAGAACTCCTCTAATGCGACCACTTAATGAATAAACATGGGTGTCTTTATAAGCAGGTGGTTGCTTAATGCAGGACAAAAGTAATGCAGAAAGCTCCTGCATTAAGCTACCACCTGCATCTAGCACCCAGAATTATACCTCTTTCAGGTGGTCATATTAGCGGGGTTTTACCGTATATACTAATTCTGCACGATTACTACGAGTTTCGTGTGACAATCATTGTCCACTTACCCATCAATTAGAATGGTTGCAAATTCTACAAAAAGGAAACTGCAGTCATGGCTCAGCTCTCGAAATCGAACTATACCATTATACATGTTTATCTAATTAAACCTTTACTCCATGAATATCCATTAAGAAATAATGCCATCATTAGTATTAATTAGAATAATTGTTATAATAGCACATGGATACAGGAACTTTTGGCCATGACAGAAACTGAACAATCATATGTACATTATATCATAAGCAAACAGAGCAAAACCTGATCTGGGTTTACTGTTTGCAATGGCATAGAAAGGCATATTTATGGAGTAAAGGGTTAATATATATATGGTGTCATTATTTCTTGTGTGAATATTAGGGTTGTAACGATAGATCGACTTATCCCGATAGCAGCTGTCTCGATGTTAATGCATCGATCCAAAAATTAAAAACCAATACTATTGCTGATAGTTAAACAAATGTTGTGATAGTTATGATAGTTTAACAATGCAATGTTAAAGACAATCAAAGTACTGACAGTACTGAAGGTTTCGGACATAATATATATTATATTGATTGTTTGCTGTGGATTTTTCTGAAAATCATGTCAGTAGTTTGGAAGACATTTAAAGAATTGTTTTATGAACATGTCACACACAGGACGATTCCAATAACTCAACTTGCCACTTTGTGCCAATAGAGCCAACATTGATGTTTAATGTAGTATAGAGCCATCACTCCATTATTTGAAAGTAAGGGTCATACTTCTGCTACTATCTGGTGGACCATAACAGTAATTAGCATGCATCATTCACTTATCCATATATACACTTCCACCAATTTTAAACATATATTTCCTTGTGATTCTAAATACTCTACAAATAATTGCCAAATATACTGTTGGGTGATATTAACAATATGACAAATTATAAAGTAACAAATATATTTCAACTTAGCATGGCAGGATACAACAGGGAAAATAAAATTAACTAGAAAATTGTTTCCAAGTCACTGATGCACCCCTCCCGCTAACAATAGTGCCTCTATATCAAGCACTTTTGGCTATGTGTTATACAGTGAAGAAAATTTCAGACTCCCATAACTCTGGTAAAATGATCAGAGCATAAATTACATTCTTTAAGAAAATCTTCACATCAAGGTTGACAGATTATCATGGGTGAAATTTTGAAGTAAAACCTCCTATTGGTATATGAGTTGTTAGACACATAATATTGTTTCACTTTATATTATATAGTGAAGACGATTTCAGGGTTCCATATCGGGTACAATTGGTTTGAGCAAAAATAAGCCTATCTATGCTTTTGCAAACAGAAAAGAACCTGAAGTTCATAGAATAGTTTATCCATGCCTATACTTTGTCTTTGCGTGTGATTGCATTGTATTTTCTTACTATTTCCTGAGGAGACTGCGAGTGTGAGTCTGTTCAGGGACAGTTTGTGAGTCTGTGCTGCAAACAATACATACCCCGATCAGTTACTTCAACTGGCCATGGTCTTCGCTATTTGCAGCATCATACATGTAACAAGTATATCAATAAATGATATAATTAAAAATAAATTATAGTCATACATGCAAATAACAGTTAGTGTTGTAGTAAACACTACAGACCCTGATCAGTAACCGGCGTCATAGAAATAAATGATATGAATAAGAAATAAATTACATACATTACTATAAGATACTATACGACACTATAAGATACTATACGCCTGACACGTAAATCAATAAATGATGAAATGTATATAGATTAAAAGATAAGAAAGTGCTTTGTCTCATTTTGTTTGCCTTTCTGCCTTTTTGCTGTTAATGATTTTTATACGCCCGTTTGAAAAAACGGGACGTATTATGGAGTGGCGCTGTCTGTCCGTCTGTCCGTCTGGTTGTCTGTCCATCTGTAACATCTCTAACTCAAGTTCCGCTTGGTGGATCCTTCTCAAACTTAGTCACAATGTTTATCTAGACATGCTACAGTAGCCTGCCAAGTCCCGGTTTGTTTATCCAAGGTCAATGTCACACAATTGGACTTAGAATTTGCATTTAGCAAAAATGTTAACCGGTCTGTCTGTCTGTCTGTAACATCTCTAACTCAAGTTCCGCTTGGTGGATCCTTCCCAAATTTAACCAAAATGTTTATCTAGACATGCTACAGTAGCCTGCCAAGTACCGGCTCATTTATCCAAGGTCAAGGTCGCTTAATTGGAATTAGAATTTGCGTTTAGCATTTGCGTTAAGCAAAAATGTTAACCTCAATTTATGTGGAACAAGTCCACTTATTTACATAACACTTTGTGATAAAGCTTTGAAGCTTAGAACACTTGTTCACCGTCACAACCTTCACCTGTAGGCAAGAGTAAATAACTCTGTCAAGCATTTTGACTGAATTATGCCCCTTTTTAACATAGAATTTTTGGTTAAGGCTTTGTTAAAGTCCATTTATTTATATAACCCTTTAAGATAAAGCTTTTAACTTAGAACACTTGTTCACCGTCACAACCTTCACCCTGTTTGGATTCAGATCTAATACCAAGTAACTGTTTGACCTAAGTCTAAACTGTTTACAACTTGTGACAATTTTGCCTTAGGTCAAAATGCCTAAAACTGATCTTTTAGAAATTCAAATGATGACAAACCTGAAGCAGATGATATTACAGATCTCTACAGCTTGCATAATCCTTACAATGCTGAGTGATTTTTCGTTTTCAACAATTGCCGTCTGCTTCAATTCTTCAATAAACTTTCTTTCATTTTATGCAAAAATATGATCAAGATGACAAACAGTTTGGATCCCGATGAGACGCAGAAATATGTGGCCTCTCATTTGGATCCAAACTGTTTGCAAAGGTAATCACAGTTTCGCCGCTAGCGTGCAAAGAGTTAAGCGTATGACCTCGAGAGATTTTAGCATGATGTAACAGTTGCCCTGCACTACTGACCACCAGTGCTCTAACCTTTATACTGTAGCTTTTGATGTGAAGAACAGAAGAAGTCTATTTAACCCTTAATTTCCCTCATATAAACTTGTTTTCATGCCTCTGCAAACAGATTCGACCCAGATAAGACAACTCGTTCTCATATGATCAGGGTCTGCTCTGTTTGCTAATGGATCCAACTTCCATATCTCATTATAAATATTTGGTAAGATTCCGGAACCGGATTGTAAGCCATGCACTGCACATGCGCGTATTCTCTTAGGGGGATTCCCGCTAGGTAGAGCTCGTGCAATAGGGTTTTCCGCCATAGTTTGAGTCGCAATCCATTTTATAAGGATTTCGGCAAAAGCCGAAACCCTAAAAAGGTCCTAAATTGCTCCCAAACCATGCGTTAATATTTCCGTGATTCGTCCCTTTGTGCACGAAACTAACAACATGGAAATGTCGATTTGGGTCGAAATTGTTACCGTCCGAATTTAGGCATGTGGTTTCATTTTCATAATGGCTTCCGTTTTTAGCTCACCAGAGCACTTCTGTGCTCAGGGTGAGCTTTTGTGATTGCTTTTGTGAGCTTTTGTGATTGCCTTTGATATACTGTATGAATAATTTCCTAATGTTTTGCTTCAATTACCGGTAATCCTTTACCTAATAGGTGCACTTAGGGTCTGCTCTGTTTGCTTACCATATAATATAGATATAATTCTACAGTTTTTTCCATGGCCAAAACTTCATGTGCCCATGTGTTATTGTAACATTTATTCCAATTAATATTCATGATGTCATTATGTCTTACATTAATTTTCATGCAGTAAAGAATTATATACTAAAATTGCCATTTCTTTACCAAACCCATATGTTATGACCACTCCTTACAATTGCATCAAAGAGATGTTTCTGAAGAATGGTTACTATTTAAGGTCTGATGGAGAAATAAAAAATTATTGTTTGAATTACATATATTAAATCGGCCTCTGTTTACAGAACAAACAAAGAGAAAGGGTCGACCAGTGGGTACCAAGAACTTCATGAATGTTCAGTGTGACAATGTGAGAAAGTCTGGAAGATCAAGGGAAATACCAACTACCCTAACTGACAGCATCATCACTCCTGATAAAAGACCCACAGTATGTCAACTTGTAATCATTAGAGTGTCTGGGTTTTTTTTTTAACTCACCAGAGTACTTTTGTGCTTAGGGTGAGCTTTTGTCCGGAGTATAATTTCTCAAGTACTACTTCTACATTTCTTCACCAACGAACCTCAAATTTTCAATATGCATTTATAAAGATGTGTAGATGTGTGTGACATAATTTTTGTGCGAGTCATTTCTTGATTAGACTTTAAAAATATTCTTTCAAAAAGTCTGGATAAAAGGATTATTGTCCTACTGCATTTTGTATTGAAGTCATTGGATGTTTTAACATTGTAATGGGTGGGGGTATCAATCACCTTCAGTAATAGTTCTAGTTATTTCTAACATGAATACAGGAAAAGGATTATCTTGAAATAGATTTTTCTATCGTTTTTGTTCTTTGTTTTTCAGAGAAAGCGTGCTTATAAACTCACAAGGCTGAAGGAGCTTATTCCAGTGAAGATGTCAAAGCTAGCCTCACAGATACAAGACATGCCCCTGTTGAAAGGAGTGGAAGCAGAACAGAACACTAAGACTGATGTCACATGTAGAGGTAGCAAGCGCAAGGCACCTAGAAAACCTGCAAAAAGTTCAAAGAAGTGCGCCGTGAGGTCACAAACCAATCCTTGTGTTGTTGAAATGGTTGAAGTGGAACAAAGGAAGAAGAGTGATGGTGCCAATACAGGAAACAGCAGCGAAGGGGCACAGAATGCATTGGAAAAGACTGATACTCAGTGCATTGAAGTTGAGATAGGTTTAAATGAATCTAACGATAATGATAAGAATTTAGATACTGTTGCTGATCCTAATGAAGACAATGACACTGAAGGAAAACCAAATAACACCTTAGATGAGGCAAAAGAACAAACAGAAACTAATGGGATTTCTCCAGTAGCAAATGAAAACGATCAAACTAACACGGTATCTTGTGTACCAAGTTGTAACAAAAACACAAACATGCTACCACAATTAACACCAGAGGTAGAGACCTCAGGTGTGTCTGTTTCAGGCAACCTGGTTGAAGGTGTAGTGACCACCTTGGGAACCAGTGCATTACAGGAGACCAATGTAGGCGATGGTGGTTTCCTGCCTGGAAACCCGGCCCGGACTGCTTTCCCTCAGATACAGCAAGTAATGATGGCTATTCCAGTCCAGGTCGGGGACCAGCAGCAGATTGCTTGTGTCCCTGTGCAGGTTGGTCAGGATGGGAAAGTGATTCTGCCGGTACAATCCTCGTCAGGTCAAGACTCGAATGTCTTAACTCTTAATCAGAATGAGTCTAATTAATCTAGATAAGTGGCATCTTTTGTAAACTTTCTGAAGTATTGTAGATCTGAAGTAGGTCACAGTTTGTGCAGCCATGACCATTTCGCTCATATAAATGTCATAGCTTATGTTGTAAATAAAGGCATAGATTATGTTATACCTTTCCTCTGTATAAACACCTATTCACACCTTTGTAAACAGGGTAGACCCAGGAGTTTGTAAACAGGGTAGACCCAGGAGTTTGTAAACAGGGTAGACCCAGGAGACATCTGATCAGGGTCAGCTGTGTTTGCTTATGGAATAATATACTACAGTACTCCCTCTCTACAACGACACCCTTTCGGATACGAAGATTGTATGTGCTGTTCAGAGGGAGTTGTTATAGGGAGGGAAAATCAAACATAATTAGCTTGTTGGCAGATCCCTAGATAAGGTGTATTTCGAGAACTAAACTGTTATGCCTCAATCAAATCCTATGTTGTGACCACACTTTAGAATGGTCACAAAGTGACGATTCTAAAGGGTGGTCACAACATAGGGTTAGATGGAGGCATAAAGAAAATACAATGGAAAAAAGTTGTTTCTGGGGCATTGTTGTTTCGGAAACATGAACATGCGTTGTTGTAAGGAGGGAATCGTTATTGAGAGGGCCGTTGTAGGGAGGGAGCACTGTAGTACCAATAAATCTGATTTTACAGTTTCTTCCATAACCACAATGTCATTTGTATATACATGCATTCCATTATAAAAACATTGAAAGCATTAACCCATTTATGCTATGAATATTCATGACAAATATTATCATGAATATTCATTAGATGATTTTGAGCTCACCAGAGCACAAAGTGCTCAGGGTGAGCTTTT
Organism: Azorinus chamasolen; assembly: GCA_963576725.1. Lineage (NCBI taxonomy): Eukaryota > Metazoa > Mollusca > Bivalvia > Cardiida > Solecurtidae > Azorinus > Azorinus chamasolen. Next base: position 92,436,720 of record OY755241.1, on the reverse strand, counting down.
GTGATCGCCTGATGGCTGTCAGTGTGCGTTGTCCCGCGTCAACAATTTGAACCTTTAAAAATCTTCTCCTCTGAATCTACAGGGTTCTCAGCTTTCATCTTTGGCACATAGCATTACCTATAGGTCCTCTACAAAAGTTATATAAATTATGCCCCTTGATTCAAAATTGGCCCCGTCCCAGGGTTTGAAGTTTTTAATAGAAACATAAAGTGAAAACTTTTAAAATCTTCTCCACTGAATCTACAGGGTTCTCAGCTTTCATATTTGCCATATAGCTTCAACTTCAGGTCTTCTACAAAAGTTATATAAATTATGCCCATAGGGTCAAAATTGGTCCCACCCCAGGGATGGCCAGTTTTTGCAGCTCGCTGCTTAAACAGCCCTTGGGGTCACTAGTTATGCATAGAAAACTTTAAAAACCTTCTTGTCAAAAACTACATGTCCCATAACTTAGATGTTTGGTATATAGATTTACTTAGCATACCTTTATGAGTTTTGTTAATATCATAGTTCTGAGGTTAAAATTGGCCCTGCCCTGTGTGTATAGACTTCTTCACATCAGAAACTAAAGTTTAAAGGTTTCCCCTTAATGAGACTGAGACTAACCAGTGCGAGTGCTGATGTAATCACCCTTAACCTGATCAGTAGAGTAGAAATTGTGTTTAGACAAATAACACACACTCAATTTAGATTGAGAAAACTATGTGGATAATTCTCAGAATGCAGAAAACTCTTAAAGCTTTTTTCATACCTATGCCCTGCATTAAGCTGCCAGCTATCAATATAGAGCCTATCAGTGTATCTGTTGTGAAGTTCAGCTTAATACAAGTTCAAGTGTTCTATGCTCTACCCATTCTTTCAGTACTCTAATGTTGTCTGCTTCAGAATTATTATCTGCTTGTTTAAGTTTGTTCACACTGTTTTAATACAGACCAATCTTACAATTAACTCTCTTGTACAAACCACATATGAAATTACATATGTGTCAGTTCAGAATCAAAACTGTGTGCTAATTTCAGTCAAGTCATGCTCAGCAGTGATAGGGTTATTACACTGAGTTTCTGTCATCTGTTAGAAATGTTGTCTGCTTAAATATTAACACAGTCAATAGCCCTCTTGTCTATAGAAACATATAGTTAAAACTTTGAAAATCTTCTCCTCTGAATCTACATGGTTCTCAGCTTTCATATTTGGCACATAACATGATTTTCCGGTCCTCTACAAAAGTTATATAAATTTGCCCCAGGGGTCAAAATTGGTCCCGCCCCAGGGGTGGTCAGTTTTCAAAAGAAACATATAGTGCAAACTTTGAAAATATTCTCCTTTGAAACTGGAATGTTCTTAGATTTCATACTTGGCACATAGCATCATGTTCAGGTCCTCTACAAATATTATATAAATTGTGTCTCTGGGGTCAAAATTGGCACCGCCCCCAGGGGTGGTCAGTTTTCAAAAGAAACATATAGTGAAAACTGAAAATCTTCTCCTCTGATTGTCTGGTGTTCGATGTCAGGGTCATTCTGGCCCTCTTGTTTAAAATTACTTATAAGCACAGGAAATCTTCGCCATGGAAGAAACAGTATATTTGAGTCTGAGTTCGTTCTCAAGTTTTTGATTGGTCAGATTTGAGCCAAAGGCTCAAATCTGACCAATCAAAAGCTTGAGAACTCAAATCTGACCAATCGAAAGCTTGAGAACGAAACTCTAGACTCAGCTAAAAGCTTTATAAGCATGGGCCCTGGTCTATATTATTCCAAAAGAAAACAGAGTAAACCCTGATCATATGGATCCTATAGGAGCTGTCTCATCTAGGTCTATAGGAGCCTAGGTCTATAGGAGCTGTCTCATCTAGGTCTACTTGAGCCTAGGTCTATAGGAGCTGTCTCATCTAGGTCTATAGGAGCCTAGGTCTATAGGAACTGTCTCATCTAGGTCTATAGGAGCCTAGGTCTATAGGAGCTGTCTCATCTAGGTCTATAGGAGCCTAGGTCTATAGGAGCTGTCTCATCTAGGTCTACTCTGTTTGCAAATGTGTAAACCGGTGTATTTATGGAGTATTCACTTACCTATACACAAATAAAATCTTGTAAATATTCACTACCAACTAGCCTTGTTCCCATTAATCCCGCATCACCTCTTTATATGGACCTAGTGTAGCAATGTGTCATTTGCCTGCTTTATTATGTCTCTCCCATTTATAATATGGATACATATTATTTTTTGGTAGAGTTGTTCATCTGTCTGTCACACTCGTGTCCACTACATACATGTATACCTCACAAATATGGAAGGATTTCAAAATGCTTTGGCACAAATGTTTGACTCAACAAGACGATGTGCAGTGCATTCGATTAAGGCACGTGGGTCAAAGGTCAGGGTTAAATGTTTTAGCCATATCCTTCGTGTCCACTGAAAATCTCTGAAACGCTTTGGCACAAATGTTCTCCATAACAAGGCGATGTGCAGACAGCAGGATTCGGGCACATTCTTGAAAGGTAAAGATCACAATTGAAGATCATGTTTTACAATTCAAGGTCAATTATTCATATTTTGTTGTCCGTACTAAACTCCTACATGGCTAATGCCATTTTATCGAAACTCCATACATTGGCAGAGCATGATGAAGGAAGTGTCATGTATAAGAGCCATAACTCTGGTTTCAATACTGTTTGGAGTTATTGCCCTTTGTTACATTTTTAGTGGAAATTTTATCTGCAGGGTTTCTCAAAAACCTTTAATTGGATATTCATTAAATTCCATAAGACTGATTAGCATCATGCCTAGTTGTGCATATCTTATTCCTTTTCCAGTTTGATGATTTTCTGCAGTTATGGGACTTCGGAAAATTGTGTCCACGCGCTGGGGGAGACATCAGTTTTTGTATCAAAAACAATTCTAGTTCTCTACTGTAGGTTTGTATTTTACATGTACAGTGCTCCCTCTCTACAACGACACCTTTTGGGATACGAAGATTGTATGTGTTGTTCAGAGGGAGTTGTTATAGGGAGGGAAAATCAAACATAATTAGCTTGTTTGTAGATCCCCAGATAAGGTGTATTTCGAGAACTAAAACCGTTATGCCTCCAACAAACCCTATGTTGTGACCACTCTTTAGAATCGTCACAAAGTGACGATTCTAAAGAGTGGTCACAACATAGGGTTTGCTGGAGGCATAAAGGAAATACGATGGAAAAAGTTGTTTCTAGAGCCTTGTTGTTTCGGAAACAGTGACATGCGTTGTTGTAAGGAGGGAATCGTAATTGAGAGGGACGTTGTAGGGAGGGAGCACTGTAGTATTGATGGACCATTCTACTTCGAAAAATCAGCATTCGGAGAGTTGAAATACTACTGTGGATGTTATTATTTTGCGCTGCTGTATCTTGTGAACAATGTTTTGAAAGATTAAATAAATGTTAAGATTCTGTGTGGGTTATTTTTAGCTCACCAGAGCACAAAGTGCTCAGGGTGAGCTTTTGTGATCGCCTGATGTCCGTCGTCCGTCGTCGTGCGGTGTGCGTCGTCCGTCGTCCCGCGTCAACAATTTGAACCTTTAAAAATCTTCTCCTCTGAATCTACAGGGTTCTCAGCTTTCATCTTTGGTACATAGCATCACCTATAGGTCCTCTACAAAAGTTATATAAATTATGCCCCTGGGGTCAAAATTGGCCCCGCCCCAGGAGTGGGAAGTTTTCAATAGAAACATATAGTAAAACTTTGAAAATCTTCTCCTCTGAAACCAGAAGTTTCTCAGCTTTCATATTTGGCACATAGCATCGTGTTCAGGTCCTCTACAAAAGTTATATAAATTATGCCCCTGGGGTCAAAATTGGCCCCGCCCCAGAGGTGGGCAGTTTTCAATAGAAACAAATAGTGAAATCTTTGAAAATCTTCTCCTCTGAAACTGGAAGGCTCTCAACTTTCATATTTGGCACAGAGCATCATGTTCAGGTCCTCTACAAAAGTTATATAAATTATGGCCCTGGGGTCAAAATTGTCCCCGCCCCAGGGTGGGCAGTTTTCAATAGAAACAAATAGTGAAATCTTTGAAAATCTTCTCCTCTGTAGCTGGAAGGCGCTCAGCTTTCATATTTGGTACAGAGCATCATGTTCATGTCCTCTACAAAAGTTATATAAATTATGCCCCTGGGGTCAAAATTGGCCCCGCCCCAGGGGTGGGCAGTTTTCAATAGAAACATATATAGTAAACCTTTGAAAATCTTCTCCTTTGAAACCAGAAGGTTCCCAGCTTTCATATTTGGCACATAGCATCATGTTCAGGTCCTCTACAAAAGTTATATAAATTATGCCCCTGGGGTCAAAATTAGCCCGCCCCATGGGTGGGTAGTTTTCAAAAGAAACAAATAGTGAAATCTTTGAAAATCTCCTCTGAAGCTGGGAGGCTCTCAGCTTTCATATTTGGCACAGAGCATTATGTTCAGGTCCTCTACAAAAATTATATAAATTATGGCCCTGGGGTCAAAATTGGCCCCACCCCAGGGGTGGGCAGTTTTCAACAGAAACAAATAGTGAAAACTTTGAAAATCTTCTTCTTTCAATCTGGAAAGTTCTCAGCTTTCATGTTTGGCGCATAGCATCATGTATAGCTCCTCTACAAAAGTTATATTAATTATGGCCCTGGGGTCAAAATTGGCCCCGCCCCAGGGGTGGGTAGTTTTCAGTAGAAACATATAGAGAAAACTTTGAAAATCTTCTCCTCTGAAACTGGAAGGTTCTCAGCTTTCATATTTGGCACATAGCATCATGTTTAGTTCATCTACAAAAGTTATATAAATTATGGCCTTGGGGTCAAAATTGGCCCCGCCCCAGGGGTTGGCAGTTTTCAATAGAAACAAATAGTGAAATCTTTGAAAATCTTCTCTTCTGAAACTGGAAGGCGCTTAGCTTTCATATTTGGCACAGAGCATCATGTTCAGGTCCTCTTCAAAAGTTATATTAATTATGGCCCCGGGGTCAAAATTGTCCCCGCCCCAGGGGTGGGCAGTTTTCAATGGAAACAAATAGTGAAAATTTTGAAAATCTTTTTCTCTGAATCTGGAAAGTTCTTAGCTTTCATATTTGGCGCATAGCATCATGTATAGGTCCTTTACAAAAGTTATATGAATTATGGGCCTGGGGTCAAAATTGGCCCCGCCCCAGGGGTGGGTAGTTTTCAGTAGAAACATATAGAGAAAACTTTGAAAATCTTCTCCTCTGAAACTGAAAGGTTCTCAGCTTTCATATTTAGCTCATAGCATCATGTTCAAGTCCTCTACAAAAGTTATATAAATTATGCCCCTGGGGTCAAAATTGGCCCGCCCCAGGGCCGGCTAGTTTTCTATAGAAACATATTGTGAAAACTTTGAAAATCTTCTTCTCTGATTGTCTGGTGAGCGCTTCAGGGCCATTCTGGCCCTCTTGTTTATATTGCAATACACTTGTGTGGTGTGTTACTTAACCCTTTACTCCATAAATACTGTATTGTCCCTAATAAACAGCCTCACTCTAATAACCCTTTACTCCATAAATGCTGTATTGTCCCTAATAAACAGCCTCACTCTAATAAATGTTTTCATTTTACATCTTGGAGGAGACAATGCATTAAACAATGTTGGTTTTTTTAGCTCACCTGAGCACAAAGTGCTCAGGGTGAGCTTTTGGGATCGCCTGATGTCCGGCGTGCGTCGTTCGTCGTCAACAATTTGAACCTTTAAAAATCTTCTCCTCTGAATCTACAGGGTTCTCAGCTTTCATCTTTGGCACATAGCATCACCCTTAGGTCCTCTACAAAAGTTATATAAATTATGCACCTGGGGTCAAAATTGGCCCCGCCCCAGGGGTGGGAAGTTTTGAATAGAAACATATAGTAAAACTTTGAAAATCTTCTCCTCTGAAACTGGAAGGCTCTCAGCTTTCATATTTGGCACATAACATCATGTTCAGGTCCTCTACAAAAGTTATATAAATTATGGCCCTGGAGTCAAAATTGGCCCCGCCCCAGGGATGGGCAGTTTTCAATAGAAACAAATAGTGAAAACTTTGAAAATCTTCTTCTCTGAAACTAGAAGGTTCTCAGCTTTCATATTTGGCATATAGCATCATGTTCAGGTCCTCTACAAAAGTGTCATAAATTATGCCCCTGGGGTTAAAATTGGCCCTGCCTCAGGGGTGGGCAGTTTTCAGTAGAAACAAATAGGGAAATCTTTGAAAATCTTCTCCTCTGAAACTGGAAGGCTCCTAGCTTTCATATTTGGCACAGAGCATTATGTTCAGGTCCTCTACAAAAGTTTTCTAAATTATGCCCCTGGGGTCACAGTGAACCATCTCTATAACGGTCAGTTGACAACAGTGAACCATCTTTATAACGGTCAGTTGACAACAGTGAACCATCTTTATAACGGTCAGTTGTCAACAGTGAACCATCTTTATAACGGTGAGTTGACAACAGTGAACCATCTCTATAATGACACATTAACTACAGTGAACCATCTCTATAATGGCCAATTAACTACAGTGAACCATCTCTATAATGGTAAATAAATACAGTGAACCATCTCTATAATGGTAAATAAATAAAGTGAAACCATCTCTATAATGGCCAATTAACGACAGTGAAACCATCTCTATAATGGCCAAATTATGGCCCTTGGGTCAAAATTGGCCCCGCCCCAGGGGTGGGCACTTTTCAAAAGAAACCAATAGTGAAATCTTTGAAAATCTTCTTCTCTGAAACTGGAAGGCTCATAGCTTTCATATTTGGCACAGAGCATTATGTTCAGGTCCTCTACAAAAGTTATATAAATTATAGCCTTGGGGTCAAAATTGGCCCCGCCCCAGGGTTGGGCAGTTTTCAATAGAAACAAATAGTGAAACTTTGAAAATCTTCTTCTTTGAAATTGGAAGGCTCTCAGCTTTCATATTTGGCACAGAGCATCATGTTCAGTTCCTCTACAAAAGTTATTTAAATAATGGCCCTGGGGGTCAAAATTGGCCCCGCCCCAGGGGTGGGCAGTTTTCAATAGAAACCAATAGTGAAAACTTTGAAAATCTTCTTCTCTGAAACTGGAAGGTTCTCAGCTTTCATATTTGGCACATAGCATCATGTTCAAGTCCTCTACAAAAGTTATATAAATTATGGCCCTGGGGTTTAAATTTGCCCCGCCCCAGGGGTGGGCAGTTTTTAATAGAAACAAATATTGAAATCTTTGAAAATCTTCTCCTCTGAAAGTGGAAGGCTCACAGCTTTCATATTTGGCACAGAGCATCATGTTCAGGTCCTCTACGAAAGTTATATAAATTATGGCCCTGGGGTCAAAATTGGCCCCGCCCCAGGGGTGGGCAGTTTTGAATAGTTCTAAACAAATAGTGAAATCTTTGAAAATCTTCTCCTCTGAAACTGGAAGGTTCACAGCTTTCATTTTTGGCACAGAGCATCATGTTCATGTCCTCTACAAAATTTGTATAAATTATGGCCCTGGGGTCAAAATTGGCCCTGCCCCAGGGGTCGGCAGTTTTCAATAGAAACAAATAGTGAAATCTTTGAAAATCTTCTTCTCTGAAACTGGAAGGTTCTTAGCTTTCATATTTGGCTCATAGCGTCATGTTCAGGTCCTCTACAAATGTTTTATAAATTATGCCCCTGGGGTCAAAACTGTCCAGCCCCAGGACCGGCTAGTTTTCTATAGAAACATATAGTGAAAACTTTGAAAATCTTCTACTCTGATTGTCTGGTGAGCGCTTCAGGGCCAATCTGGCCCTCTTGTTTCAAAATACAGGTGATAGCTTAATGAAGGCTGAAAGCAATGCAGAAAGCTCCAATAGGAATTATTTTGCATTGCTTGCATTCTGCATTATGCAACTACACGAGTACAATCAGCTCCTCTTAAAATGTTATTACCCATATTATTAGAAATGATATGGTATACCTTTTCAAACAGATCAGACGGTACCTGTAGGGTGTGAGTATACCCAGATCAGACGGTACCTGTAGGGTGTGAGTATACCCAGATCAGACGGTACCTGTAGGGTGTGAGTATACCTAGATCAGATGGTACCTGTAGGGTGTGAGTATACCTAGATCAGACGGTACCTGTAGGGTGTGAGTATACCCAGATCAGACGGTACCTGTAGGATCTACTTACCCAGATCAGACAGTAGCTGTAGTGTCTGAGTATACCCAGATCAGACGGTAGCTGTAGGGTCTACGTACCCAGATCAGACGGTACCTGTTGGGTCTGAGTATACCTAGATCAGACGGTACCTGTAGGGTCTGAGTATACCTAGAACAGACGGTAGCTGTAGGGTGTGAGTATACCCAGATCAGACGGTAGCTGTAGGGTCTGAGTATACCGAGATCAGATGGTAGCTGTAGGATCTCCGTACCTAGATCAGATGGTAGCTGTAGGATCTCCGTACCTAGATCAGACGGTAGCTGTAGGGTCTGAGTATACCAGATCAGATGGTAGCTGTAGGATCTCCGTACCAAGATCAGATGGTAGCTGTAGGATCTCCGTACCCAGATCAGACGGTACCTGTAGGATCTCCGTACCCAGATCAGATGGTAGCTGTAGGATCTCCGTACCCAGATCAGACGGTACCTGTAGGGTCTGAGTATACCCAGATCAGACGGTAGCTGTAGGATCTCCGTACCCAGATCAGACGGTAGCTGTAGGATCTCCGTACCCAGATCAGACGGTACCTGTAGGGTCTGAGTATACCCAGATAAGATGGTAGCTGTAGGATCTCCGTACCTAGATCAGATGGTAGCTGTAGGGTCTGCGTACCCAGATCAGATGGTAGCTGTAGGGTCTGTTCTGTTTGCTTATGGAATGATATAGATTTGATTCTACAGTTTGTGCCATGGCCAAAATTACTATGTTCAATTACCTTTATAAAAATTACTAATCATGATACCATTACATGACTATTCATGGGGTAGAGGGCCAACCTTTTATCTGATTTATCTTCATGTAAGAAATAATGATTATACATTAGGTGATTTTTAGAATGTCTGTTTCAAAGAAATGTCGAGCTATTGTGATCATTGGGTAAATACATTTTACTTATTATATAGAGCAGGGGTTTTCGCGAATTTTTTTTTATTTTTTTTGGTTTAGTGAGAAAACTATCTTTTGGTATGTTTAAGATACTTATGACATGTGATTAAAAATGTATTTGTGATGGAGTTGTTGTTGAGACAAAGCATGCGAAGGGCACCTGTGGTACCAATTACTGAAGATTGGCTTAATGCAGGACAAAAGTAATGCAGAAAGCTCGTAGGAGCTTTCTGTATTACTTTTGCCCAGCATTAAGCAACCACCTACATTTAAAAACAACCATATGTATTTATTAAGTGGTCGCATTAGAGGGAATCTACTGTATTATATAGCTGAAATACATTTCTGTCCGTCTCATATTCTTAATAAAGGGGGATCTAAATACCCATGGGAATCTGATTGGTGGACAGGGGTGTCAAAATTGACAAATTAAACGAAACTTACGTGTTAAGTTAAAGTTTGATGTTGAATTTGCTATCTCCTGTCTTCTAGAATCACATGCCCACCCCAAAGTCCCACCCAGTGTCTTGGATAGTACCCCGTGTTACTGAAGTTTATGTCTCTAAAAATCTACGATAGCGCTCGCTCACTCATGTGATTCTGGTAGACAGAGGATAGCAAAGCTAACATCAAATTTCAAAATAACAAGTAGATGCCTATGCATTCCTTGCCGAAATAAATCTTATCTATGCAAATGACAGTGCATACCTGTCCCGCATTCAAATGAATAATGTGGATTAAAGGGATAATCAACATGGCAAATAAGTAAATATATTTAATTATATAGTCTCTTCAGAAATGTAACATAAACAAACAAACAAAAAAACTCCTTACAAACAAAACTTACACCCGTCAATCTTAACACTGTTAGTGTAACATACTCATAGCTCATAGCTTAAACTCGTCAATCTTAACACTGTTAGTGTAACATACTCATAGCTCATAACTTAAACTCGTCAATCTTAACACTGTCAGTATAACATACTCATAACTCATAGCTTAAACTCGTCAATCTTAACACTGTTAGTGTAACATACTCATAGCTCAACAGACTTCATGTTTAATTACAATGTATTTATCTGTAGTATCCTAATGGCACTACTCAAGTTTAACCTTTACCATCATATTACTCTTTTTCACGCCTTTGCAAATAGAGCGGACACAGATCAGACGCCTCCTATATCGGGGTCTGCTCTGTTTGCTTATGAGATTAAAATAGATCTGACTTCACGCAATACGAATACATGTGTAAATATGCACAACTAACTGTACATTGTCCAGGTAATCAATATTCATTATCTATTTCCTATATGAATATCCAACAGGGTAAGGGTTAAGCAAAACGGTTTGCGGCACCTACAGTGAACCATCTCTATAACGGTCAGTTGACTACAGTGAACCATCTCTATAACGGTCAGTTGACTACAGTGAACCATCTCTATAACGGTCAGTTGACTACAGTGAACCATCTCTAAAAACGGTCAGTTAACTACAGTGAACCATGTCTATAATGACACATTAACTACAGTGAACCATCTCTATAATGGCCAATTAACTACAGTGAACCATCTCTATAATGGTAAATAACTACAGTGAACCATCTCTATAACGGTCAGTTGACAACAGTGAACCATCTTTATAACGGTCAGTTGACTACAGTGAACCATCTCTATAACGGTCAGTTGACTACAGTGAACCATCTCTATAATGACACATTAACTACAGTGAACCATCTCTATAATGGCCAATTAACTACAGTGAACCATCTCTATAATGGTAAATAACTATGTAGTGAACCATCTCTATAACGGTCAGTTGACAACAGTGAACCATCTTTATAACGGTCAGTTGACTACAGTGAACCATCTCTATAACGGTCAGTTGACTACAGTGAACCATCTCTATAATGACACATTAACTACAGTGAACCATCTCTATAATGGCCAATTAACTACAGTGAACCATCTCTATAATGGTAAATAACTACAGTGAACCATCTCTATAACGGTCAGTTGACAACAGTGAACCATCTCTATAACGGTCAGTTGACTACAGTGAACCATCTCTATAACGGTCAGTTGACTACAGTGAACCATCTCTAAAAACGGTCAGTTAACTACAGTGAACCATGTCTATAATGACACATTAACTACAGTGAACCATCTCTATAATGGCCAATTAACTACAGTGAACCATCTCTATAATGGTAAATAACTACAGTGAACCATCTCTATAACGGTCAGTTGACAACAGTGAACCATCTTTATAACGGTCAGTTGACTACAGTGAACCATCTCTATAACGGTCAGTTGACTACAGTGAACCATCTCTATAATGACACATTAACTACAGTGAACCATCTCTATAATGGCCAATTAACTACAGTGAACCATCTCTATAATGGTAAATAACTATGTAGTGAACCATCTCTATAACGGTCAGTTGACAACAGTGAACCATCTTTATAACGGTCAGTTGACTACAGTGAACCATCTCTATAACGGTCAGTTGACTACAGTGAACCATCTCTATAATGACACATTAACTACAGTGAACCATCTCTATAATGGCCAATTAACTACAGTGAACCATCTCTATAATGGTAAATAAATACAGTGAACCATCTCTATAATGGCCAATTATAGTTCGATTTCGAGCGCTGAGCCGTGACTGCACTTTTTCAATTTGTAGAAGTTACAACCATTCTAATTAATGGGTAAGTCAGGATTATCGATTTAATTTCGACACAGGAGATGCAATATCCTTATTATACCGTGAAAGGTTGGTAACTCCGGACAAGTACATGATTTGTGACGCGTTTTAAAAGGGTCATAATTCTGTCAAAACGCTTGACAGAGTTATGTAGTCTTGCCTACAGATTACGCTTGTGCTGGTGAACAAGAGTTTCAAGTTTCAAAAGCGGACTTTATGTACTCCTGCCTACAGATAAAAAAGTATGTAAGCTGAAAATATCACTGCATTCATTTTAAAAAAGAAAAGAATGAGAACTATTTGCCCAGATATCAACAAATATCAACAGCTTTGATCCTGATGAGACGCCAAGTCACTCAGCGTCTCATCTGGATCCAAACAAATTGTGTAGATGAAAGTCAACATGTTTAACCCTTCTCTTGCTGAATTTTAAAACACATTTCTCCGTCTTTACCCATGCCCTGTTGTATAATTACATATACATGTATCTTCACTGTGTACAAGTATATCGCTGTGCAATGACTGCTGTAGAGTGCACTGGTTGCACAATCAACTTGTAAATAGTGAAGACCCTGATGAGACAGCTCCTACAGGAGCTGTCTCATCTGGGTCTTCACTATTTTACAAGTAGGTATATTGACGTGAATAGCAAGCGAGGGGTTAATCTGAGAAGGATTAATGAATTTATATCGTTGATTATCTAAGGGCCAAGTTATCATGTCAGTTTTGATACCACTGAGTGGCTCATCTGCAGTCGAATCGCCTGCAAAGGTTATCACAAGCCGTACACAACACGCTAAAATATAACCCTATACTCTCATTTGTAAACGTATCTACAAACAGAGTAGACCTTGTCAGAAAAGTAGTTAAATGTTCGCCAAGGCTCGCATTTAAATACTTCTTCTAACTCGCCAAAATACAGCTGAACTTCAAAACTACTAGCATAGTAGATATAATTCTTATTTATAATGATGATATCTGGTATGTTTGAATATCAGATTTTAAATGTTAGTGAAAATAGACCCGGTGTCCCAGTATATATTATAATTATATTATTGTAAACCTCAATAGACGGCTTTTGACATGTATAGTCCTGGGCCGCGTGCTGAGGGTCTGGTCTGTTTACCTATGTTATTATATAGGTGTGATGTTACACTTCTTGCAATGTTCATAATATCATAATTATGTACTTATACCACTACGAAAATTCAGCTAATAAATATTCATGATGTCTATTTCTAAAATGAATATTCATGAAGTAAAAGGTTATGTATTACAAAGAATACGCATACACAAACAACAACAAAAAACAACAATACAAAGAACATGCATACACAAACAACAAATAAACAACAACAAACGAGGGTTTTGGCTGAGACAAGTATCTCTTTCCCTGCCAGGAACGAATATGTGATCCCCTTTGCAAACAGTAAACTCGGCCTCTCATCAGCGAAAACAATTCAAAGAGAATTATAGAAACAGATGACAATACATTGCAGGGAAAAAGTTAAGTTCCCCATGTGACATTGACATTTGATACGTGAGTACAATACACAACTTATAATGTTATAGTTCGATTTCGAGAGCTGAGCCGTGACTGCACTTTTCTATTTATAGAAATTGCAACCATTCTAACTTATGGGTAAGTGGACAATGGTTGTCACTAGAAGCTCGTAGTAATCGTTCAGTATTAGTATATACAGTAAAACCTTTCCATAACGGCCACTAAATTACATCAAGTATTTTGTGTTAAAGGTATGTGGCTGCTTAACGCATGGTGAAAGTAAAACAGAACGCTCCTATAGGAGGGTTAGGGTTAGGCTCCTATAGGAGCGTTCCGTTTTACTTTCACCTTGCTTTAAGCAGCCTCCTGCCCTAAATACCAACTAATTACATGTAATACAATAGTGGCCGTCATTGACATGTTGTACTGCATATGCTTATTACTTGTCTGTATTACCACAGGTAACCCCGGAACAAATACATAGTTTGTGACGCGTTTTACCTCTACGGGTGGACTGGTCCTAAAGGTCACAGCTCACGGGTCAAAATCGAACTATAGCTCTGTATGATAAATAATTGCTGTCTGCAAGAATTTCTCGTCTGTCGCAACTCTTGACGAGTTCTTTTTCTCTTTTAGTTCTATTCAGAAATGAAAACAGTGCAAAGCAGTTGGAATCCGAACAAAAGCCGAGTTGTCTAGCGTTTCATCTGGACCAAAACTGTTTGTACATGTACAGGAAATCACAAATCTGTCATTACAAAGCAATGTTGTACAGCTGTTAATGGAAAATGCAGGAAAACTTCTTGAAATCAAAATTTCAAACTATTTTAAGACAGGTTGCAGGTTTATGCGGATTGACCTGCACAAAGCAAGCTCCAGAAGCTCTCAAAGGAGAAGCTCCCAAAGGATCTTTCTGCAGGTCTGTCACTCTGCATCAACTCTTTCCCTTACATAATATTTTTTCACACCTTTACAAACAGTGTAGAATACAGTTTCTACCAGTACAAAAAGACGTGTATATATACAATTACAAAACTTCAGCTGCTGCACATTGATGGTGTCCAATACCAAAACGTGTGTACACATACCGTTACAAAACTGTCTTACATGTAAACTGTTAACCTACCACGTGTCTTTTGGCTGATCGTTGTAAAGAGGTATTACTATGGGTTTAACAGTTGTAAAGAGGTATTACTATGGGTTGAACAGTTGTAAAGAGGTAATACTATGGGTTTAACAGTTGTAAAGAGGTATTACTATGGGTTTAACAGTTGTAAAGAGGTATTACTATGGGTTTAACAGTTGTAAACATTTACTTTGATAATTATATAGTTAATCTTTATCCCGCTTACCAGCACCAACTGACTCGAATTCCAACTGTTGTTGTTGTTGATGATGATTGCTGTCATTGATGATGATAATGAGGATGATTATGATGAGGCTACTATCGATATGAATTTAATGTTTAATATGTGGCTGCTTATGAGGGGCTTTTCTGGTAATTTTTATGAATATATATTTCTTCAACTTATTGAAAGTCAAGCAAAAATAACAAGATGTGTTTGTGAAACACTATGCCCCCGCCCAATTTGACCTTTGACCCTGAATGATGGCCTTGACCTTGACATATTACCCCTCAACATGCGAAGCTTTATGAGATACCCATGCATGCCAAATGCCAAGTCTCTATCTGTATTGGCTCAAAAGTTGGTGACAAACAGACACACAGACAGAGAGACAGGGCAAAAACAATATATACCAGACGGTCCCGGAACAACCGGAGTAACTTTATTCTCTTCAAAACTTCAGCCGAAGTGTTACAATTTAATCGCCATTACACAACAATGCTGCGTTGTCAAGAATTACCCATCTAATAGGTGCGATAAAATCGAATAAGTCAAATTTCTCTATAACGACTACTCAAAAAAATCTGAGTGATTAAGACAGGTGGTAGCTTAATGCAGGAAGAAAGTTATGCTAACTGTTCCTATAGCAACCAATAAGCAACCGTCCGCTTTTAAGGAGCATTACGTTTCTTCAATTCGATAGTATAGAGAGGTGATACTGTATGTCCCTTTCATTTATTTCTAGGCCACTGATAGAAACGCTAGTATTAACCCCCTCCTCCATACAGACGCCTCTTTCGCGTCTTTGCAAACAGAGTAGACACACATCAGGGTCCATGCTTATAAAGCTTTTAGTTGAGTCCGAGTTTCGTTCAAGCTTTTGATTGGTCAGATTTGAGTTCTCAAGCTTTTGATTGGTCAGATTTGAGCCAAAGGCTCAAATCTCTTTGGCTCAAATCTGACCAATCAAAAACTTGAGAATGTTCTCAGACTCAACTAAACGTTTTATAAGCATGGGGCCAGAAGATTCCTGCAGGAGCTTGATCTGGATCTGTCCTATTTGCTGATCTGATTTTACACTTTTTGCCATGACTAACAATTATCTTGTTAATAATGCCTTTATAAAAATTTAGTTAATACTTTCATTATTTCTTATATGAATATTCATGAGGTAAAGGGTTTAACACATCAGATTGTCAATATCGCTGTTTTCCAGGCCCCATTATGTCTCCACTACTATAATGGCCGTCACACAAGCATGGTATGATATAGCCTCGTTTCGAAAGGTGCGATGGCTGTGCCTCAGGAAATGACCTCGGACGAATATATGGTCGACAGCATACTTGCGCTTTTCTTTACTGTACGTATACTTACCATGAGCGGACATTGAGAAAGGTGGCGTAGCCTTCCTTAAAATCTTGTAACTATGCGGGAACTGACTGACAATGCGACACTTGAATCCCGGTCCGGTGTTGAAGGAACCCATGAGAACCATCATGGTGTCGTTGTAGTACATTTCCAAAAGCTTCTCCACTTGCACCATGTTTCGGACCTCATGTGTAACGTATTGGGGAATCCTTGGTTCGAAGATTGGTAGGTTAAAGACTGTTTCCGACAATTGTGTACAGACACACAAACCTGAAATAAGCTATATATTAATATCTAAGCCTTCTGCTGTTGTGCACGTTTTGACTCGCATTTACAAACAGCTTGGACCCAGATGAGACGCCGAGTTACTCGGGGTCACATAAAAACACAGCCTGTTTGACACTCGGTCAATAGTATAGAATCAGACGTCAAAATTGCCCCAGATCTCTGGAAATGTGAGCAGTTTTTTCACAGCGGGATAAGGCCTCAAACTGTCCAGATGGCATACGGAGCAATTAATATACGCACGGGTTCCCTCGCTATTCTCTTTGATTCTGTTCTAGTGGACTGCTGTCTAATTTTTCTTTCTTTCTATACTAGCGGATAAAAGAAGCAATGCATGGGTATAATTTGGTGTAACTTAGGAGCTATATAACATATCGCCATAAGATTTTCAACAGTGTTCAATTTGATCTTTATTTAACATCAGCTCAATTGATATGGTTCTGGCATCAGCAGCCTATTTGATAGAGATCAGTTTTCACAGACGTTCTCTAAACAAGGTTCAGTCTATCAATAGTGTGTGTGTATCCACCATTGTAAACGATGCATGCTTGGCAACGGCATCTCATTTATGTGACAAGTGTGCTGAAAAATGCCAGATTCCAAAGAGTCGGTGACGACCCGCGCGACATGCGGACGAGCGTTATCCTGTTGCAGCGTGGTGTTACGTTGCTGCACAAACGGAAGGACATGATTGCGGATGTTGTTTTCACGGCATCTGATGCCTGTAAGTGTGCCAATCACAAGTGCAGGAGTAGTTCTGTTACGGGATGATATACTACTTTTCAGCATATAAACAAATGAGTTTTGAATATTTAGTTTTGTATTTTTGAAACGCGTCGTATATCGCATGAAAACCTATCCAATAAACGTTGAAAATAACATCCACGTGCTTGATACCGACGATCCCGATTTTAATCCCCGGTGTTTCAGTTTAATTCGGGTTGGGTTTTAGTTTCGTATCTGTTCGCGCTATTCGCGTCTCTCCGACTACTTCCGAGAAAAGCTGTTACATAAACAATGGAGGGATCGGGTGATCATCGACAAAACGCGGAAAATTTGAACGGAAAGGGCCGATAATACTTTTTAGAACAAAAATATATAAAGTATTGAAGAAATCGGGGATTTTTTTGCATCACAGGGGCATTTTTCGATATAAGGTTAAATTGACAATTTTCATAATAATGATTGAGAGTAATAACCAATATATTCTGAAAATGGATGATCCTGCGAAAGCAAAAAAAATATAACAACAATGAGAATGAAGTACGGGGCGACTTTTTACGACCGCCACACAAGCACTTAACACCTGCTGTTGTGAAGTAAATATATTCTGAAAGTTGGTGATCCTTCCAAAGCAAAGGTAGCAATGCAAAACAAGAGGGCCATTGGCCCTATATCGCTCACCTGAGTTACAGTAATACATGTATATTGACATGTTAATTTTTCAGTGGACAACATTTCTAGCAGATGAAATAAGCTTAGTGCACTGCTTTCACCCTTTCACTGCTGAATAAACTTGAACTGAATTCAGAACTAATACCAAGTGACTAGTTGACCAAGATCTAAACTGTTTACAACTTGTGCCATTTTTGCCTTAGCTCAAAATGCCTAAAACTGGTCTTTGAGAAATTCAAATGACTTCAATAAAGCTATGCAATTATACCTTGACCCAAGTATATAGGCAAATAGAGTGCTAGGCAGTACATAATGCCAGTTTTTGTGTGAAATGACCAATAAGAATATCTTTAAAAATCGTTTAACCCTTTCCCTCATATAAAGCTGTTTTTATGCATTAGCAAACAGAGTAGACTCAGATCAGACAACTCCTATGGAAGCTGTCTGATCTGGGTCTTCTGTTTCTTTTGACACAATATAGATCGGATTCTACAGTTTTTGTCAAAGCAAAAACTTCTCTTCAGAGAAATAATGTGTTTTACACATTAAAAATAAGAGTAGATTAGATCAGACGGCTGCTATAGAAGCTGTCTGATCAGGGTCTGCTCTTTTTACATTTGACAAGATATAGATTTGATTTTACAGTTTTTTTCAAAGCTAAAACTTCTATTTATGGCATTAACAATTTTTTTAAGCATTAGCAAACAAAAGTAGTCTTTAGTAGGTGTTTAGAAATAAGTCTAGCTCTAGGTGTGAATATCTGACGATAATTCAATTAAATGGGTCATTAGTATTTTTAACAATTGAAATTGAGAAGAGTTACGTCTACTGTTATAATTAAGTTATATTTACTCAGTTATTTCATTAATATCATACAAGATTCAGACATTTTAGGACTTTTTAATGTGTTGTCATCAAATTTTATAAAAAAAAGTTATATTTAAGATGCTTTTTGGGGCAGCAGACTTAATCCACAGTAGTAAGTCTTTCTTTTGAAAGAAGTATACATGATCAACTCTCAATACATTTAGTCCATGAGCCAGTAGGGTTGGTCGGTACCATCTCGGGGGAATAATTCCCACTGTGATTTTTTACATCATATACATCTATAGAGTTAGAAAATATGTGATAGCATTGCATCGATGGTAGCTTTCTATGTGTTAATACGTTTTATATTATGCTATACAATATCCGCATTTCGAGACAAAATTATCAATGAAAAGTAAAGCTAACGATTTCAGATTTACAACATTTGGTATCATACCCCAACAACGAAATTATGATGGCATACCTGAATTAGGTTGTCAGTCTAACTGTCCTTCCATCTGTCCACCCCATATGTCTGTTCCTCTATCTGTCTATCCATTCATCCGTCTGCCTATCTGTCCATTTATAGACGCAAGTGTCCCAATGTACAAGTTTGCTTAAAACTTGATATTCTTATTATTTTAGTAACCAATGCACTTGCTAGTTATGCCCCCCAAGTATACTGGGGGACATATTGTTTTTGTGTGCAGCGTCCGTCTGTCCATCCGTATGTCTGCAGCCCCCCCCCCCCCCCCCCACACACACACACACACTTCCGTCCGTCCGTTCTTCTGTCCGATTTTAGTTTATCCGTGCGATTTCTCCAAAACCTTTGATCGGATTTTCATGAAATTTCATAGGATTGATCAGCACTATGCCTTGTTTTGTTTATCTTATTTATGTTTCGGTTCAATGATTTTCTGCAGAGTTGTGGGACTTTGATTTTTATGCACCCCAACGGCAGGCATATAGTAATCGCATTGTCCGTCATTCCGTCCGTCCGTCCTTCCATCCGTCCGTCCCAAATTTCTTGTCCTTTCTATAACTTTTTTTTATCTGTGAATTGATTTCAAAATAACCTGGCACAAGTGTGATGTATCGCGTTTAACTCCCTGGTCCCTGGGTCAAAGGTCAAGGTCATCCTTCAGGGTCAAAGGTCGGGGCATAGTGTTTCACAAACACATCTTGTTTTACATTGAAATTTTGTCCTCGCGGTTTCTCCAAGACATGTTGTCGGATTTTCATTAAACTTAATAAGATTGAGCTGCACTACGCATAGTTGTGCTTATATTATTCCTGTTCAGGTTCGACAATTTTCTACAGAGTTATAGGACTTTGAAAATTTTATATATGGGAAACTTTGTCCGCGCGGGGGTGGGGGACATCAATTTTTGTATAAAAAAAAATTCTGGTTTCATTTGGACCTGATCATTAATTATTTATTGATCCAGTTTCCACTTTATCCCGAAATAAATTAGTAGCCTGTAAGATGGGATGTGGCGGGGTGAGAATATTTATTATCATTAGCATTCGTTGCTTACCATTTTAGTTAGACCGTATTTAGCTCTAAATTGTTTTATTGTCATTATCTTTTGAATTAAAAGAGATTAAAATATCCTCAAACTTTCTGTCTGATGAAGATATGTGGGTATGGGCTTTCGTTGTGTTCATATTTTTCTTGTGACTGAATGTACATGTAGTGTCAAACAAAGTACTCAGTAGTATGTTATTGAAGAATGTGGATATTGTCTTTCATTTTTAATCTGCCACATTCAAAGAAATCACCCGTATTGGTTCATACACAATTACATATTCCTAGATGAACCATGGGTCATTCTTGTTGGACATCTGTGTCAATCTAACATACATGCTTTTAGTGATTTCATTGTCGCACGGAAGTATCCAATACAAAACACAATAGGGATCAATTACATTTTTGCATTTATGATCAGGAGTTTAATATGTAGGATGGAGAATGGCACATCTGAATGACATGTTGTTTAAAATTAGAACAAGGGGCAGTTGAGTTAAAAAGTGCCCCAAACCCCCAGTGTCCTTTCTCTGAAAACGTCATATCATTGTTCTGCCAGATTTTCTTCAAGATGATTCCCATCAGACTGGGGTTGAAGGGATTGCCATAAAGGTTATTACAAAGGTTTTAATATGATTCAATATGGAAAAAAAATAGTCAAACAGGGAGGGCCACATACGAAATGGCACCGCACCAGACACCATAAAACAAGAAACGGTATAGCCACATGACAAAACATAACAGGACGCATATCAAGACAAAAACATTAAATATTAAGCATATTAAACAACAAAGTTGACCATAGGCTGAAAGCAGGAGTACCGCCTTGGAATGGTCAGTAGCCAAAAACAGCTAAACGTTTCACATTTGCTTTGCACTTGGCATATGAAGGTAGCTCTAAGATATGTTGTCAACCTGGTGATAGGATAATGTATCGATCTGCTAATAGTAATTTTGACAGGGTATGTTGAAGAACCAGAGAACAAGAGCGTTCTTCTGCTCTCCTCCAATCTCTCCTGTTGGATCATTGATTGCCCTATGTGGCAAATGAATGATAAAACTAACGTAAAGCCAATATACATAACAAACAATCGCCCTACTTACAAATACATGTAT
This sequence comes from Azorinus chamasolen, assembly GCA_963576725.1. Classification (NCBI taxonomy): domain Eukaryota; kingdom Metazoa; phylum Mollusca; class Bivalvia; order Cardiida; family Solecurtidae; genus Azorinus; species Azorinus chamasolen. The sequence continues at coordinate 92,415,603 of OY755241.1, read as the reverse complement.
TCTCACCGGCTACTGACATAAGTGTAGAAATGGAAAAGTAGAAAGTCATTATAGGCATTCACAAGTTTAAAAAACAGACATCCCAATAATTCAATACTGTTCGAAAGTTGGTTGCCTGACCACCCATCCAATGCACAAATAACATTGCCTAAGCTATAATAATTTTGAAAATTTGGATTCTGAATTACAGCCTGGTCGTTTGTATTTTTGCGAGCGCTATGCGAAGTATTCGCTGCATAGTTGTTGAAGATTACCCTTCATCATCGCACAGCAAAGGTCGCGTCTGGCATGACCTACACATTATGGTGAATGTAGGAGACAGACAAATGGCTGCACTTCATGTAACACTTTGAAGCATATCTCCTATTTCTAACCAATTTAAGGACTTTGCTTAGGGATTTTCTTTCCTGGTCGGGAATCTCACTGTGCTTGCCTTACTATTATAATTAAGGCTGTGCCAATGCAAAGTTACACACAAACTTATATTTTAATAGTGATGGTAATCTTCCTGATATCATGGAGTCATTGCTCCAGTCCCGCATTTCTAATATAGTGGGACTCTGGTGTATGTATCAGCATGAAAAGCCAAATACATTACAAAGTATTCTGTGTTCTCTGACCAGGTTATAAAAACTTGATTTACTACTTCATTTGCATGATCAGACGCTCATCTACTTCATCCAGTTAGTACTGAAGTGCCGGGACCTTCTCACTGTCATTAAATGTGTTTGCTGTATCTTTCTATTGCCAATGCAATGGTTGACTCTATTTATTTAGAAACCTCCCCAAATGCTTCCTAATCTGTTTAATTGTTATGCTTAGCATCTAATGACCAGACTCTCTACTTCGATGTCATCACCACAGTTCTTGATTATTTTTTCCCTTCATAAATAAATCAAACATAATGTATATTCTATCACGGCCAAAGATTTTATACCACATTGATAATTAATTTCTGTTTGAGAAATAACAGCAGCACAATAACATGTACTTGGACATTGTTTACACTAGTCAATTTCTTCTGCAAATCTATCTTACTAATGTGTTATTGTTGCTTATGTATAGCATATCATGAATTCCTTTGGCCATTATGTTTCAAATGGATAACAAATTATTAAACTTTGTTTTGGAGGTTCCCTCTCATGTTTTGTTATTGCTTGTTGCTTTTGAACAATCCTAATTATCACATTCTATGAATCCAAATGAATGTCGTGCAATTCTTTTAACCAGAACACACCTGACTAAAATATGCATTACTTACTGATAACTCAATGTTTTAATATATTTTCACTTCTCTGTCTTTACTGTCCAAATGTATCACCAGTACCCGATGATTATTAAGTCCTTGACCGTTGCCATCTTGTGCTAATAGATGCATTAGAGACAGAATTGGATACAGCAATTCTGATTTCATTGATTCTTTAACGTGTTTAGTGTATAGAATTGAAAACTTCAACCCATACCCAGTAACATTTACCTGACATCGGGCCAACCAGCCCACCTTAGTACCATTTTGAAAGTCTTTGGTATGACCCGACCAGCGATCATACTCACAACGTCCTGCCCGAAAGCGAACGCTGTACCATCTGAGCTAACTGAAATGCTGACCTTAACATGTACCAATGGACAAACTAACGGATGGTCAGACAAAATACGTTTTACTTCAGTCCGTAAACCGGTTTAACCCCCCAGTGGTGTTTTTGCTACTGACCGTGCCAAGGCGGTACTCTCTTTGTCACCCTTCCTTTTCTTTGCCTTGCGTCTTTGTGCTTGTGATTTTGTTCATGTGTGGAACGTTTGTCTCTGTTCTTGTGTGTCTTTTGGTGTTTTCTGTGTTCATTTCGTGTGTGTGTGTGTGTGTGTGTGTGTGCGTTTGGGTGTGTGGTTGTGTGTGTGTGTGTGTGTGTGTGTCATGCTGTCTATCGGTGTTTTGGTGGTGGTTGCGTCTTGTATGTGGCTTTGCCTGCTTGACTTTACTACTTTTCCATTCAAATTACCTTGAAGTGAAAACAGAATGTCTACATATAAGCATGCTAGATATGGTAATCACCATTTTATGCTCCTATATATATCTCGCAATGTTTATGTTTCCAACTCCTCATACACCATTGGGGGCTTTGCTTCAAACTTTTGCAAATTGGCAACCTTAATGTGAAAATGACCGTTAAGAAGGAAATGTTTGTTCTGACCATTTTATCCAGAGTTACAGGTCTTGGCAAATTTCTTTACCATAAAGCATATATATATGCATAAAACTTTTACAGATAAACAACTTGATGTGAAGATGGGGCATTGTGTAGTAAGCAAAATTACGGGACTTTGTTTTTGTTTTTTTTCTCACTAAAATGCATACTTGACTAGAGACAATATCATCATAAGAAAGGAGGGGAGGGGATCCATTTCCTATAGTTCAAGTTGTAATGCTTATGATGAATAATAAATATACATGTACAAAAGTATATCATGAATTAGCTAGCTCTGAAGTGGTTGATCGGATATTTATAGCTTACCTGTTACATACAAGTTTCAAAAAGGGACATAATTTGGCCTAAACAATGACTGGGTTCTGGCTTAAAGGGTTCTCATCGTTAATTTGGTCGTTGATATAATGATAGTGAAATGCTGGTGAACTTTCATGGGGCCAACTCTTAAGATATTTCAGTTTTGGTACAATTTGAGTGTGTGGAAGATTTAAAAGGGACATAACTCTGACAATTTGCATTAAGAGATGCTATATGTAAGGGTTCTAGTCTGAAGTCAATTCATTGCTCTCATTACTGTGAATATACATATGAAGTTTTATGAGCCTAGTTATAAAGATGATGAAGGTATGCAAAACTCCGGAGAAATTTTACTTCTGCAAAATACATATGAATGTAAACATAATTCCGTGTACGTATGAGCAAGAATTTACATTATTTGAACCACTTTTTGTGAAAAAATAACAACATTAATGAAACGTGTGTAACTACAGCTACAAGCCTTTCAATTTTCAAGTAGATACAGGATGTAACAAGAGAGAGACATCAGTTTGAAATTTAATGATGTCTTTTCTTTAATGCTAGATTAAGAAAACACTATTTTTACCATAGGGTTAAAATTGGTGAAAAAAATACAAAAAGCTACCACCGATTTACTGCTATCACATATTTTCTGATTCTAGATACTTATATCTTATCAAAAAGCATTGATAGCATTATTCCCCAAAGATGGTACCGATGGCCAAATTTTGGGCCTCTGGCTCATGGCCTAATTGTGATAAAATTTTTAATCCATTCCTTGCAGCTTTTCGCAAGGGTTTTGGATGCCAGACTACCCTGCTGCGTCTTCTTGAGGACTGGCGTCAGGCCTTGGACGACCGTAGGTATGTCGCTGCCATTCTTATGGATCTGTCCAAGGCCTTTGACTGCCTTCCTCATGACTTGATGACTGCCAAGCTTCAGGCCTACGGACTGTCCCCAGAGGCAGTAAATCTTCTTGGCAGTTACCTATCTAACAGACTGCAGCAGGTTAGGATGGGATCCAATACCAGCGAATGGCAAAATATATCTAAAGGTGTCCCTCAAGGGTCCATTTTAGGACCTCTGCTTTTTAATATATTTTTAAATGACATTTTTTATACTGTAAAGGACTCTGCACTGTATAATTATGCCGATGACAATACCATCTCTTTTATTCATTATGACATTGATATTTTAAGACAGACCTTACAAAATGAAAGCATTTTACTAATCAAATGGTTTGAAGAGAATTTGATGAAGGCAAACCCTGACAAATTCCAGGCAATTTGCATTGGTAAAAAAACTCATGATATCATTTCGAGTTTTAAATTAAATGATACACTGATTGAGTGTGAAGACAATGTTACCCTCCTTGGTGTGGACATTGACTTCATGCTCAACTTCAGAGATCAAGTTTCAGAAATGTGTAAAAAAGCATCAAGACAGCTGTCAGTACTTAAAAGGTTTGGTAAATTTTTAACTAAAAAAGGTAAAGTCACTGTTTTTAATTCTTTCATTCTCTCAAATTTTAATTATTGTCCGTTAGCGTGGCACTTCTGCAGCCAGGCTAGTACTAACAAAATGGAAAAGATCCAGGAACGGGCGCTGAGATTCATCAATGACGATTTCACTTCGCCCGTTCAGGATCTTCTATCCATCAATAACAGAAAATATTTACATATAGATAGATTAAAAACAATGGCTTCAGAAGTTTTTAAAATACTACATAATATGTCCCCCTCATATATACATGATCTGATACATTTTAGAGACAGTAGTTTTAATTTCAGAAAGCAAAACCTAGCCATACAGCCAACAGTAAATGGTACAAGGTATGGACTCAAGTCTTTCAGGCATGGGGCTGTCAAGCTGTGGAATAGTCTTCCTAACGAGATTCGAACTGTGGAATCCTATCCACAGTTCAGAAGGCTTCTCCACAGCTGGGATGGCAACATGTGTGGATGCTCGTTATGTGCGCCTTAGCTTCAAGTTTGCTTTTCCTTTTATTTTCTTTAGTTTAATTTTATTTCTGCATGGCTTGCTATGTGCTTAGCTTATGTATTTTATGTTTGTAATGGCATGCAATTTATGTGCTTTAGAAAAGTTCTAACCCTTGTCCTGCTGTCTATCTTTTACCTTAATAGAGCTTCAGGCAGTCCAGACCCAGATTTGGCACTACTCTGTGCGGTGTGTGATCTGGATCCAGACTGTGTGAAGAGTTATACATTTTTTTTTCTTTTTCTTGTTTTCTTAGAAAAGAAACCTAAAATATAGTATCAGTTGTTCTGGACCCTGATTGGATGCAACAATTGGTTGTACCGGAGCAGGATCCAAATCAGCCTGATAATCAGTGAATATGTGGTCAGCAGGTTAGGGATTAAACTGACAGATGTTATATAGTGTCTTCTTTTTGTGAAAGCTGCTGATTAAATCTGATTTGAGGAGATTTATGTTTTTTAAGATTAATTTTATCTGTCCTACTTTTGTGTTGCTTTTTATATCAAATTTCTTTTACAGTCCTAAGGCCTGTGGTCCTACTCAGCATCTTTCACAAAAGGCCTCTTATGTTTTTTCAGTGGGTGAAGGGAGGTAACTCTAGCTAAACTGTTAAACAGTTATAATAGTTGCCTCCCTTTCACCAGTTATATATTGCGTTCGAGGTGCCTGTACCTTTCTGAGACCATAAAGCAAATTATAAATACACTCTTTAAATTAAACTTAATTCATTATTATTTATATTTAAATTTATTTAGTTATTAAAGCACATTGACATACTTAGAATGCAATTTGTTTAGAGATCTAATTTCTTCTCTATCATGCTGTGAGATTTCATTAAGGGTATAGGGGAACTTCAATGCTTTGAGCATGTGATAAGTGTTAGTAAAAGTTTATAATGTATATGTCTACATGCTAAAATTAATTTGTTTGATGGTTATATGTGTGATATATGTATATACGTACATGTAGCTGTATAAATATACTGTAAGTTAAGCATGCCTGTGATCCTGTTTAAACCTGTGATTTGTTTGTTGTTAATATGTTTGTATACCTATGTTTGTCGGAATAAAAGCCCTACAGGGCTTATGTTACAATGTTATATGCTATCCGACGTAAAATAAAATTTGTCTATGTCTATGTCTATGTCTATGTCTATAACACCTATCATTGTTGGGGGGGGGGGGGGGGGGGGGGGATTATCATGACTTATATCAGTTGGGCCATTGCATAATCATGTTTTCACAGTTTTCTTAAACATTACCATGACTTACATCAGTTGGGTTTGGACCCAGATCAAAAGTCTAGATGGTGATCATTTTCCTTGATTGGCTGAATTGTTACTTTCCTATATCTCTCACATCTAATTTGAGAGACATTGGAAGACACCATGTAACATCACTCACACTACACACTGGGGTTAATAGGTCAAAATGCCTTTAATGTTTCGTCTGCAACAAAAAGTTATTGTCATCTGCTTCAATTCTTAAAATAAACTTACTTTCATTTTTTTGCAAAAATATGGTTAAGATGACAAACAGTTTGGATCCTGATGAGATGCCGCAGTATGCGGCCTCTCATCTGGATCCAAACTGTTGGCATAGGTAATCACAGTTTCACCACTAGCATGCAAAGAGTTAAGAGTCAGGCATTGACCTGGAGAGATTTTACTGCCTAGCAGCTATAATCTTTGAACTGCTGCTGGTCTGCAGTTTAGGATCTGGAGTTGATATTTAACCCTTAATTTCTCTCATATAAACTTGTTTTCATGCATCTGCAAACAGAGTAGACCCAGATAAGGTGGCTCCTATAGGATCAAGGTCTGTTATTTGCTAATGGAATTTGATAGATGTTTCTATGCCTTCTAAAACAGCTACACTGATTCACCTTCAACATTTTACTATAAATAGTTATAAATAGAATGATACTCTAGCACTCCAATGCAGTTATCTCCCTTTGTCCCTTATGGCTATGCTGATGGGACAAGGGAAATAACTGTGAGGAAATTACCTTTTAAGTGTTACAGATTCTGATGTTAAGTAGCATAAAAACCCAGGGTGAGACCATTTATGGCCCAGGGGTCATTATTTCAACACACCTGGTAGTGGTATATTAGGTGATGCTTCATACATAATATCTTAGCTCTAGATTATGTGGTTTCAGACAAAGATTTTTAAAGGTTTCCCTATATAAGTCTATGTAAAAACTACAAGCCCCAGGGCAGGGCCATTTTTGGCCCGGGGGTCATCATTTTAACAAACTTGGTAAAGGACCATTAGATGATGCTATATACCAAATATCAAAGCTCTAGAAATTGTGGTTTCAGAGAAGAAGATTTTTAAAGATTTAAAAAAAAAACCTGTAAAAGTAGTGGGGCGGGGCCATTTTTTGCCCGGGGGTCATGATTTTAACAAAACTGATAGAGGACATCCTAAGGTACATTTCTGTGAAATTTGGTTGAAATCCTCCCAGTGGTTTAGGAGAAGAAGTCATTTGAAATAAAAGTGAACGGACAGACGGACGGACAGACGGACAGACGGACAGACGGACGACGGACGACAGGCGGTCACAATAGCTCACCTTGAGCCTTTGGCTCAGGTGAGCTAAAAATAATTGCAGACTCGGTTTTATTGAGTCTGTTCATGAGTAGTACATAAATGTGCAACACTACTCATGCCCCCTAGCACCGACTTCAGAGGTATTCAATTTTCAAAACTAATAACATCAAAACTAATGATCCCGAAGGACAAGAAAGTATAACACCACTGAGAATGAAGTACGGGGCGACTTTTATTATATACTGACACGAAAAAGAAACTGTGCAGTTGGTTAAATGGCATTATTATATACTTCTAGAATCTGAATATATGCATATCTGGTACCACAATGTGCGAAAATGTATTAGCTTTGCGATGGTTTACTTTTACTTTAGATGTGATAATTGTCTGAAAAGTATTTAACGTCTGAACAACGCAGGGATGAAAAGTGAAAGTTGCAGATTTGTAATTTCCCGTATCTGCCTTTTGATTTTGAATATTTGTAACGATTCGCGACAATTAATCAGTATCTGTTATGGCCTCCTCGTCTACGAATCAATGCTAATATTATTGACCGCATGTATCTGACGTAACGTCTAATGACGACGTCAGGAATGGCGTTCCATTCATGCACTAAGGCTGCAGACAAGTCATTGATATTGTTGATGACATGATTTTTCAATGCCCTCCGACCAAGTAAATCCCATATATGCTCTATGGGATTCATGTCTGGAGAGCCAGCCGGCCAAGGTAAGACGTTAACGTTGTTTGCAGCCAGGTAGTTCATGGTGAGTCTAGCAATGTGTGGCCTTGTGTTGTCATGCATTAAACAACCAGGATTCCGGTGTAGGAAAGGAACAGCGACTGGGTGTTAAACCTGGTTAACATAACCTTGGGCATTTAAGTTACCATTAACAACAACAAGGTTTGTTTTCCTTCCTCCCATTATACCCCCATACCATTACACCACCCCCTCCAAAGCGATCTCGCTCCAGTAAACAGTTCTGTGCAAAACGTTCACCTTTACGTCTGAATAGCCGAGCGGACTCTATCGTCAGCAGTGCTTAGGTTGGATTTTGACTCATCACTAAAGAGCACCCTGGACCACATTGCACGGTTCCAACGAAGATAACGGCGGGCCCAGACCAGTCTAAGAGCACGATGTCTGTTATTTAGGATCTGGCCAACATAAGGTCTCCTAGCCCTCAATGTGCTGGCGTTGGCCCGCAATCGGTTTAAAACCGTATCCCTAGATATGCCAAGCTGTCTGGCTGTGCTTGTAGCAGTTTTGAATCGCTGGTGTATGTGCGTCAACGTCAAATGTCGATCCTAACGTGCCGTCGTCAGTGACTCGTCATCCTCGGCCTACCGGATCGACGATTATCTCTAAAGCTGCCATTCTGCTGGTAACGTTGTCGGAGACTTCGAATTGCATTTCGATGGCAGTTGAACTGCCTAGCGACGCCAGAAACGCTGACGCCAGCTGCAAGTTGCATAAGAGCTTGAATTCGTTCGTTTTCTAGAAGCCGTGGCATCTTGCTTACGAGTGAAATTCAAAATTGAACTGTGATTTATGATTGCACAACGAGTAGAGATATCGGTCAGGGTTAATCTGTACCTGTACATAGGCTGCACGGGTAGCACGAGCGAAAAGTTGCATAATAAATCAATTTGAAGGCCGTCTATATACTCGAAATGTCCATAAATGAGTTCAAAATGTGGAGAATTATTTTCTGCACACATGATGATAAAATTGTAATTATAAACTTTATAGCAAAGAAAGTTATATCAAATATAAAAGTGCACAGTTTCTTTTTCGTGTCAGTATATTATTGAAAATATGCGCTCATTGTAGGGACTTCCTCTTTAAGCATACATAATGACGGATTTCATCTCCCAACATGCAGGCATTTATACAGCACAATAGTAATGCCAACGGGTCAATATTATTGTGAACTATGGGATAGGTTGACAAATGATCATTTTCCAATTTTAGAACGTGAATCTTTTCAAAATATGGAGTGGTGCAATTCTTAAACAATTATTTTGAAAACGCGGATTTCCAATCCCCGATTACTTAAAAATGCATCCTTCATAAGGAAACACTTGAATACAGAAAAAAGCATTTCTGACGATGAAAGTATCGTCAATTTTTGTCTATTCGGTTATTCTCAGGGAAATATTACACAGTGTGCAAGGGAAACCGAGCAGTAATCGATGACATCGCCGCTCACTTTATACTGTACTACAGTAACACTGATAAACCACAGGGGTCTGGACCGCTTCATGGGGGTCTACATGTACTATATAATAACAAGGGTTCCAACTAGCAGAACGGACATCTGTGTACTACCACAAGTACAAATATGAATGTAACTCTTGCAATTTCAATGATAATTTTGTAATTCTTTCGGCTATTGAAAGTCAATATATTTTACTATCAAATAGATATAATCTTCTCACGGTAACTTACGTGCAATTATCAATCCAACAACGATTTTCTCAAAATTTCACGTGTTTTCTGGGTCATTGACAAACGTTCGTTCACCCCGGTTTCACTATATATTATCACAGCCATAACCTGGCGATTTTCAGTTCAAAAGATGGTGTGGTTCAATAAAACAACCCAATTAAATCACCAATCTCCATTTGTTTTGTCCTCTAAATAAGTAAGCAACTAGCAACAGCGGCCTTTCTGTCTGTCGTTACATTTCTATTTCGGATGCTGCCATTTTGCAACAAATTTGAATGGAGCCATTTCATTGGATGAGCGAAGGAAAAGTTGGGAAATCCGTGACGTCACGTACAATGGCTCCTTCCTCGACGATTTGAAGCAAACTGACAAAACTCGCTAATTTTACATCATTCTTTTGATGCTGGGGACTAAAAATTGGAGGTGGGTGATAGAATTGATTCGTTTTATTGAACCACGCCATTTTTTAAACTGCAAATTGCCAGGTTATTGCTGTGATATAGTGAAACCGGGGTGAACGAACGTTTGTCAATGACCCAAAAAACGCGTGAAATTTTGAGAAAATCATTGTTGGATTGATACTTGTTCATAAGTCACGGTTATAAGATTATATTCATTTGATAGAAAAATATATTGGCTTTCAATAGCCGAAAGACTTACGAAATTATCATTTAAATTGTAAGAGTTACAGTCATATTTGTACTCGTGGTACACGGATATTCGTTCTGCTAGTTGGAACCCTTGTTATTATATAGTACATATAGACCCCAATGAAGCGGTCCAGGCCCCTATGTGATAAACAACGTCAAAAACTGCGGAGACGCTCTAGATCTATATACCAAATTCTCGATCTCCTTTTTGACATTTTCTGCCACTTATCTCCGAAAGAGCAAATACAGTAAAACCCCGCTAATGCGACCACCAAAAAGGGGCACAATTCTGGGTGGAAGAGGCAGGTGGTAGCTTATTGCAGGACGAAAGTTATGCAGAAAGCTCCTATAGGAGCTTTCTGCATAACTTTCGTCCTGCATTAAGCAACCACCTGCTTTAGACGACATCAGTGGCTGTTTATTAAGTGGTCGTATTAGTGGGGTTTCACTAGCTGTAATTGAGATGCTACTGTATCAGAATTGCCCTGCTTATTGATTAGTGATGTTGACAGGGTCAGGCGTTTCAAGACAGTTTTGATACAAATACATACTATATCTTATATTTTAAAATACGATACACGTCTGATTAAATAGTTCTGACTTTCGAAACTTGCATTTATACGAACAGATGTTAGTATTGAGATCTGATAACCGTGTTGTGTAAATCACACGTTACATACAAGAGCACACACTTCTAGAAATAGTGTTGAGCAATGATAGTATTGTCACGTCCTGGGACATTTTTCTAAGACCAGGCATAGTTCTAGTCGTCAAAGTAGCATTTCTTATTCGCTCACGGAGATGAACGACCCGGATGTACGTATCCCGGCGATGAGACGTTACGCGTGGACTTCCTGGCCGAAGGCGGTCTCTGGTGGTCCCAAACTATTGGTACCGTCTCCACAAGGTGTCTAGACTATATATACGGTATTTCGGTGAACACCAAATTGTCTGGCAACGTCAATACGACGTACCCCAGCTTCAATCATGCCTACGGCGCGGCATCTGTCAGGTTCAGTCCACTTTGTCATGACGTATCAAATACCTTTAGCTCACCAGTGCACAAAGTGCTCAGGGTGAGCTTCTTGTGATCGCCTGATGTCCGTCGTGCGGCGTCAACAAATTGAACCTTTAAAAATCTTCTCTGAATCTAAAGGGTTCTCAACTTTTATTTTTGGCGCATAGCATCATCTGTAGGCTCTCTACAAAAGTTACTGATCCTTCGAGATCATGAATTTCAGTACTTCTTGTTCTGAAAATTGAATACCGCTTAAGCCGGTGCTAGGGGGCGTGAGCAGTGTTGCACTTTCAATTACTGCTCATGAACAGACTCAATAAAACCGAGTCTGCAATTTTCTCTTTTTGTGTTGCAATTTGGGGGATCACCACCCTTCAGAATTTATTATATGAATTATGGCCGTTGGGTCAAAATTGGCCCCGATCCAGGGTGACTTGTTTTCTATAGAAACATATAGTGAAACATTTGAAAATCTTCTCCTCTAAAACTGGAAGGTTCTCAGTTTTAACATTTGGTACACATCATCATGTCTAGGTCCTCTTCTAAAGTTATATAAGTTATGTCCCTGTTCCAGGGATGGCCAGTTTTCAGTAGAAACATAGTTATTTTCATTTTGTGTACAATATACTTATGATATGTTTACTTAACCCTTTCCCTCATATAAACGCCTTTTCATGCATTTGCAAACAGAGCAGACCCAGCTTAGACGGCTCCTTGGTCCTATAGCAGCTGTCTGATCAGGGTCTGCTCTGTGTGTCAATGGAATTTAAAAGATGTTTCTTTACTTTCTAAATGGCTACGCTATCCCACCTTCCATATTTCATAATAACTATTTTGTCCATGAATATTCAGTATGTTAGGTATTTAAATTTTGAATAAACATAGAACAGGGGAAGCGTTAAAAATAAGACATGAATAAACTCATGAATGTGTAATGAAAATATCTGAAATTTTGAACTATAGATTAATCTATTCTTTTTGAAATTCAACCAATTCGCCAAGGGAGACGATATAAATACTTTTGTGTATGCCCTGCTTTAGATTTACATTGTTATCCCCAGTGTCGGCTAGTTTTCTATAGAAACATAGCGAAAACTTTGAAAATCTCCTCCTCTAAGTGTCTGGTGAGCGATATTAGGGCCATTCCGGCCCTCTTGTTTAACGTTATGTCTTCTACTCTGATTTTATAAAAATAAAACCGAGTCTGCAATTTTCTCATTTTGCATTTCTACTTTTGAATTCAAAGGATCACTCATTTTCAGAATATTTATACAGGTAAATGCAACAAACGTGTTTGCGATCGACTGCTGGCCGAAAAACAAACGTGAAAACGAAGGCATCGTCTGGACGGACAAAATACCCATGCAACTTATGCACTGACAGATGCAAATGATCGGGAGGGATGCACAAAGTTTAAAAAATGAGCGATATATTAACATTATACACATGCAGTGTTTCTTTTTTCCGCTAGTATATATTGATAGGTAGCAATCAATAATGATTAAATGGCAATGACGACCTATTGTGTTATGATATGCATTATATATGTCTTCTATCTTTATCTCTTCACCATCTCTCTCTCTTCTTCTTAGCAATCTCTCATTATTTCTCTCCCTCTCTCATTCTCGCTTGTCTCTTATTCACCCCTCCCTTACTTGTTATAAACTTAGGTTTCTACCTTGTATCTTTTTAATGACCACTTCGAGGACGCCCCTGTTGTCTGCCAAATCATCCATGTGAAACTGATCATCAAAAGCCCGCACACTGCTACTCAAAATCTTTCTAGTGCTCATGATCATGAGCCCGTACACATTTATAGTCTCGTTAGACGGGTTCATACAATCTTCTCTTCGCATGTAGTCCGTCACATTACGAGAAAATACCAAACACAGTCTACACTGGGCGGAGAGTTGCATAACCTGTGCCGAACATTTACTTGTAACACATTCAAATATGCCCTCTGAAGTATCGCCTATGTCTGAGCAGTTCTCTGCAACGCAATCCTGAATTACTGAAATATCTGGACAGATAGGGGTGTCAGGTGCCCTGTCTAGTGGGCCGGTGCTACTACTCGAATATGGATACAGATCAGCTAGTTGATTAGCGATCTCGTCCACGTCGGATTTGTACCAAACTCCTTGTAAGCACACAATGTCAGAGTGTATGCCTCGCAGATATTCAACCATGAGGTCACGGCGAGTCTCTCGTGATTTTGCACGCCAATTTGTTAACTCTGCGTTGAAGGAAAGCGCTTTCATAGATTTATAGGGAGAGGCAGCTGTAACAGGCATCATGGTCTCGATAAAGACGAGTAGGCAAGCAAGCTTCATGATCTATCGGTCCTGTCAGGGTGAATCTGTCAAATAATAAAGAAAAAAGTTCAACGGAAAATACAAAGTAAATGATGCGTTTAAGTAGTTGAAAAGCTGGAAACTGGGAAAATGTAGCCTAGATCTAGCTTGTTTAACGACAAGAGGACCCAATATCGCTCAGCAGACAATCAGAGGAGAAGAGTTTCAAAGTTTTCACTACATGTATATGTTTCTATAGAAAACTAGCCGGTCCTGGGGCGGGACCAATTTTGACCCCAAGGGCATTATTTATTTAACTTTTGTAGAGGACTTGAATATGATGCTATGTTCCAAATAGGAAAGCATAGAACTAAAGACCTATGATAACACAGTGTTATCATAGGTCTTTGATAGAACCTTCCAGTTTCAGGAGAAGATTTTCAAATTTTTCACTGTGTTTCTATTGCAAACTGGCTACCCCTGGGGAGGGGCTAATTTTTTACCCAGGGGCATAATTTATACCACCTTTGTAGAAGACTTGAACATGATACTATGTGCCAAATATGAAAGCTGAGAACCTTCTAGTTTCAGACGAAAAGATTTTCAAATTTTTACTATATGTTTCTATAGAAAACAAGGCACCCCTGGGACGGGGCAAATTTTGACCCCAAGGGCATAATTTATATGACTTTTGTAGAGGACCTGAACATTATGCTATGTGCCAAACATAAAAACTGAGAATATTCCAGTTTCATAGCAGAAGATTTTCAAAGTTTCCTGTATGTTTCTATTGAAAACTGACCACCCCTGGGGAGGGGCTAATTTTGACTGACCACCCCTGGTGAGGGGCTAATTTTGACTGACCACCCCTGGTGAGGGGCTAATTTTGACTGACCACCCCTGGTGAGGGGCTAATTTTGACTGACCACCCCTGGTGAGGGGCTAATTTTGACTGACCACCCCTGGTGAGGGGCTAATTTTGACTGACCACCCCTGGTGAGGGGCTAATTTTGACTGACCACCCCTGGTGAGGGGCTAATTTTGACTGACCACCCCTGGTGAGGGGCTAATTTTGACTGACCACCCCTGGGGAGGGGCTAATTTTGACTGACCACCCCTGGTGAGGGGCTAATTTTGACTGACCACCCCTGGTGAGGGGCTAATTTTGACTGACCACCCCTGGTGAGGGGCTAATTTTGACTGACCACCCCTGGTGAGGGGCTAATTTTGACTGACCACCCCTGGTGAGGGGCTAATTTTGACTGACCACCCCTGGTGAGGGGCTAATTTTGACTGACCACCCCTGGTGAGGGGCTAATTTTGACTGACCACCCCTGGTGAGGGGCTAATTTTGACTGACCACCCCTGGGGAGGGGCTAATTTTGACCCCAGGGGCATAATTTAAATAACTTTTGTAGAGGACCTAAATATGATGCTATGTGCCAAATATGAAAGCTGTGAACCTTCCAGTTTCAGAACATTTTCAAAGTTTCCCCTATATGTTTCTATTGAAAACTGGCCACCCCTGGGCGGGGCCAATTTTGACCCCAGGGGCATAAATTATATAACTTTAGTAGAGGACCTGAACATAATGATATGTGCCAAATATGAAAGCTAAGAACCTTCCAGTTTCAGACGAGAAGATTTTTAAAGGTCGAAATTGGTGAAAACATTTTCAAAGTTTCCCCTATATGTTTCTATTGAAAACTGGCTACCCTTTGGGCGGGACCAATTTTAACCCCAGGGGCATAATTTAAATAACTTTTGTAGAGGACCTGAATATGATGATATGTGCCACGTATGATAGCTGTGAACCTTCCAGTTTCAGGAGAACATTTTCAAGTTTCCCCTGTATATTTCTTTTGAAAACTGACCACCCCTGGGGCGGGGCCAATTTTGACTACAGGGGCATAAATTATATAACTTTTGTAGATGACCTGAACATAATGCTATGTGCCAAATATGAAAGCTGAGAACCTTCCAGTTTCAGACGAGAAGATTTTTAAAGGTTGAAATTGTTGACACCCGACGACGATGACTCACGACGGATGACGCAAGTGCGAACGATTTATGTTAAAGTATGGATGTCGCTAGTATTATTACTGTCATATAAACCAGTATTTAATGCATATTGTGAAACGTTAGTAGATCTATGTAGCAGTCTATGAAAACAACGAAAATGTCGTGTCTCCTATGCATTTTATTGTGTACGATGTATTATCCTAACAATTTGACCTGAGACTCATGCATATTCCGTGTATTATCGTCGGTAATCTTCGGATAAATTTCCGAAGGTATAAGAATGCGCTATAAGAATACAGTAAACCCCCTCTGATACGACCAGCAAAAAGGGGCATAATTCACAGTGGCAAAGGCAGGTGGTACCTTAATACAGGACGAAAGTTATGCAGAAAGCTCCTATAGGTTTTGTCCTGCATTAAGCAACCATCTGCTTATAAAGACAGCTATGTTTATTCATGAAATGGTCGCATTAGAGGGGGTTTACTGTACAATCCTCGAGGAACATGATTATTGCCGGCTTTTGGTTTGCTATTTTTGTCAGAGAGTATTACGTTATAGAGTTTCAATCATAATCTATTTTATTCATCACCTATATGAATTGTACTGTACGGCTCTTAGACAGATTCCAGTAGAATACTGAAACCCTTATGTAAACTCGTCGCAGAAAATCCACGAAATTAACAAAACAATGGTTGTTAGTATATTATTTAATCTCGTGTTTATTAGAAAATTATTATTATTATTATTATTATTAAACATTATATAGAGCTCTTTTCACACAGGATATGTGCGTTCAAAAGCGCTTCACATAGATACATTTTATATACAAAACAGGGTATATTCAATGTGTAATTATAGAACATTTAAAATAAATATATTTAATATTTTTTATTATTATTCTTATCTATATATAAGTAATTTATTTCGGAAACATTATCGACGGCATCTCACTTTAATTTCTTCTTGCATAAAGGTCAACGTCAAGTGAATTTTTCTGGACTAAACACATTTTTCTGTGTAAAATACGTCATGCTAAAAGTTTAAACGAAGACCCACATCTTTGCAATTTTTTTTCTTAACCGTAGATAGATTACTGAAAATGCATATATTATCTGTAAGCACAATTCAGTAGGCCTGTCGTTACAGGGGACAAACCCACATGTGGACAAAACCCCAGTAGGACGTAACCCCATAGGACAACACCCCATAAGACACAACCCCATTGCCAAATGTTTCAAGGCGGACAAAACCCCATATGTTAACATAATTTGGTTATAAACCAACTTTTAGATAATTTGAAGAAGAAACCCTCAATCAGAATATAAAAATTCAAAGCAAGATTTTTAAATTTTCAAATATAAAGTTATAATCTGCAAATAAAAATAGAAGTTAAAGCATATTTAAAATTAGGTCAAAATTACGAATAAATGAAGGGATTTAGTTTACTTTTAATTTTATTTTTAATTTTACTTTTTAATTTAATTTTTGTTTTTATCGGTATCAATGTTCAGTAGTCATAATTATATATTAAATTCAATTAAAGAGGATTACATTAAACTACTGATTGAATGTGTGATGTGTTTTTAGATGTATCAAAGTTAATTATATATATAATTAATTAAACAGGATTATACATGGCATTGTACTGAAAACTTTGATACAGCAAATTATTTTAATAATGATTTCACACCTAACATTGAATTGATTTGTCACAAAGCAAACAAGGTTGAGCCAGATCATAAATCCTTAAATATGATTTCGGTCTACCCCCGTTTGAAATAAATATAAGGAATCTCCTCCTTGTAATATACAGTGTTTACTTTTAAAAGGAGTGTGCTAATTACCTTACTTAATGAATCTTTTTAAACTTGTCATTCAGGAAACAGGGTAGATGATAGATCCAGATCAGAGCTGTAATTTTGGAATTCGAAAAAGGGAAAGATTTGCGTGTTAGTTAATTGCAGTAATATTATAATAGATTATATACAATATGTGCTAATATTACATTATCCATAGCTATTGAATCTATATTAACTGTAACAAAGCAAACATGGTTGAGCTAGACCATAAAGCTATATAGCAATGAATTGAGTCTACCCTGTTTGGAACTTAATTGTGTATATACAATTTATGCCTTTTTGTATACAATGTGGTTAACCTAATGAATATTCATTGTCATTGAGCAAATAGGTTAGAACCTGATCAGATGGCTTTGTTTTAGAATCTGTATGATCTGCATATATTCTGTTTGTAAAAGATATAAGAAATATCCTCCTTTTGGTAATACAATTTATGCTTAATACCGTTGTTTATATTCTTACATAGTGTCCCAAGTCTTATGTTATCACTCTATTAATTTGGACATACAATGTACAAACCAAAGAGGAGCTCTTATACTGATATATAAATACAGCATGTATTGTGAATAAATTATACATTTTTCATATTGAGGTCCAAATACATGTCCAAATATTTGGAGTATAATGATTAATTAACAAAAAAAGTAATGATTAATTAACAAAAAAGTAATGTGAAAAATAGTGAGGGGCTTTGTAAGCCTTGACACTTTTGGTGAGGGGCTTTTGCATGATGGGCTTTTGTAGTGAGGGGCTTTTGTAGGAGGAGCTTTTGTAGTGAGGGGCTTTTGAGTGTACATGTAGCAATTTCAGAAACTAAAGAACATGATCTATCAAATTCAATTAACGCACAGAGCAGACCCTGATCATGGGTGTGCTCTGTTTGCAGATGTGTGAAAATGCGTTAACATGAAGGAAAGGGTTAAGCGACATTTAAAAAGAATTTTAATTTAGTTTTTTTTCTGTCCATTCTTTCTGTCCATTTTTCGTATAAATCAGTCAACATCAAAAGTTGTTAACATATTCATATCATTAAAGTTATGCCTACGTGCCTACGTTCAATTTTCCAACAGTTTATACATATATTCAGCTAAATATTAGATCTAATGGTGTCTGAAAACTGCTAAAATCGGCGACATTTTAGAGACGGAAAACTACTTGGATCACAATCAAATCACAATCAATCTTGAAATCAACGGACACATTCAACCAACTCAGTCGAAAGTGTAAAGAACATCTCTTTTACGACAAATTCCAGTCGGTTTCCGAGGTAATAAAACCCATCTTGTTTTCGATATAAACTATTTCTTTATGATGTGCTTTAGCACTAAGCTTAATTTCGAGTCATGCAAAAATCCCGATTTACTTTGTTACGTAATGTTGGCGAAAATATTAGAAGAGTACACCTTTAACCCTTCACCTCAAAACTACTCATGCAAATCCATGCGCTAAACTTTCATCAAAGCGTGTTCATTAACACGTGAAAGTTTGGCCTTGCCAAAAACTTAACCCTTCTCTTGCTGAATTTTAAAATACATGTCTCCTTCTTTGCCCATGTCCTGTTGTATAATTACATATATCTTCACTGTGTACAAGTATTTCGCTGTGCAATCACTGCTGTAGAGTGCACTTGTTGCACAATCAACTTGTAAATAGTGCAGACCCTGATGAGACAGCTCCTGCAGGAGCTGTCTCATCTGGGTCTTCACTATTTACAGGTAGGTATATTGACGCGATTAGCAAGCGAAGGGTTAAGAATAACATCTACATGTATAGTATGTCATAAGCAACGGACCCTGATCAGACGGTCCATTCAAGAGCCATTTGATCTGGGTCTACTCTGTTTGCAAGTGCATCATAATAGGTTTGCATGGGACAGATTGTAGCTGAATGCAGATCCAAATGCTCGTTTGGGATCCTTCTGCATTACATTGGAACACATAGCCTGCAAAGTATTGGCATTTGAATTATTTCCTTCTCGAGATGCTTGCAGGAACCCTCAATAACAATGCTTAACTCTTTTCACACTTAACTAATGCACGTGGCGTTTATATGGAATAAAGGGTTAAAGGAATATGGTTGCCCAGTACGCATGACAAACGTAATAGAAGTTCATAGGAGCTTTCTGTTAACGCTTATAAGACTGTACAGACTGAGGGACGGTTGTCGGATTAGAGCACATCCCTTCTACTTTTTAAAACTGTGGACTGTGTATAGCCATATTTCACAATGACTAAATATCTAATTCTTGTATAACCCCTTTCTTGATAGAGACGCCTCCTATTAACCCTTTCGCTGCCAAACTCTGTCGTCTGCTAACTTTGTCGTCTGCTACATCTTTTTATTCTTTTGATTTTCTTCATCTTTGTTTCAAAAACATAGTTACAGTAACAAACAGTTTGGATCCTGATGAGACGCCGAGTTACTCGGCGTCTCATCTGGGTCCAAACTGTTTGCATAGGTAATCACAGATCCGGCATTGGCAGTAAAAGGGCTAACACCTTTGTAAATGCAGTAGACCCAGATCAGACAGCTCCTATATGAGTCGTCTGATCAAGGCTTGCCTTTTGGTCATGGACGTGCAAACTGTATATAAATCTGATTCCTCAGTTGCAATTCCAAATGACAGTATGAAAATTGAGCTAATTAATATGCACAAAGTAATTATTTCTTATATGAATATGTTTGAGGCAAAGAGTGGACATACCTCTGTACATGCAGTCTTTATAGACAGTAAGAATCAAGCGGTGTACTCAGTGATAGCTGCACCAGACAAGCTGCATCAGAAACGCCTGAAATAAACAGTATTACTGAATTATATATACTATACTGGGTGATACAGCACTGGATAATACTATACTGGATGATACAGAACTGGATAACACTGTACTGGACGATACAACACTAGATAATACTATACTGGATGATACAACACTAGATAATACTATACTGGATGATACAACAC
This sequence comes from Azorinus chamasolen, assembly GCA_963576725.1. Classification (NCBI taxonomy): domain Eukaryota; kingdom Metazoa; phylum Mollusca; class Bivalvia; order Cardiida; family Solecurtidae; genus Azorinus; species Azorinus chamasolen. Next base: position 92,395,295 of record OY755241.1, on the reverse strand, counting down.
TGGATAATACTATACTGGATGATACAACACTGGATAATACTATACTGGATGATACAACACTGGATAACACTGTACTGGATGATACAACACTAGATAATACTATACTGGATGATACAACACTGGATAATACTATACTGGATGATAAACACTGGATAGCACTGTACTGGACGATACAACACTAGATAATACTATACTGGATGATACAGCACTGGATGATACTATACTGGATGATACAACACTGGATAATACTATACTGGATGATATAACACTGGATAATACTATTCTGGATGATACAACACTGGGTAACACTGTACTGGATGATACAGCACTGGATAATGCTATACTGGACGATACAACACTGGATAATACTATACTGGATGATACAGCACTGGATAATACTATACTGGATGATACAGCACTGGATAATACTATACTGGATGATACAGAACTAGATAACACTGTACTGGATGATACAACACTAGATAATACTATACTGGATGATACAGCACTGGATGATACTATTCTGATGATACAGCATTGGGCAATACTATAGTGGATGATACAACACTTGATAATACTATACTGGATGATACAGCACTAGATGATACTATACTGGATGATACAACACTAGATAATACTATACTGGATGATACAACACTGGATAATACTATACTGGATGATACAAACTGGATAATACTATACTGGATGATACAGAACTGGATAACACTGCACTGGATGATACAACACTAGATAATACTATACTGGATGATACAACACTGGATAATACTATACTGAATGATACAGCACTAGATGATACTATACTGGATGTTACAACACTAGATAATACTATACTGGATGATACAACACTGGATAATACTATACTGGATGATACAAAACTGGATAATACTATACTGGATGATACAGAACTGGATAACACTGTACTGGATGATACAACACTAGATAATACTATACTGGATGATACAACACTGGATAATACTATACTGAATGATACAACACTGGATAATACTATACTGGATGATACAACACTGGATAATACTTTACTGGATGATACTATACTGGATGATACAACACTGGATGATACTATACTGGATGATACAACACTGGATAATACTATTCTGGATGATACAACACTGGGTAACACTGTTCTGGATGATACAGCACTGGATAATACTATACTGGATGATATAACACTGGATAATACTATACTGGATGATACAGCACTGGATAATACTATACTGGATGATACAGAACTAGATAACACTGTACTGGATGATACAACACTAGATAATACTATACAGGATGATACAGCACTGGATGATACTATTCTGATGATACAGCATTGGGCAATACTATAGTGGATGATACAACACTGGATAATACTATACTGGATGATACAACGCTGGATAATACTATACTGAATGATACAGCACTGGATGATACTATTCTGATGATACAGCATTGGGTAATACTATAGTGGATGATACAACACTGGATAATACTTTACTGGATGATACATGGTCACTAGTATGTACTTGTATGCATACATGTATTTGGAAATAGAATATGTTTAAACTAAGATTAACCCATGGATATGCATGTAAGAAATAATGAAATATTGAGGATCTTACACAAGTGTTCATTATTAAACAATTTGTAATGAACATTCATGTAAGATTCTTTTTGTCACATATGCCATAGAAAATAAAACAGACTATAGCTGATGGCTGTTTCGGCCATTGCTTCCGTGTAATACAACGGACGACGTACACGGAGCTCTACCATTGGCTAACGCTTAAATGAACGCTACGATTGGCTAACGATTGCTAATTTGCATAAAATGCAGCACTAGTGCATTTTCGCGATTTACGGCACTCTGTTACGACACTCCCACAAGACATATGTGATAAAATATTTATGGACTTATATTTTATATCAACACGCTTGTTATTTTGGCTCTGACTGAAGCTGTATAATCGGATCTTTAATTTATAAGCAAACAGAGCAGACTGATTAGAAGGCTTCATAAGAGCCATCCGATCCGGGTGTGTGTGTGTGTCTGATCCTGGTGCGTGTGTGTGTCTGATCTGGGTGTGTGTGTGTGTGTCTGATCCGGGTGCGTGTGTGTACAAGAGACATCTGATCCGGGTGCGTGTGTATCTGATCCGGGTGCGTGTGTGTGTATCTGATCCGGGTTCGTGTGTGTGTATCTGATCCGGGTGCGCGTGTGTGTATCTGATCAGGGTGCGTTTGTGTTTTTTCTTCACAAGCGATAAACTATATCTGAATGGAGAACAGGGTGAAGTATGTTACTTGGGCCACTCCATGAACAAATATCAGTATGGCTTTGCGAGCGAACGACACATAAAAGACATACGGTATCTGCTTAACCATTTACCGCATACCGACACTTTTTCACGCAATTTGCAGGTTAGGATCTGTCTCATACAGGGTCTGTTCTGTTTGCTTATATAGATCTGATTAAGTTTCTACCTTGGCCAAAAATATAAAGATTTGGCAGATAAATATCCAATGAGGTCATTGGTTATGGTCTACATTTATCGGTATCTGCAGTGTCATAACCAACAGCTATGACCCTAATCAGAAGCCCTGTCTGTTGAGAGGTGGCCTGTCCATGATCAGAAGCCCTGTCGGTTGAGAGGTGATTTGTCCATAATCAGAAACCCTGTCGGTTACAAGGTGGTTTGACACAGTCTTCACTGGTTACAAAATTCATTATACCCCATGATACACCCTCCTCCCCGAACTTTAGGCAAAAGCTTGCCCTAGTAGACGAACGCACTGTAGGCAAAAGCTTGCCCTAGTAGACGAACTGTAGCCAAAAGTTGGTCCTAGTAGACGAAGGGTCCTAGAGACGAAGTGTAGACAAAAGTTGGTCCTAGTAGACGAAGTGTAGACATGTCCTAGTAGACAAAGTGTAGACAAAAGTTGGTCCTAGTAGAGGAAGTGTAGACAAAAGTTGGTCCTAGTAGACGAAGTGTAGACAAAAGTTGGTCCTAGTAGGCCTACATTGTTTATCCTTTAGAAGACTGCCAACTATCGTCTGCAAAGTTTTTGCCGTCTGTTCATTAATGAATATTTATTTAACTTACTTTGCAGAATTAGTACGTGCCGAGTGTCAAACAACTTGGATCTTGAGTAACCGAGTTTTAAGCAACCACCTGCACTTTTGAACCCCATGCGTATTCATGTGGTCGCCATAGGCAGTGTTTACTGTATCGCCCTGCATTAAGTAACCACCTGCTTTTACAGCTCGCCAATGTTTATACAATACAGTAGAACCCCGCTAATGCGACCACTTAATGCGACCACTTAAACAAACATGGCTGTTTTCATAAGCAGGTGGTTGCTTAATGCAGGACGAAAGTTATGCAGAAAGCTCCTATAGGAGCTTTCTGCATAAATTTCGTCCTGCATTAAGCAACCACCTGCCCTTGCCACTGTGAATTATGCCCCTTTTTGGTGGTCGCATTAGTGGGGTTTTACTGTATTAGACTGGTCGCATTAGTGGGGTTCTATATACGCAGGTTCTACTGCAAGTGTCTGGTTCAAGTTCCATTGAACACGGAGTGGACTGTTAATCGCCATGCCCCGTATGAGTTTCTAAAATGCTATACAAATCTATTGCAGAAATATCCCATAGGACATATCTGTATGTATTGTGTCCTGCTTTAAGCAACCACCTGAACTGACCGAGCCTATGCTTATCTGACAGAGCCTATGCTTATCTATTATGTTACCTGATCTGACAGAGCCTATGCTTATCTATTATGTTGCCGTTTCGACTGTACCAACAAGATGGGGTTTGATTTACAACAAGATGAGATTCAGGGTCCATGCTTATAAAGCTTTTAGTTGAGTCTGAGTTTCGTTCTCAATCTTTTGATTGGTCAGATTTGAGTTCTCAAGCTTTTGATTGGTCAGATTTGAGCCAGAGGCTCAAATCTGACCAATCAAAAGCTTGAGAACGTACTCAGACTCAACTAAAAGTTTTATAAGCATGGACCCAGATAGATGAGTACTTGTTTCGTCTACATCTGTATTTTTGGTACCACACATAGAACCCATCTATAGAAACTATATACTGACCATGGGGTCGATAAGGACAGGTTCTTGCTCAACCCATTCACTGTCAATGTTGCATCTGTGTGATTACCTATGCAAACAGTTTGGATCCAGATGAGATACCGAGAAACCTGGCGTCTCATAAACTTTGTTAGACTGACTTTTGTTAAAATAAAAATGAAACTAGAAAATTGTGTCTGTAAGACACAGTGATGCCCCCGTGTAGGTGCTTGCCTAGCTGCACGTAAAATTTCCAAGTCATTTGACATTGACCTTGGGCTTGCGGGCGGCATGGGCTGGGTGTGCAATGAAAGTATGGATGGTGTTTAAGGTGTATATGCAATTCCATGGCAATAGCTACAGTGGTAAGGGAGATATAAGACAATGAAAAAAACTGACAAAAAAACTGCACGTAACTGTGACAACCAACTTCACGTAAAATTTCCAAGTCATTTGACCTCGACCTTGGGCTTACGGGCAGCATGGGTGGGGTGCCAAATGATAGCACAGATGGTAATTGATGTGTATGTTAAGTTTAATGTGTATAAGTCTAGAACTTACTGACATATAACACTTGAAAAACTGTGACAACCAACTGCACCTAAAAGCGTGACAGACGGACAGACGAACAGACAGACGGACGGACATGTGCAAAACTTAATGCCCCCTGACTATCGTCAACGGGGGCATAGAAATGAAAATCGTAGCAAACGAGAATTTTTTTAGACAACATGATTTGGCAGCGAAAGGGTTTCTTCAGGATGAACGTAATACAGAAAGCTCCTACAGGGGCTTTCTTCGTTACATTGGTCGTGCATTGAGCTGTTCCACTTGTCATAAAAACCATTGAACTACACTTAAGTCTTATTATGATGGGCGTAGTAGACGCGTGTTACTGTACATCGGCACATATCTATAATGAATGAACTCTCAACACGTTAAGTACACGTAACTGTTATGTGCTAAATTCTAAATTAACCCTTCTCTTGCTGAATTTTAAAATACATTTCTCCTTCTTTACCCATGTCCTGTTGTATAATTACATATAGCTGCACTGTGTACAAGTATTTTGCTGTGCAAACACTGCTGTGGAGTGCACTGGTTGCGCAATCAACTTGTAAATAGTACAGACCCTGATGAGACAGCTCCTGCAGGAGCTGTCTCATCTGGGTCTTCACTATTTACAGGTAGGTATATTGACGTGAATAGCAAGCGAAGCGTTAATTATTTTAATTTTGTCACTAACAATACACTACAATTGGAGTGACCAACACTACAGACCTATAAGACATTAGGTTAGTGCTTGCCCTCATCATCACAAATATTCCGTTAGAGCATATTGGGTAGAATTTCAAAATTACGCAAACATTCAACCAAGTTTTTATGATAAAAGATACCTAAATTTTCGACGACATTGAATCTAAAACATCAAAGTTACAAGAAATTGTAACAAAAGATTGTAGAGTTGCATACATACGAGTTTAGTCCAAATTCGATTTGATATCTGCGTGTCACTGACCCGCTTGTCACAACAGAAATGACAAACGTTCGGCAATTTTCGCTCACATTCTCATGTGTGTTCGTGCGTTTCCGTAAACATGAACACCGTGCAGCTCGAGATATCACGTGTGAAGAACAATGTTTGATAACTTGCCCCTGTTAACAATGTACAGCACACCCTGTATGCACCATAATCTAACTCTTGGATTTAAAACAGGTGGTAACTACATGCAGGACAACAGTTTTACAGAAAGCTTCTCGAGGAGCTTTCTTCATTACGTTTATCCTGCTTTAAGCAGCCACTTCTGATACAGATCCTTCTGTTTATTCATCATATGGTCGCTGTAGGCAGGTTGGACTGTTTTGAAACTCCTTTGTTGAATGGTCAAGAAATGGTTCTCGTTGCATGCATACACCCAAACGTACTTACCAACCACAGGAGTGCGACATGTACTTATCTACCACAAGAGTACACTTGGCATATAACTAGCCACTTAGTACACTTGGCATATAACTAGCCACGTGTGTTGAATTGCAGTTCTATGTTAGTCTGTTACACCATTGGTTAACATACCCCGGGTTTGCTCGTGCTATACGAGCACGTGACTAGTACAAGTACACCTGTTCGAAGTTTTCAACCTGGCAGATAATTGGTCTAAGCAAGTTTAACCCATTCCCTCATATTGACGACTTTTGACGACTCTGTAGAAGTCACTTTGTGAAACCATTGTGATAAATATAGCATTTGCTCCTACAGGAGCAAATGCTCTATTTATCACAATGGTTTCAAACTCCAAAATTCTACAATTTTCCTTTTCTCTAGTTAATGCTCCTTTTCGGTAGATTTATTCAAAGAGGTTGTATCTAAAAATAGCTTATGAGGTAATGGGTTAACCCTTCGAGTGCGGGACAGGAGTGTACTGACATATGCTAACAGTGTAGAGTGGTTCTAGAGGACACTTCTGATCAGAGTCGGCTCTGCTTGTTATACAAATTCTTCTAACAAGTATACCCTCTCATACTGAAGGCACTCTGTTTCACCATTCAGCTTTCAAATTTCAGTGTTTCAAAGAACTTAACCCTTTCAATGCTGAATTTTCGAACGGGTTAGTTCAAATTCAAACATGTCTATTCACAAATGTATAACAGCACCTACCCCGATGAGTGGACTCCTCTAGGATCCCTTTCATCTGGGTCTACACTGTTCGCAAAGGGTATTAGTGAGTCGTTTCCCCGCACTGAATGAATTGAGGCATTTTCCTCAGACTACAGTTACCACCCACCCTCTAAATCTTCTTGAGACAGGCAGTATTGTACATATTCATTTTGCATTGATCATTTACACCCCATATACGCCTTTCACCGCCTCTGCAAACTTAGTAGACTCTGATCAGGCAGTTTCTTTAACCCTTTCGCTGCCAGGCTCTGTCGTCTGCTAACTTTGTCGTCTGCTACATATTTTCTTTCTTTTGATTTTCTTCATTTTTGTTTCAAAAACATAGTAACAGTAACAATCAGTTTGGATCCTGATGAGACGCCGAGTTACTCGGCGTCTCATCTGGATCCAAACTGTTTGCATAGGTAATCACAGATCCGGCATTGGCAGCGAAAGGGTTAAGAGTCATCTGATGAGGGTCTGCTCTGTTTGCTTATGGAATACTATAGATCCGATTCGACAGTTTCTTCCATGGTCAACACTTGTTATGTGTTCATATGTCATTATAAAAAATAGTTAATTGATATTCATGGTATTAGTAGTTATGCCATTAACCCATGCCCTGATATTGACAACTTTTGACGAGTCTGTAAAAGTCACTTTGAGAAACCATTGTGATAAATAGAGCATTTGTTCCTATAGCAGCAGATGCTCTATTTATCACAGTGGTTTCAAACTACAAAATTATAAAAGTTTCCATTTCTCTAGATAATGCTCCTTTTCGGTAGATTTATTCAAAGCAGTTGGGGCTAGAAATAGCCTATGAGGGAATGGGTTAATATGCATGGTGTAAATCTTCAAGTCGTATACAGCTAACGTTTAACTCTTTGTCCTAAATGTGGCCTGTTTGACACACGATCAGTAGTTTGTCAAAATAGTTTAAACGAATCTATGCCAGACTACCCTGTTGCGACTCATAGAAGACTGGCGTCAGGCTTTGGATAACCGTAAGTATGTCGCAGCGATACTTATGGATCTTTCCAAGGCTTTCGACTGCCTTCCACATGACCGGTTAATTGCTAAACGGACTATCCACAGAAGCAGTTAATATAATGCTCTCTTATCTAAAGGACAGAATGCCGCAGGTTAAACTGGGATCCAATGGATCTTTCCAAGGCTTTCGACTGCCTTCCACATGACCGGTTAATTGCTAAACGGACTATCCACTGGGATCCAATGTCAGCAGCTGGCAAAACTTAGTAAAAGGTGTCCCGCAAGGCTCTATATTAGGACCGTTACTTTTTATACGCCCACCTAATAAAGGTGGTCGTATATTGGCGTGGCCCCCTGTCCGTCCGTCCGTCCGTTCGTTCGTTCATCCGTCAACATTTTGTTTGTCCGAAGTTTTCTCGGAAAACTATTTGACAGATATTAATGAAACTTCACTCCAGTGTTTATTGCATCAAGATCTGAAGCTTCAATTCTGAGGTTCATTTGATTTGTCGTTTCGGAGTTATGGCCCTTGCACTTAATTTTTCATTTTACGTGTCTACACTCCCCTCCTTCAAGGTAAGTACCTGAATTTGACCGGGAATTCATTAATTTGTTTGAGGAAAATGGTAACGATACAGGCATTGTTTTGTGTGAAAGGTAACTCCAGGTTAAAACACGAAAATTAATCACATTATTGTATAAATGTGAATGTTACAGGCTGAAATTATTCGTTTGAACATGTTTTAATATATTTTTTCTGAAAATGTGAAACCTCGGGAGAAAAAGCGAATATTGCTCGTTGTACAAGTACAGTAAAACCCCGCTAATGCTACCACCTAAAAGAGGTATAAATATGGGTACTAGAGGCAGATGGTAGCTTAATACAGGACAAAAGTAATGCAGAAAGCTCAAAGGAGCTTTCTGCATTACTTTTGTCCTGTATTAAGCAACCACCTGCTTATAAATTCTGAAGGGAGGTGACCCCCCCCCCCCCCCGGGAGCAAAACAATCATGCTTATTCAGTAAGTTAACACTGAGTATTGTCGCAGAATAATTACGTCAGATGCTGTGGCCGAGTGCTAGATAACGAGCTGTCCTATTACATAAGGAGAATAAAAACCAGAGATTTACCTGCGTGAGATCGAATCCCATCACATGCTAAATCTTGTTTTTCACTCCGTTTCTCCTGGCTGTGTCACATTTTATAAAAAGTAATATTGACACAATTGTGAGTACGATCAGAGAGTATTTCTAACATTTTAGATCACAACCGCTGGAAGTGTTAAGCTACATGAGCAGATATATCGCTTCTTTTCTCCGTGCCCCATCTCCCCCGCCATTACATCCCTCCCTACTAGGTTTGCCCCCTCATATTGAAAAGGCTCCAACGCCTATGATTTACCCTATACAGTAAAACCCCGCTAATGCGACCACCAAAAAGGGGCATAATTCTGGGTGGCAGAGGCAGGTGGTAGCTTAATGCAGGACGAAAGTTATGCAGAAAGCTCCTCTAGGAGCTTTCTGCATAACTTTCGCCCTGCATTAAGCAACCACCTGCTTTTGACGACATAAGTGGCTGTTTATTAAGTGGTCGCATTAGCGGGGTTTCACTGTATTTCAATAGTTTGGAGATCTTGTATGGTGTTTACTCAAGCTATTCATGTCAGAAAGTGTACGCACTGTAACTGAATACAAATTGGCGACAAAGGCTCGCTAAATAACTTTTCTTCTGAACGCGTTTAAGAAAAGTTGATCTCAAATGACATCTCGGGACAGATCCTATATATCTTACATTGTCATAAACAGATTAAGACATGCAATAGCCACTTAAGATGATAATCAAGTATATAAGTGAAGTAAATGCAATATTCACGAGAATGTATCGGTAAGCAGGAGAACAGTTAACCCCTTACTCCATGAATATTCATGTAAGAAATAATAACACCATGCATAGAAGTTAGATGATTTTTATCATGGTACATGGACAAAGGAAATGATGGCCATGGTAGAATTTATATATACATAATAATTTCATAAGCAGACTAGGCGGACCTTGATCAGACGATTCCTGCAGGACACATCTTATAGTGTTTATTCTGTTTGCAAATGCGTTAAACAGCACGTGAAACAAAGGCTAAACATGGAACTAAGGGCAAAAAATGTGTGATTGTAAGACTGTGTAACAGTGTACAGTGCTCCCTCTCTACAACGACACCCTTTGGGATACGAATATTGTATGTGTTGTTCAGAGGGAGTTGCTATAGGGAGGGAAAATCAAACATAATTAGCTTGTTTTCAGATCCCCAGATAAGGTGTATTTCGAGAACTAAAACCGTTATGCCTCAATCTATCCCTATGTTGTGACCACTCTTTAGAATCGTCACATAGTGACGATTCTAAAGAGTGGTTACAACATAGGGCTTGATGGAGGCATAAAGAAAATACGATGAAAAAAGGTTGTTTCTGGAGGCTTATTGTTTCGTAAACAGTGACATGCGTTGTTGTAAGGTGGGAATCGTTATTGAGAGGGCCGTTGTAGGGAGGGAGCACTGTACTGCTACTGGGAATACGTTCCAGTATCATTATTTGTAAGATCCCGTAGATGGGATATAGGCAAACAGCATTGACCCAGATCACAGAGCTCCTGGAGGATCTATCTGATCGGGGTCCAAACTGTTGAACTTTTGGATGTCCATTGTGTGTACCAGTATATTGTAATCTTTGTGTGCGATACTCTATGGATGGATGGGGTTTTTGTGTGCGATACCCTCTATATATGACAAATAGATGGGTTCTTTGTGTGCGATACCCTCTACACATGACAAATAGATGGGTTCTTTGTGTAAGATATGATGGGTTCTTTCTTTGTGTGCGATACCCTCTACATATGACAAATTAATGGGTTCTTTGTGTACGATACCCTCTACATATGACAAATAGATGTGTTATTCGTGTGCGATACCCTCTACATATGACAAATAGATAGATTCCAAACTCTGATTTGGACGAGTTGATTATATACAATATGGGACGTAGATCCTATATATAACCCTTTCCGCCATATAATCGCATTTTACGCATTTGCAAACAGAGTAGGCCCAGATCAGACGGCTCCTATAGGGTCCGTCTGATCAGGGTATGTTCTGTTTGCTTATGGAAATTTATAGATCTGATTATTCAGTTTCAACAACAGTGAAAAAAGCATTTACATGCTCCATTTTATTTATTCTGTGTATGAATATTCATTGTGAAAAAACTTGAATAAAACTTAAGCAAGGAAAGAGTTAGGGGTAAAACATGGTTCTTCAGTGAGATCAGAGAATTGCTTCATTGTCAGCTTTCTACACATGGTTCTTCAGTGAGACCAGATAATTGCTTCAATGCCAGCTTTCTACACATGGTTATTCAGTGAAACCAGATAATTGCTTCGCTGTCAGGTTTCTACACATGGTTATTCAGTGAGATCAGATAATTGCTTCATTGTCAGGTGTTCACTGAGATCAGAGAATTGCTTCATTGTCAGGTATTCACTGAGATCAGAGAGTTGCTTCATTGTCAGGTATTCACTGAGATCAGAGAGTTGCTTCATTGTCAGGTGTTCACTGAGATCAGAGAATTGCTTCATTGTCAGGTATTCAGTGAGATCAGAGAGTTGCTTCATTGTCAGGTATTCACTGAGATCAGAGAATTGCTTCATTGTCAGGTATTCAGTGAGATCAGAGAGTTGCTTCATTGTCAGGTATTCAGTGAGATCAGAGAATTGCTTCATTGTCAGGTATTCAGTGAGATCAGAGAGTTGCTTCATTGTCAGGTATTCAGTGAGATCAGAGAATTGCTTCATTGTCAGGTATTCAGTGAGATCAGAGAATTGCTTCATTGTCAGGTATTCACTGAGATCAGAGAGTTGCTTCATTGTCAGGTATTCACTGAGATCAGAGAGTTGCTTCATTGTCAGGTATTCACTGAGATCAGAGAATTGCTTCATTGTCAGGTATTCACTGAGATCAGAGAATTGCTTCATTGTCAGGTATTCAGTGAGATCAGAGAATTGCTTCATTGTCAGGTATTCACTGAGATCAGAGAGTTGCTTCATTGTATTCACTGAGATCAGAGAATTGCTTCATTGTCAGGTATTCACTGAGATCAGAGAATTGCTTCATTGTCAGGTATTCACTGAGATCAGAGAATTGCTTCATTGTCAGGTATTCACTGAGATCAGAGAATTGTTTCATTGTCAGGTATTCAGTGAGATCAGAGAATTGCTTCATTGTCAGGTATTCACTGAGATCAGAGAATTGCTTCATTGTCAGGTTTCTACAGATTTTATTTATATAATTTTTCATTTGTTTCTGTTGTAAAAGGTTTTAGAAACAATTGAATATTTTTCAAGCTTTCAGACAAAAATACAATATGTATTAGTTAGACTGATATATTTTTAGTTTTACAGTCACAACAAAACATGTAATTTGGGCAACACCCACTGTGTCACGTGACATGTTTGGTAGATGTTAGACAAAAGTCACATGCTTTTGGTATCATATGTTCTATTGTAAATAAAAGTGGAATTAAATTGACCATCTATTGCAGGTCCTCGTCGCCTTTGATGCTATGCTCGATGTCTGTGTGTTCTCGTTGATCCATTTCTTTGTCCTAAAATCGACATCTTGCAGGTCATCTAGAATGACATGCTTGGTGTGTGAACGTCCTCGTTGGTTTTTATCTTTGTATCATAAAATCGACTACATCTTGCAGATCCTCGCCCTCTAGGATACGATGCTCAGTGTCTGTGCAATGTTTGATGATGCAGACTGAGCAAAAGAAGCACTTACAGCGAACACAGTGTCCTGAGCCCCTCCCGTTCAGTATGTTCATTTCCTTACACGTTTGACAGTAAAACACTATCACTGGGTGACGTCTGGTGAGGCCGCTGCGGTGATGAGTCACGCACCGAGCGCACAGGTACTCCGTGCAATATTTACAAAACCCGGCGGCCGGCTCGATCCTCTGCCTGCGTGTACACTGTCCGCAAGTTATTCTTACCTTAAAAGGGTCTACGTTTGACGATAAAACACCAGTAGGTCCGCGTATAGACCTCGGTGTCAATATCATCTTGTTCTGGTTGGTATCAAGCTCACGACCACTTGGTCTGAAACACAGAGCCTTTGCGAAGAACGCACGAGTGGCCTCATTCGGTTCTCTATGGGACATTGATCGAAGCAAAGCATGTTTTACCGTTTCTGTTGGTTCCTTAAAACTCTGAGTCCGCCGTTTAGGAGTTCGAACCGTTACTTCAGGCACTTTAATTTCTTGTTTCTTCTTCCGTCGGGACTGCTGAGAAATGTAGTTTTTTGGAGAATGTAGATTAAGTCGTAGAATGGACTTGATTTCGGCATGGGGGAATGATGTGATTTCTACACGTGGACTGTCCTCAGTACTGTCTGTCGTGTTTGGGGTGTCGGTTCGGCTCCTGAAGGAGACCTTCTTCTCTGAGGACGATCTCGCTGTCCTGGCTGTATTTACCGACATTTCAGTTTAAATGTTGACGTATCTTGGTATTTGTTATAGATATATTAACTCATGTAATTAAAAACTAGTCAGGTTTTCATTCATTATCCATTCTATAGTTTGAAGCTAGCTGTTAATATGGTATCCTGCATGATGTATAGTCAATCTGTTCACTAATTTGAAACTGTTAATTATTTAGTTATATAACTAATGGAATTGTAACATTTCTCAACGTAAACAGCGATGCTAGAAAACGTTGTTGATCACGGTCCATTTATTCTTTGCAAATTAGTCAGAGTAATACAATCTATGTGAACTGTTACTGGTCACAGCACTCCCTCTATGTGAACTGTTACTGGTTACAAAGATGCACTCACTCTATGTCACGGCGATGTACTTACTCTATGTAAACTATTCCTAGTCACGGCGATGTACTCACTCTATGTAAACTGTTCCTACCCGCAGTGATGCACTCACTCTATGTAAACTGTTCCTACCCGCAGTGATGTACTCACTCTATGTAAACTGTTCCTACCCGCAGTGATGTACTCACTCTATGTAAACTGTTCCTACCCGCAGTGATGTACTCACTCTATGTAAACTGTTCCTACCCGCAGTGATGCACTCACTCTATGTAAACTGTTCCTACCCGCAGTGATGCACTCACTCTATGTAAACTGTTCCTAGTCACAGTGATGCACTCACTCTATGTAAACTGTTCCTACCCGCAGTGATGCACTCACTCTATGTAAACTGTTCCTACCCGCAGTGATGCACTCACTCTATGTAAACTGTTCCTAGTCGCAGTGATGCACTCACTCTATGTAAACTGTTCCTAGTCACAGTGATGTACTCACTCTATGTAAACTGTTCCTACCCGCAGTGATGCACTCACTCTATGTAAACTGTTCCTACCCGCAGTGATGCACTCACTCTATGTAAACTGTTCCTACCCGCAGTGATGTACTCACTCTATGTAAACTGTTCCTACCCGCAGTGATGCACTCACTCTATGTAAACTATTCCTACCCGCGGTGATGCACTCACTCTATGTAAACTGTTCCTAGTCGCAGTGATGCACTCACTCTATGCCACTCTACTGCTTCTGGCCACAACGATGCACGATGTATGTAAATTGTCAATAGCAACAGCGATGCACTCACTCTATGTAAACTAGGTATTACTAGTCACAGCGATGCACTCACTCTACGTAAACAAGGTATTACTAGTCACAGCGATGCACTCACTCTACGTAAACAAGGTATTACTAGTCACAGCGATGTACTCGCTCTATGTAAATGGTTACTAGCCACAACTAGTAACATCACTCGCTCCATGTAAACTGTAACCAGTCATAGGACAATACTGCTGACCACGGTCACACTATATCCGTACATAAAACGTGTTGTATCGTTTACCCCTTACTGCATGAATATTCACCAAGACATAATGACATCATGAATATTAATTAGATTCATTTCATAATGGCATCGCGAGCCAGTGAAGTTTTTACAAAGACAAAAACTGAAGAGTCGTGTCTATATCATTTTATAGTAAAAAAGAACAGACCCTGTTCAGACGTCTGAGTCGTCTAATCTTGGTCTACTCCGTTTACAATGCGTTAAAATGCATATTTATGGAGTAAAGTGTTAACACAATAGATTGCATTGCCTACATATCCTCCCACTGCTGTAAGTATATTATATCCATTGTACTCTGAAGTCCCGTTATACACTACACTGAAGTAAACATGCAAAAAATAATTCGAACAGTCAATCTTTTCTTCTTTCTGTTTTAAAAGAGAAATGTAAAAGCTTTTATTCGTAATTTATATAAATTCAGCGACGCTTTACAAGATGGCCGATGTCGGTTAACCGGGAGTTCTACCTACAGGTGAGAGAACCGCCTCTGCGGTGTTAATTGGGTGAAAGAAGACAAAGCGTCAGTTTTCACACAATAAAAACGAAATAGGACCATGTCACACCTATCTAATTTCAAGATTTGCACTGCTGTAAAATTGAAGTCTCTTGGCGTGGTCATTTGATGAAATGTAGATGTCTCCATGATTTTTATTTATAACCAGAGCATAACGTACATTGTTTAGTATCTGGCCCGTTACTAAGTCTAGATTTGGATCCACACTAACTGTACCGTTTGTATTCAAACTGTGATTAGCTGTACGTGTACTGTGGTAGAGTGAACATATCTCAAATTTCTTTTGATTTGCCAACTCTTAACACACTATAGTCTTTCGTTTCAAAGTCAGTCATTCATTAATGAGTTGTCTGCCTTCGTCTGTTGAAAAATGGAGTGAAGTTTGTAAATACAGCAGACCTACACAATAACGTAGTATGGATACCTTTACTACACAATAACGTAGTATGGATACCTTTACTACACAATAACGTAGTATAGATACCTTTACTACACAATAACGTAGTATGGATACCTTTACTACATGAATAACGTAGTATGGCTACCTTTACTACACAATAACGTAGTATGGCTACCTTTACTACACAATAACGTAGTATGGCTACCTTTACTACACAATAACATAGTATGGCTACCTTTACTTCACTATAACGTAGTATGGATACCTGTACTACATGAATAACGTAGTATGTCTACCTTTACTACACAATAACGTAGAATGGCTACCTTTACTACACAATAACATAGTATGGATACCTTTACTACACAATAACGTAGTATGGCTACCTTTACTACACAATAACATAGTATGGATACCTTTACTACACAATAACGTAGTATGGATACCTTTACTACACAAAAGCGTAGTATGGACACCTGTACTACATGAATAACGTAGTATGGCTACCTTTACTACACAATAACGTAGTATGGCTACCTTTACTACACAATAACGTAGTATGGATACCTTTACTACAAATAACGTAGTATGGCTACCTTTACTCCATGAATATTCATGTAAGAGATAATGACTGCATCAAATGAATTAGAATAAGTGTTATGATAGTACATGGATTTATTTCGCCAATATTTATTTCGCCAAGGCTGACTCTGTAGAATCCTATTTATATTGTAACATAAACAGTTTCATCTGGGTCTTCTCTGTTGGTAAAGACATGACAAAGGTCTATTATACATGCAGGGGCGTTAAAATGTATATTGATGGAGTAAATAGCTACCATATACACAGTTAATCCAGTAGTTTTTTGTCTGCATATTTCATTCTGCATTTAGCTACCAGCTAGATTAACCCTTTGTTACCCCTTTCATTCTGCATTAAGCTACCATCTACATTACGCTACCAGCTATGTTAACCCTTTACCCGACATACATATTTCAGACATGCCTTTAGATGCCTTAGCAAATAGAATGAACCTTGGTCATACGACTCCTGTATGAACCTTAGTCATACGACTCATGTCAAAGGACAGTGAAAAGGGCTAATAACGTGCAAAGAATAGAAATGTGAAGCTGTTCCGCGATTTTTAAGCACCGAGTGACTCTAGATTCTATAACTTTTGTTTAAAACTGTTTATTGTTGTCATTGAATATATAGTTTTGCTGACGAAATTGATTGTGCTGTTCGGTATAATAAAATAAATATCACACCCTCGGTATAGTAATGTCCACCTCGGCTAACGCCTCGGTGGACATAACCAACCTCGGGTTGACAGTACGTGCTGTCTCTCTCCATATGATGTGATATTTATATACTATGGTTTTATTACTGCTGACTGAGCGTCAAATCTACTGACTGAGCGTCAAAACTGCTGACTGAGCGTCAAAACTGCTGACTGAGCGTCAAACTACTGACTCACTGAGCGTCAAACTGCTAGCGTCAAACTGCTAGCGTCAAACTACTGACTGGGCGCCAAACTGCTGACTGAGCGTCAAATCTGCTAACTGAGCGTCAAACTGCTGACTGAGCGTCAAACTTCTGACTGAGCATCAAAACTGCTAGCGTCTAAACTGCTGACTGAGCGTCAAACTGCTGACTGAGCGTCTAAACTGCTGTCTGAGCGTCAAACTGCTGACTGAGCGTCAACACTACCGACTGAGCGTCAAACTGCCAGCTCCTAAACTGCTGACTGAGCGTCAAATTGCTCTGACTGAGCGTCAAAACTACTGACTGAGCGTCAAACTGCTAGCGTCAAACTACTGACTGGGCGTCAAATTACTGACTGGGTGTCAAACTGCTGACTGAGCGTCAAACTGCTTGGTTTATGATAAGACGCCAAGTTACTCTGTGGCTAAGCTGTTTGCAAATGGGAGTTACGTCACGTTTTTAGCAAAGGCGGATAAATTCAAGACGACCGCTATGTAGAATCTGCACCAAATAGCCATCGTTTTTAAAGGCACTGATATTTATTCCATTGACTGACCGCTTTAGAGAGATTCTAAGAACTGTCTAGTTGGATAAGGGTTTAGGTGGTTGGATAAGGATTAAGGTAGTTGGATAAGGGTTAAGGTAGTGGGATAAGGGTTTAGGTAGTTAGATAAGGGTTATGGTAGTTGGATAAGGATTGAAGTAGTTGGATAAGGGTTGAGATAGTTGGATCAGGGTTAAGGTGGTTGGATAAGGGTTTAGTTAGTTGGATAAGGTAGTTGGATAAGGATTGAGGTAGTTGGGTAAGGGTTAAGGTAGTGGGATAAGGGTTAATGCACGACAAACCCTATGCAGAACAATTAAAGCTCAAATGGGTGTAACACAAATAATTTTTCCGTAACTCCGGAATGTTGCCAAAATATTTTGATAAGGCACTTAGCGTCTGCATCTTTACGATCAAACAATTCACCAATTCAGCTCTGTTCTGCTTTAGTCCTTTGAAAGCTGAATATCCAAAGTGGACTGATCCCTCAGCGTTTAACTACATGTATATTGTCAATAGTGGACTGATCCCTCAGTGTTTAACTACATGTATATTGTCAATAGTGGACTGATCCCTCAGTGTTTAACTACATGTATATTGTCAATAGTGGACTGATCCTGCAGTGTTTAACTACATGTATATTGTCAATAGTGGACTGATCCCTCAGTGTTTAACTACATGTATATTGTCAATAGTGGACTGATCCTGCAGTGTTCAACTACATGTATATTGTCAATACAGTATGAAATGTTTGAATATGTTAGAGAGAATATTGAATGACGAAACAGTGCACATCCGAATCAAAGGGCTTCTCTATGATCAAAACTGGTTGCCAATGTCAGTGATGTCATTTGCCACTTTCAAAAGGTCAGACTTTAGGTATACGGCAGTTTGCTCGGGCAACACTTTACTCCATGTTTTAATGCTACCACAGTCACAGGGAGTAGTGTCATGTTAAGTTTGCAGTATATGTACATAAACCCTGCTGACCACACAAAAACACATAAACCACAAATACACATAAACCATAAACACCAATAAACCACAAATACCCATAATAATAAACCACAACTTGAAATATCAGTCTGATTAACAAATATATAGTTATTCAGGTAGATTCAATCATGGTCTGTTTGGAGTCTAGTATAAGTTTCAAAATGTAACAGTAAAGCCCCTCGAAACAATATCAGTATCGGTCAACAAGACAGATGACACGTTTACCCTTTCCCTCATATAAACGTGTTTTCACGCATTTGCAAGCAGAGTAGACCAAGATCAGACGGCTCCTAGAGGAGCCGTCTGATCAGGGTCTGCTCTGTTTGCTAATAGAATTTGATAGATATGTTTCTTTTCTTCCTAAATGTTTAAAATGTTCCACCTTCCATATGTCGTTATAACTATTTTGTTCATGAATATTCAGTAGGTATGGACATTTAGAATAAACATAGAACAGAGAAAGGGTTAATGCAGGATGAAAATCCTTGAGAGCTTTTCTGAATGACCTTCATCCTGCTGTAAGCAACCACATGTCTAAAAAGACATTGATTATCCTTCATTTAAATTCCAGTGTAAAGGGAGTTTACTTTATACGTTGCAAAATCCAATTTGATACCCACACCTGTGCTCCAATTTGATACCCACACCTGTGCTCCAATTTGATACCCACACCTGTGCTCAGCGACTGTCGCGGTCATAGTTGAATACAGTTGCACACTCAGTACTGACTCATGTAGTCAGTTGAAACCGTTGTAGAACCATGTGGCTACCTCACTTAATAAGGAATTGTCTTTTGTTGGTGGTTTTGTGTCTTACAGGTAATCTATCTTAATACTTTCCCTGTTGAATATTCATGTAAGAAGCAAAGACGACGTGGGTATTTATTTGATGAGTTTTATAATTGAGTCTTTTGTGTTGGTAGAAATTATAGATCCGGATATATATTATATTTCATTAGCAAGCATGACATACCCTGATAACCGACTTACATAGGAGCCCATCTGAGTCGGGTCTACTCTGTTTGAAAGAGCCTATCAAGAAAGTATGGTATTTTCTTCAGATTGTTTGAAATAACAATATATATGTTCGATAAAACCACTTGAAACTGAACATTTAAATTAGTAGCGAACATGTGTTAGCCGAATGCTAAGTAAGTCATGCAGACAACTCCTTTGAAGTACGACTTTCACCTAGACAGCTCCTTTAGAAACTTTCAGTATGACTTTCAACTAGACAGCTCCTTTGGAAATTTTAAGTACGACTTTCACCTAGACAGCTCCTTTGGAAACTTTCAGTATGACTTTCAACTAGACAGCTCCTTTGGAAATTTTAAGTACGACTTTCAACTAGACAGCTCCTTTGGAAACTTTCAGTATGACTTTCAACTAGACAGATCCGATTGAAATTTTCAGTACGACTTTCACCTAGACAGCTCCTTTAGAAACTTTCAGTACGACTTTCACCTAGACAGCTCCTTTAGAAACTTTCAGTACGACTTTCACCTAGACAGCTCCTTTAGAAACTTTCAGTACGACTTTCACATAGACAGCTCCTTTGGAAATTTTAAGAACGACTTTCACATAGACTGCTCCTTTAGAAACTTTCAGTACGACTCTCGCCTAGACATGTTCGTTTGAAATTTTCAGTACGACTTTCACATAGACAGCTCCTTTGGAAACTTTCAGTACACACAGAATAATTCCAACTCTGATTTACTAAAAGTCCGGTTTATAGAAGTTTTACTGCAGTTTATTTAAAGCTACATTTGATACAGTACCACCCTTCTACATCAATAACTAAACAAGCATAATTCCGCTCAGAAGGTAGGCTTACGGCAGGGTGAAAGCTATGCAAAACATACCATTCGTTCTGCATTTATGAACTACCCGCTTTTTAAGACCCCTATCCTCCACAAGTAGTCGCTAACTCCAGTTCCAACCCTTTCCCACATACGAACGCTTTCAAACAGAGATGACCCAGATCAATCGACCCCCGTACGTGTCGTCTGATTAGGGTCTGGTTTTGATATAGTTGACTCTACACTTTCTATCAATACCAAAAAGCATGTCTACATATGTCATTCTAAAAATTCAGCTAATACATATTCATGGTGCCATTATTTCTTAAATGAATATCAAACAGCGAAGGGACATATACCTAGCGTGCATAACGTTCCTATTTTCTTTGTTTTGCTTCATTCAAACGGTGAAACAATAAAACTGTAGTATGTACACCCCTTCGTTAAAACATAAATTCAAACCAAAACAATCATACAAGACAAACCGAAAAGGTCAAGCTAAACCGGAAAGAATTTTGATGGTTTCATTGTCCCTATACAAACCCTTTGCTTCACTCCCTTCAAAATCGAGAAAGACTGATCGGCCTGCTGTTGTTCCAAACTGGTTGTCGTTTAAAAGTCACGTATAAGTTAATATGATTTGTATAAATTTGAATATCCATCGACCAGCGTGTAAACAATGCTATTACCTGTATATAGTCATTTGAAGGTTCGGCAGTAATCTGGATCCCGCTATCTATAGGAAAAGCTTTTGTAGAACCCCACACATGATACACATACATACTCTGAACATTATCTAATATGAGAGGATTCAATGGCGATAGGGGCATGTATCTACACAGTGTATAAGGGGAATGATTAACAGTGGGTAATTCAGTTGTAGCTGGTATTTCAGTCGTTTTCCTACTATGTTTATCATCATATTGACCACTCGCAGTTGCTTCAGTTATATCTGTGTAAGTAATTTCCCAAATAACGCGCACTTATTTATTCATGTAGTAACTGCCAATGTGAGAATACTTTAATTCATATTATGGTCATGTGATTATAATGCGTGGCTGGTATTTGTATATTCGTGCGAATGCGCTTCAAACAATAGTACTACACTGCACTGTGGAAAAGCAGCTGTCAGGTCTGCATGGCTAGGATAACATCGATTAGGGAACACCACTCCATAGTATGCATTGCTTACGCTAAAAATACTATAACCTCTCTACAATGACTAAACAAACATCCAGAATGCATTCAACACTTACCCTTATGGTCATCCATTAAGCTTTTACTCCATAAATAGGCCTTTTAACATGTTTACTAACAGAGTAGACCCAGATGAGACGCTTCCGTTATAGCCAAACTTTCCAGCGTGCATGTGCGACTATATATATATACTATTAATCATATACATGTACATATAATTGACATTAATGATGTCATCATTTCTAACACATTCGTGCAGTAAAGAATTGAGTTCATATATAGCTCGAACAATTTGACCTGGGATGTGTTTCATTACCGCAAAACTGAATCAGGATGACGATTGTGATTCGGTCGTTTTTTATCGAATCACGAACATGTTCTTTAATCAGACTAATCAAGGTATGACCTCGATTAAAATCTAATCATAATCAAAATGGCGGAACTCACACTTACTCCAGAGGAGACACAATTTCAAACCATTCTAGAAATGGTTATGGTAACAGTTGAAGTAATAGTTACATTTCTATGTGATCTCGAACATGTTCTCAACATATTTTTATTTTATCTTATTAGATTTATTTATTATTATGTTTTTGTTTATTTTTTATATTTATATTTCATATTTTTAGTTTTTGTTATTGTCGCTGTCTAATTATTCGACAAAACTGTTAGCTGATCTGCTCTGGTACTCGAAGAATTGCCGGGCACACCCAATGAGTATTTTCTTTTGTAAGATGGACGGCCATGTTTAATACATGTCATAAACAAATTGTTTTAATATCATAGCAATCGTGATTAAGAGTGTGTGTATAATCAAA
Source organism: Azorinus chamasolen (assembly GCA_963576725.1). Taxonomy (NCBI): domain Eukaryota; kingdom Metazoa; phylum Mollusca; class Bivalvia; order Cardiida; family Solecurtidae; genus Azorinus; species Azorinus chamasolen. The sequence goes on along the minus strand of OY755241.1, from coordinate 92,372,864 downwards.
ATCATGATTTAGGAAATAAAACGCACCCCTGGACCCTCACCTTTATGCAGAATACCGTACATAATGAGAGAGATAACGCTGTATATATAAAACTTCGCCGGTATAAATCGCGAAGTCTATTCTCGCTGAAATTAACCCGTGCATATGTAAACCATACAATCACGAGTGTGTCCATTCATATAGTCAAACAACTAGGTCTGACGGGTCACGGGTTCGCCGAATCCATTTTTAAGGGAGATCAGCATTTCGGATATCCACGTGCCATTTATAAAAGAAAATGTTTAGTTATAGGTATAAAGAATAAGCGCATTAGTTATCGGAAATATAGCGTAGTGGATAAGACGTAGGACCATAAAGAAGTATATGATCGGCGAACATTTTATTAGGCACAGGTTCGAGTCTCGCATCAAACTAAAATAAAAAAAAAAATTGCTAAAAATATTAAGGAAAGTCCCCTTAAGAGCATTAGTTTTGTTGTGCATTAAGAAGCCACTTGTACAAGACATTTGCTAAAACTTATATTGATATTCATATTTTAGCATCGATTTATTATTGAAAATATGGCTAATATAGGACTCGAACTCGAACAAAGGCACCCTTCCCTAACGTAGACGGCCATGTGCATAAATGGCCATTACAATTACAATATGAGATAAAATAATACTCTACTATTCATTAAAAATTAAAAAAAAGTTTAAGGTTGACACGGGATTCGAACCCACGCTCAATAATAAAACTACTCTCGCAATGTTTTCTGTGTACCTAGACTTCTTACCCACTGTGCTAAACTGCTAACAACAATTCCGCCTTCAATTTTATCTTATATACTAAACTCGTCTGTTTAAAAAAAATGGTCCGAGAACATGCGGAATGCTGATCTCCCTAAAAAATGGACTCGGCTGACCTTTGACACGTCAGACCTAATTGTTTGACTATAGTTGCTAACCGGGACACGTGCCGAGGATAAATCCGTGCAATGTTACTTTATTTATGCAAATTAAGTGGGTCAGGGTCCAGGTCAAATTGTTCGAGCTATACTATGGTGTCAGTTGTTTTTTGTGTGTTACATTAGCAGCTGTTCATGCAAAGACTCCGTGGACCTTGATTCAAGACCCTACCACCAGAAATATTCTCTCAACAGAGGGTAGACTCTACAGTGGCTCTGCCTCGACATTAACCCACTGTGCAGTTGAATGTCACGTAACATCATACTGTGTTTCCATTGGCTACGATGAAGTCACCAAGGCATGCTACCTGCACAGTTTAGACGTAGCCATTTTACCATCGGAGAGTATCTCTACAACAAAGGATGACGTACTTTATTACAAAGGTATTTTGTAAATCTCTGTATTGTTTAACGCTTGGACGTTCTTGTAAATCAATCACTGTATTGTTTAACACTTGGATGTTCTTGTAAATCAATCACTGTATTGTTTAACACTTGGATGTTCTTGTAAATCTCTGTATTGTTTAACACTTGGATGTTCTTGTAAATCACTGTATTGTTTAACGCTTGGGTGTTCTTGTAAATCTCTGTATTGTTTAACGCTTGGGTGTTCTTGTAAATCAACCACTGTATTGTTTAACACTTGGACGTTCTTGTAAATCACTGTGTTGTTTAACACTTGGATGTTCTTGTAAATCTCTGTATTGTTTAACGCTTGGGTGTTCTTGTAAATCAACCACTGTATTGTTTAACACTTGGACGTTCTTGTAAATCACTGTATTGTTTAACACTTGGACGTTCTTGTAAATCACTGTGTTGTTTAACACTTGGATGTTCTTGTAAATCACTGTATTGTTTAACACTTGGACGTTCTTGAAAATCAATCACTGTATTGTTCAACGCTTGGATGTTCTTGTAAATCACTGTATTGTTTAATACGTGGATGTTCTTGTAAATCACTGTATTGCTTAATACGTGGATGTTCTTGCAAAAATAATGACATCGTGTATGTTAATTAAATGATTGTATAATGCATATGGACACGGGAATTTTAACCATGGCAGAAACTGTAGGGTCATCTCTGTATTAGTTAACAAGCAAGGTTTTGCGCAATTCTAGAAAACTACGATCCGATTTACTTAAGAGCCAGAATTGAGTAGGTCAAATCTCCTTACAAGACAGAACGAGTCGGCTGCCTTCTAACAGGAGCCAATGAGAGGCATGCAGCAGTTTTATCGAACAGTTACTATATACAGGAGCCGTTTGACAAGGTTATGGCACCGGATCGTAAATAGGTTTCTATTAATAAATATTGTGCATATCAAATAGTACGTGCGCTATAAATAGAACGAAGACGATAACTATCAAGCGTCAATGCCTAGGAGATATATAATGCTTTAACACAAAGTTACGGACAAGGATTGTCTGACATACGGCGTCGGCTCCTGCGTGCGTTTACTTCTGGGTCGTTGCAAGTAGTTCTTTGGGGGAAAAAGTATTCTGTGTATTGGAATTTATCCAGTCAGCAAGCTTCTCTAGTGGCGTAATAAAGGGATGCTGATAAATTTTAGCTTCTTAGAATATAATAGAATATATATTAGAACAGGTTTTATTTACCAAGTATGGACCCTCTCGGGTTACAAATGAATGCACACTAAAACATTTATGATTAACATAATTGACATGAAACTAAAGCATGTGTATCATATCTTAGACACATATTGGTAAATCACATATAAACAACAATACATTTTATTCATCTTGCTTCCTCGTGAAGATCTTGGGCACATGGACACACCAGTCATTACATTGGTTTATGTATCTAGCAAGCATTTCCAAGTGAGCCGGATCATCCTATTTAGTTTCTTCCGGTGTCTTAGGTTAGTGATAGTAGCCGTTTCTAAGGTATAATGATCCTATAACAATGTAAGTATTTCAATTTTCTGTAAATATGTTGATGGAATAACGGAAAAATCACCAATAGAATTATACAAACACGGAAAAAATTGGTAATAGGTGGATTTCGAACCCACGCCCATACAAAGGGTAAACTTGAACACTTTTTTTCCAACCCCTTAGTCCATTCGGCCACCGTGCCATCGACATCAACAGCTCTTATTTATCAGTTTTATTAGCCGGGTTTTTCGAGAAAAATATCGGCTTATAGTTTGGCGAAAACCGGGCAGGTTGGCGGGCGGGGGCGTGCCGTCGTTAAGAAAACTTTAATATTGCTTTCAACTTCTGAACAGCTTAAGCTAGACCATTCATATTTGGTATGCAGATAGCTTGGGTGAAGGCATTTCACTTGATACAGGGAAACATGAAATCAGGTCAAGTTCAAGGTCACTATTTCGAATATTTTGCCGTTTTTAACAAACTTTAGCATTGCTATAACATCTGAACTACAAATGCTAGGTAATTCATCTTTGGTATACAGATAGCTTGGGCCAAGGCCTTTCACATGGTACAAGGATACATGAAATCAGGTCACGGTCAATGTCACTTTTTCCAAAACTTTAACATTGCTTATAAATTCTGAATTACTTAAGCTAGACCATTCATATTTGGTATGTAGATGGTTTGGGTGAAGGTTTTTCACTTGATACAAGGATCATGAAATTAGGTCAAGGTCACTATTTCCAAAACTTTGCCGTTTTTAACAAACTTTAACATTGCTATAACTTCTGAACTACAAATGCTAGGCAATTCATATTTGGTATACATATAGCTTGGCTAAAGGCCTTTCACTTGATACAAGGATACATAAAATCAGGTCAAGGTCACTATTCCCAAAATTTGCCGTCATTAACAAAACTTTAACATTCCTTATAGCTTCTTAATACCTTAAACTAGACCATTCATATTTGGCATGCAGATAGCTTGAGTGAAGGCCTTTCACTTGATATAAGTATACGTGAAATCAGGTAAAGGTCACTATTTCCAAAACTTTGCCGTTTTTAACAAACTTTAACATTGCTATAACTTCTGAACTACAAATGCTACGCAATTCATCTTTGGTATACAAATGGCTTTGGTAACGGCATTTCAGTTGATATAAAGATATTTGAAATTAGGTCAAGGTCAAGGTCACTATTTAGACAAGTTGACCATCAATGAAAAACTTCCAACATTTTTCGCTCCACTTTTTCAAAAAGTGGAGCTATTGTCATGACCCTCTCGTCGGCGTCGGCGTCGGCGTTGGCAGCTCTTGTTTCTTAACTGCTGAACCTCATATGCTAGACAATTCATATATGGTATGGAGATAACTTTGGTGAAGGCCTTTCAGTTGATACAAGGATACATGGAACTGTGTCAAGGTCACTATTTTGAAAACTTGGCTGTATTTTAAAAAACTTTAACATTTTGCTATAACTTCTTATCTACGAGTGTTAGGCAATTCACCTTTGGTATTCAGATAGCTTTAATAAGGACCTTACGGATGACATAAAGATACTTGAAATCGGGTCAATATCACCATTTTGAAACATTGCCTGTCATTAAAATGTTGTAATAACTTCTGAACTACATGGGCTAGAAAATTTATATATGGTATGCAGATAGCTTGGGTGAAGACCTTTCAGTTGATACAAGGATACATGAAATTGGGTCAAAGTCAAAAATCCGGCTTTAATGCGGTTTCCGCATGTTTTGCTTGTTAACTTAATCCACCGCTGGAGAAACGCGGTTTAATAAGAATCAAGTCGGGAAGCAAAGGTTATTGGATAAACAGTACATGTTTCCTTTCTACTCGCATGATGATTAGAGGGACGGGAAATGACATAGACCTAAATATGTTCAGCTCCATCGATTTATGAGTAGGTCATTCTAAAAATAGAAGCTGAGCCGACCGTTACTTGAATTTTATACGGAATGCAAAAATCATTGCACTTTGTTTTGGGGAAAAAATATTTAAATTAAAATATCGACATTCTGGATTCAACTGATCTTATTTTTCAAATTCAACTTCGTTTTCTATAAATACTTTAATATCCAAACTCCTTATTGGTTAGTGCTAGTTTGACTGCATACTTTTTTATATCCAAACCTCGCGCATGCGAATAGCCACGACTCGTCCCATCCGGTAGACGGCGATATTCTTTTACTATCCCAATTCAAAACTCCTTGAGATAAATTGTAAACCATCCCAGAATACACCGACATCCACTTCCAACAAGCATTATATATATTATACCGGTATGTACATCCATATTCATAACATGTATCCATTAGAAACTGTTACTCAGCTATCGATAAAGATAATAAAACCATGTCGTCCGCTGAAGTCGGGCAACTGCAGTTAAGGTCATATACAGTTAAGCCGTTAGAGCTGCTTACCAGTTTATTCATCAAATCATTTATAAATATGAGATGAGATATAACCGTGAACTGATTACCCCACCCCTCCTGGTACCCTGTAGAATTGGGAACCAATTTGAAGTATAGCCATTACTTCAAACACTACTCTGCATATTCTGGTATAAGTCATATATTGTCATAAACAGCAGTAACCCAATATTTGTGTTATATAACTTTACCATTAGAGCGTCATGCCAAACCGTGTCAAATGCTTGACGAACATCTAGAAAACATGCATACAGTCTACTTTCATTCTCATTTACATTGCATTCTCTGAAAATATACGATGTCATTAGACAACCCATTCCCTCTTTAAATCCACCTTGAATATCATTTACTACATAACTACATTCCTTCATGCGAGACAGCAAAATAGATTCCTATAACTTCAAAACAACAGATGAAAGTGTGATTGCCCTGTAATTATTGGAATCTTTGTGAGATTTATTCCCGCCTTTATGCAGCACGATAATATCACCTTTCTTCATATCTGTCGGGCAGTAAGAAAATTGTAACATAGCAGTAAATAGTTTAGCGCAAAGACGGTACATAACATTTCCTCCAAACTTGAAATTTTCGAAATTTACATTGTCCCCAAATTAACAACAGGTTAGTATAAGTTATACATTTAGATGAAAACAAATTCATGCACAATGGTGAAATATACAAAACAACTCACCTAAAAACAAAACCGCGAGTAAAAGATGTCTGCTAAATAACTTTACATTTTTATGTACAAAATGGTTTTAAACCAAAAGCACGTACACTAAGGGTGCAAAGAAAAAATGAGAGAGAAAATAGTTATTGGTTTCTATCCACGGACTCCTAAGCCAAAGCTATAACCATTGGACCACGCCGACGACAATGCTTTTGACCGTGATATTTCAATTTCAGTCGTGGCAGAAAAGAAAAAAATAACCCCGACAAAATATGTGCACCCGCTAGGAAAAAATATATAAATAAAAATATATAAATATAATAAAATATAAACCAGTCTCGCAGTAAATCATGGTCATTAAAAAGAGTGGCTTTACAGAAACATAGAACCGCAGTAAATCATACCCAAAGTTAAAAGCCGTTTAAGATTGGGCTGCTTTCACAGCCCAATATATAAACGGAGCAGACCCTGATCAGACGGCTATTCTGGGTCTTGCGTAGACAGTTGTATATATGCACACATGGATTTTTGGCATTAGTCACTGTAGAGTAAGATCGATTATGATTTCACCAGCAAACAGAATAGACCCCGATCAGACAGACCTTACAATGACGGTCTGTTTGCAAACGCGTCAAAAGGTTAATGTTCATTTAAAGTGTTTTATATGTCACGCCATAGCTACGCATTGTCATAGATACGCATTGTCATAGATACGCATTGTCATAGCTACGCATTGTAACTCATTTGCAACTAGGGTAGACTCCGGTCACAGGGCTCCTGTCAAGACTTAAAAGACAAGACTTGTCCCAACACTCCATGTATGTTCGTTGTAACGCCTTTGCAAACAAAGTAGACACAAGTCAGTGAGTTGCCGAGTCTGTTCATTTATGGAACTAGTGTCCCGTATTTATGTGCCGTTATAAATAGTCATCCCATTCATATCAACGATGCCATTATTTGTGACATGAATATTAATGGAGTAAATATTTCACTTGTGAATTATTCAGGATCTTTTGAAATTGTAATAGTAAATTATTATCTGACACAACGTACAAACGGTCCAAGTGAGGTACACAACGTACAAACGGTCCAAGTGACGTACACAACGTACAAACGGTGCAAGTGACACACACAACGTACAAACGGTCCAAGTGACATACACAAAGTACAAACAGTCAAGTGAGGTACACAACGTACAAACGGTCCAAGTGTCATACACAAAGTACAAACAGTCAAGTGAGGTACACAACGTACAAACGGGCCCAAGTGACATACTCAAAGTACAAACGGTCCAAGTGAGGTACACAAAGTACAAACGGTCCAAGTGACGTACACAACGTACAAACGGTGCAAGTGACACACACAACGTACAAACGGTCCAAGTGACGTACACAACGTACAAACGGTGCAAGTGACACACACAACGTACAAACGGGCCCAAGTGACATACTCAAAGTACAAACGGTCCAAGTGAGGTACACAACGTACAAACGGTCCAAGTGACGTACACAACGTACAAACGGTGCAAGTGACACACACAAAGTACAAACGGTCCAAGTGACATACTCAAAGTACAAACGGTCCAATTGACACAACGTACAAACGGTCAGTGACACAACGTACAAACGGTCCAAGTGACATATTCAAAGTACAAACGGTCCAAGTGACATACACAACGTACAAACGGTACGTCCTAGTGACATACACAAAGTATAAACGGTCAAAG